>OY735230.1:27062454-27405818 GCA_963457665.1 Thysanoteuthis rhombus | reverse complement strand
GTCCCTAACCTGAGACGCAAACAAAAGTAAATGTTTTTATATAATTATTTTAGCTGACAATAATTGTACAGATCAGAATGACTATTATTAGAACGCGCTTAGAAACAGAGTTATAACGCTCCAAAAGCTGCTGAAGATGGAGAAAAAACTTGCAAATCGGATGGTCAATAGTATGTCTTCTCAGATCGACAGTGACACCAATTCTGCATTGGCGTAGAGTCCGGTGGAGTGAGTGTCTTCCAGGAGTATGATGATTCCATTCTGCATTTTTATTGGCGTGAAGTCTATGAAATGATCGCATTATTTCTCAGTGCAACAAAAAAAACAGGCGGAGATCAAAGTCAATATTTGGATAATCCATAAAATGCGTCAATAAAACATTAGTAACAATCCCACGTGACCAATGCTCTAAGTTCCTGAACAATGAAGGCGTATAAGATAGATGCAGATGCTTATAACCATGTATAAATCTACTGCTCTGTCTACTAAACTTAACAAATTTTTCAATCTATTGTATGGAAATTTCTTATCGGAAAAGCCACTACTTGATACGGGAAGCATTCCATATTCTTACACACACACACACACACACACACACACACTATATATATATATATATATATATATGGGGTATCTATTACTTCGTGTTCTTTTCCTAACTTGCAATTGTAAAGGTGCATTTGGGGTCTCTTAACAGCAGTCGCTCACTTTTACAAAGCTCAACTTTTTTGTGCAGGAGTGAAGCGTACGTGAAGACTGAAATCCAATCATTTGGTTGCGAGAATAAATCGCTTAGCGTTTCTCTGTGATAGACACTAGTAGTAGTAGTAGTAGTAGTAGTAGTAGTAGTAGTAGTAGTAGTAGTAGTAGTAAAGAAGAGGCGTTAAAGCATAAAAAATTGTTTTTTATCAATGAGAGAAGCATCTGGACCATGAGATGAGATCTGATACCCCAAAATACGAACTGATCGGATGACCTATTCAGGGGTTTTAACCCTCACCAACTGTAAGAGGAGAGGGGGTAACACTTACTTGATTTCCCTACCCCAGCATACCTAAGTCAAGTGCAAACTTTCTAGACACGTGCCCATACATACTGTTCCATTTGCTCTTGCATATATCCACTGAATGGTTTAGGGACGTCAAATAAAAATGATTATGTCTGCATATGATTATCTTCCAAGGAGAAAGAGCCGAAAAAAAACATTCTTATGCATGTTTTCCTCATTATATTAGCACGATGAATTGGCTTCTCTCAAGATCTTAGCAGCTGTCGCCAAAAACCATCTTCTTCGTTATTGTGTTTCGTTGAAGCCAGCAAAGAGGGTTGAATGAGGCATCATGAATGATTAATCGTTGCAGTAAGATGGCAAAAGAAAATTTTGCAAACTTTGCCAATGCTTCTCCTTTATTATTATTATTATTATTATTATTATTATTATTAATAATATTATTATCATTATTATTATCATTATATTATTATTATTATTATTATTATTATTATTATTATTATTATTATTTGCAATCTCACACCAGTTGCCTGGTGGTAACCGCTGGAGTTTGAGTGACAGCAAGTCTCCTCAAGTCTCCTCAAGTCTCCAGCCCTTCTCTCCTAGTACTCATAGGTCGCAGTAATACAGCAGTTGACAGTTTCTCACCGGTTGCCCAGTGGTCATTGCTGAAGGCTGACTGACAATAAGTCTCCTCAGATCTTCAGTCAACGTCTTCTTTCTCTTTCGCCTATCATGTCAGTGCCGCGGTTTGCAATTCCGCTTTAATTTCCCTTCCTCTGTTGTGTCACTGTTGACAATTATTATTATTATTATTATTATTATTATTATTATTATTATTATTATTATTATTCCTTTTGATGTCTAGTACAATTCATTGCCCATCGAGTTTTGGCTAGAAACTTAGGGCAGGCAACGATGTTATGATTTAGTAGGCACTGGCATTTCCTCTCATGTATACTACGGGGATCAATACAAGAGGTTACACAAAAAAACAGGACAGAGTTGTATAGAAGACAAAATACTTACATGAACAGTACTTTGCTAAGGATATGGGCAATTTTCTGTATCTCATAGATACTTAGGTTTCCTGGTATTCTACTGATTTAATAATCTACCATGGTATACTCAAATATATCAAAAATGGTTATGGAAAAGAAGTTATACGAGAAAAAAACTTAATGAAAATTTTTTTTTGATAACATCTTTTTCTATGACCACTTTTGATAAAAGCTCTTTTCGTACACGAAGTATATACCAAGAACTACCATTTCTATAAATACCAAGATCCTGTGGCAATTACTATTAATAAGATATTTGAATAACTCGATCGCTTATTTCATGTTTTCGTATATTTACACCAATGGGGCTAGTGGGTTGAAAATTTACTCATTATTATGTGTAGAAAAAACGTCATTTTGCTTTTTAAAAATCCCTTAATAGGTTTGCAATGTAATTTATGCTGAATTAATTTGTATCTTGCGGTGTTAACGCTTGTTTTGTTTGTTTTTTTTTACTATTATTCAGATTTTCTTAGTGATCACAGCCCAATAAAAGGCGAGAGATATAATTCATTGATCATCCCATTGCTACTTTTTTTTAATTTATCACCTCGATATAGCCTGTTACCAGAAGACATTGATTCCTGTCAAGTGACCACCCAGACCTGTATAGTCTCTTGTATTATTCTTATTCTTCTGAGAACTTCCTTTCTCGTTTTGATTCTTTTATTTCCTCCTGTTTGATTGAGTTGCATTCTTGTACTCCTGGGTATTTATAGCGGCCTTGTGTGGTTAATGCCCTGTCTTGTTATTCGGTATGTCGATTCCATCTGTTGTCATAGGTGTTCCCCTGTGTATTAACAATGGTGCGCATTTCTCAATCCCAGATTCCATTCCATAGTTATTAACTTTGTCGATCAACATTTCAAGTCCCATCCTGTTCTCTGCAATCAATTTTGTCATCAAAGTTCATGAGCTGATTGACCTTTCCTTTCCACTAGAAAATTGGTATCCTTTGCAGTTTTTCAAGATTATATTTCGTTTTATCATAGCTATGACAATAGTACTTGAGATTGAAAATCCCTCTTTTGATACTTACCCCTGCTAAGGATGCTCTGTCGGCGGTCAAATCCACCTTTCATTCTTTCCATAGAGATAACTACAAATCTTATCACCGATCCCTTAATCTTTAATATACGTTAGTATACGAGTATCCAGCTACCAGGTAACGCTTTGTATGCCTTTCTATAGTCAATCCATCCCATTGCAGAGTTTTCTTGTTTGTTTGTTCTTCTTTGATTTCATTTCTTCAATGATCATCTGGTCAATGCAAAGCAAGTAATTCCTCTCCTGCACGCTTTCTGTTTTTGGGGGTTTTTTTCTGGCAATAATCCTCTGCTTTCTATGGAGACATATTTTCTCTGCTATTTGTCCAATCAAGATTTTCTGCATCAATAGTAAGCACATGATCGGTCTGTAGTTTCTCCCCTTGGTTCCTTTTTTCCGTGTCTTTTTGAATTAGGGTTGTTCTGCCTCTGATTATCGTTTCTGCCTCTGGTCATCTATCCACCTTTCTTTTTGAAGTTGTTGCGCTAATATATCGTGTTACATGATGAACCTCTGAATCCCATCAGGTCCTGGTGCTTTCCAGTTGGCTATATTCCATTTCAGAAGTTGTGTCTATAGTGTCTGGTTTTCTGTTTTGTCTTTTTTCTCCATTTATTGTAAATTTTCTTTTCATTGCAATGAAAAGTGCAGTTTTGAGTGCATTGGGCAATTATTTGTTTATACATCTTTATTCTTGGCTTTTTAGCAAATCTTTTTTGTATGTGTATTCCTTCGATTGGTATCCAACTTGGTTTTATTACCTCTGTCAATTTGGATATATATATATATATATATATATATATATATATATATATATATATTACCCCGTCTTTTCTTCTGTCCATCTGTCTTTCCACACGACGGTATCACTAAAACTTTTATTGTTCTCATATGATTATGAATTCTCTTGTGTCTGTCTGCACAATATACAATACAGTTTAATCAAATTCGATCCTTGGTGAGCCTTCAAAAACCGGCTTTGCGCTAAAGTTGGCTCTATTAAAAATATATTGTCAATCACCAAAACTGGAGTTGACTTTATTAACCCACCGTAACAACAAGAACAACAAGAACAATCCTCACCAAAAGTAGGGGCGTAGTAATTCAGATGCATAATTTGCGTTCCTTTACAGTGGATTAAATTCACCACCAACTGATTGCCAGAGAGATGTCTTACTGCCTGGACTAAATTGACAAGTCTTAGATACTTACTAAAATTTATTATACAGATAAGTATGGGATTATTTCATCCTAATATATACATATTTCCATAGGAATAGAGCACTCTGGTGGATGAGGAATTTCTGTGTAAATAAATATATTGCTTAAATTCAGCCTTACTGACCGTCCGGTTCCGTAGTCCAGAGGTAGGATATTGGCCTCCAGGTCTGAACTGAAGGTTTCCATCTTACCTCGTGGTACTGGATGGGAAAATGGAAAGTATATATATATGTATATATATATATATGTATGTATGTATATATTAAACGATACAAAGGTTGCAGTAATCGTCTTCAGTCGGAGTAAAAGTGAAGTTTAACCCTACAGCTGCTAGCTTTGTTCTTGTTTATATCAGCTAGGAACATTCTTATCTGAAATACGATTTGAGATCCTAATTTTCTGTCTTATTCAAAACAAAAATAGTTTTGAATTGAGAAAAGTCTCAGCTAATCTCCATGTTTATAAATTTTGCAGATTAAAATACCGGACAGGGACACAGATAAAAAAATATTGATATATTAAACCCAACCATTCTTCTTACATCCTTTCGTCACATTCAAAGGGCAATGTCCTCTATCCGAATGAACTCTACTCAACTCCTAACATTTTAATTCGAGTCAAACAGTCCTGGAAAAAATATCAACAATTACACTCAACGATAGCCAGCAAACGGTGAATTTCAATGAACAACATATGAAGGTTTACGTATCATCATCAGTCTTTCCTCATCAGTCGTTGGACATGGACCTTCCACGGGATTCGCCAGACCTCTCTATCATGGGCGTTGCAGAACCAGTACTTTCTAAAGTTGTCTAGTTAGTCTCTCCATCTTGTATTCCGCTGGCCTCGGTTTCGCACTGGATCTCTGGGGATTCATGTTGCGAGTCGTGATGTCCATCGGTTGTCTGTCATTCTTGCAACATGACCAGCCCATAACCATTTGAATTTTCTAATGGGTTCTATGATTTCTCAGACTCCTGCTTTTCCCCTGATATATTGTGCTGTCTTGTGATCTCTCCATGTGAGGTTGGGTATGATTCTTCCATGGTTCTTATTTTGACGGTGTAATTCAAGAGTAAGTTGCAAAGATGGACTTTTTTGTTCGGTAACTGTTTGGTGTTTGATATCAATTTAACAAGCAATATCTACGAGCTCTAGTGTGCTTACAAGTATATGTTTATGCAACAAAGTGTATATACCATGTATATTGATGTTAGTATGCCATCTGCAATGATAATAATAATTTATCTCTTCCAATGAAATTGGAATAGGTATATGTATTCACTTATGTTTGACGATTTGCTTGCACAATATCTCCAAAAGTTCTCAATGATTTTCAATGATTTTTGTGGAAGTATAAGCCATAGACTAAGGAAAGGCTGATCAAATTTTGAAATGTACCTTGGAGGTTTGTTCGATTGAGATAAAATTGTTCATCTATTAAAGCAAAAGTCCGAAATATTGGAATTCGAAACTTACACAGTTACCTCCCCTAGACCGTGGCTATATATGAACTGACTTTCATTCAGTTTTTAGTTTATGTATAAGATTTTACAGGCAAGCATTGGCAGAGATTTGTCCTCTATGGGTGCTTTCTAGATATGAAACAGTTCATATTAGTGAACTCCAATGTTATTTCAGGGCTTTCTAAATGTTAATGGCGTCTTGAGCAGAATTAGATGGGGGGGGGGCTGCACCGTCTCTTGCATTTCCCTCATCGCCTTTCAGAGCCTTCTTGTGGCCTAAGTAGTCACTTAGTTTACTTGTGCCTCGGACCAGCTCTACTTTATTTCATGCATATGTATGCAAGTGCATGTATGTCCATGATGTCCGTATATTAACGTATTCGTATATGTACTTGTATGCGTGGATATCTTGGCTCCAGCACGTGCATGTATGAAAAGGGTGTACTAATCACTGCGTATGTGTATGCGAGTGAACTGTACACCTGAAAGATATTTTGACATGCACTTTGTTTTAAATGATAAAAATGAGACATTCCAACCTACGATCTGTCGGATTGGAACTGTTCATCACAAAGTGGTGGCACAAACTGGAATCAACATGGCTGCCATTCCGTCAGAACAAGCAACCACATTTTGAATACTAACTAAACATTAACTTAATCTATGGCCAGCGTTTATGAGTGTATAATGACCAGTAGAGACGAGTATGTGTTATTTGCTACAGATAGAATGTCCCGCTAAAAATATACGTGCATTTCATCAGACATTTTGAACACTTGCAATGATTCATTATTCAAACATAAACTATGTAGAAATGCTAATTATGAAATTATTTTTTAATCCCCATGAAAGATTCATGGATGTATTTGGAATTCTACGATGTAAGAAACAATTAAATTTGTTTTTGTGGGAGATTCGGAATCGATTCAAATCTAGGTAGAAGATATTTAATCAGCAAAACTGTTACCTTGAAGAATCCATTGTTACAGACGGAGAGACTGGAAAAAAGCGTCCAGTTCAATATAAGTAGATTCAACTAAATTCAAAGCGAAAAAAACCCAAAAAAACACAGTAATCGTTAACAATCAAAGTCTAAATCCATTTTGAGCAAGCACACGGCGACGGTAACTGGATGTGAACCCGCCCACCAAATCTACATATTTTAGTTGTTAATTGTTTTTTGTCTCTGGATCCCACAATGTGTACACGTTTTGATAGCTCATCGCCATGGCAATATCTGTAAACTTCCTTTTCTCTTCATATGTCAAGGACGGCATCAAGCACTAGGGGCGACTGTCAAGTGTGCACAGACAGCAGGACTCTCCAAATATGAATCGGAAAATGAGAAAATGAATGGATTAAAGGGAATAAAAACAGCTAAAATAAAAAAAATTGCTGCTATGAATTCAGCTTTTTATGCGTAGAAATCAGTAATGGTGATGTTTTTTTTAAATTAGGTATACGTTAAGGCTTGGTTTTAGGAGCATAGGATACGGTAATGTCTCCATTATTAGCCATTGAACATACAAAAGAATTGGAAATTGATAATTAGGTATACGTCGAACCTTAGCGTAACCATCCCCCCATTTCTAGCGCTGGTAGAAAAAAGTGATTAGACTGACGCAATTCAAATATCATAACATTGATACTTCTGACTGTTTTCATTGTTGTTTATGTAACTAAAAGATACGTAATCTTCAACATTTTGAAAGGAAAAGATCACTGATCATCTTTACATATTTAACTTCTTTAAAGTAAAGTTTTTTTCGGCATAAGGTAAGAAGATGGTGTTGAAGTCAAAAATTCAATATCGAATGCTTATTAATAATGTTCTTTGGCCTTACACTCATTATATGTGTATGTGCATGTGTGCGAGTGCGTGCACACAGACCATTGCTAGTGATTTTAATCCTCATTCAGTAGCAGATATCAGTGGCCTTGTGCCAGACTAACCCAAACTTGGTAAACGTTCTCCATCCCCCCCCCTCTCTCTCTCTCTCTATCATTATCCGTTGTCCTAGGTAGATGTAGTGATCTACTTTCTCCAGTTCTGTGTCCTCGATTTTAATCTTGATGTTTTTATCTCCGATGTGGTTGTTGCACGTGATCTTTGTCTTGCTGAAGTTCATGTGTAGGCCGACTTTCTTGCTCTCTTCATTTAGTTCATCTATCATTAGTTGGAGGTCGTGTAGGTTCTCTGCGAAAAGGGCAATGTCGTCAGCAAATCTGAGGTTGCTCAGGTACTCGCCGTCTTTTCCAATTCCTTTACTCTCCCAGTCTAGTCTTCTGAAGATCATCTCGAGGCAGGCTGTGAAGAGTTTGGGTGAGCTGGTCTTATATGAGACCCTCAAAAGAAGAAGAAATCAAGCAAAGAATCACTCTAGAATGGCAAGCCTTTGGCAGAGCAAGCTCAACTTTCAGAAATAAGCAGATCCCATTAATACTAAAATGAAGGGAGTATAACCAATGCATCCTCCCAATAGTCACTTATGGAGCTGAAACATGGACCCTAACCAAGAGACAGATCCACAAATTGAGAACTATGCAACGTACGCATGAAAGGATTATGCTGGGCCTCACATAGAAAGACCTCCCAGGAAAAGACAACAGTCGGGGACAGCATAGAATCCATTAAAAATCTCAAATGGCAGTGGGCTGGCCATGTTGTAAGAATGGTGGACAACCGATGGACATCGCGACTCACAACATGGATCACCCAAGATCACATCAGAAAGTACTGGCTCTGTAACGCCCATGATGGAGAAGTGTGGCGAATCCTTTGGGAAGGTCTATGTCCAACGACGGACGTTGAAAGATTGATGATGATGATGGTGATGATATCATTATTGGATGGATATTCAAAGACGTTTCGTAAGGAATGATCTCACAAACATCTGTAAACAAGTACCTATTCACCCAATCTGTGTTTTCTTTGTTCTCTATAAAATTGATTGCGTCATATATATATATATATATATATATATATATATATATATATATATATATATATATATACTTGAAATAGTCTTTTTTTGACAGCAGTTGCGTTATCAAGCCAGATTCACTTTCGTTTGGGTCATTAAGGCAACTTCAGTTTCGCTGCCGTGGAATTAAACTGATAAGAAGTCAGAATTACCATTTTTTCTTTAAATATTGATATTCTCAGATGTGACAGTCTTTTTACAATGCTGCCCCATGCGTTTGCTACTCTTGCCGAAAACATTTTTATCATATCCTGTTGGATAATTCATGTCCAATAGAATGTAATAATTATATATTCAGAGATATATTTCCTCCGACTGAGCAAAGTGAACAGCCGATCACGTCAATCGACAAAGAAGATGCAGGACTCGAACCTACGTCCATCAGGAAGCATTCGTGACAAACTCTACATTACCGACAGAGCTAACAGCGCCCGCGGTAAGCAAGAGATCGAAATAGCACGATTAAACCACCCATCCCTTTACTCTGCAATGTTTACATTGGAACGAACCAACCAACACACACGCATGCATATATATATATATATATATATATATATATATATATATATATATATATATATATATATATATATATATATATATATATATATATATATATATATATATATATATATATATATACACTACTAAGGTGATATGTTAATATAACTTTTGTTTTTAAAATCCTTGAAATGGTTACATGGTAAACAACTAATGAAGAATTACTATGAATTGGTTTAGAGATGAATAGAAAGAGAGGTGGGAGTAAGAAACTTTAGACTGAAGCGAAGATGAAGTATGATGTATGTACACAAACGCACATGTCAAAATAATATGTACAAATTATGTTTCTGCCCAAGGCCTCTGTCTTCCACCCCCCCCCCCCTCTGTCTCTGTCTCTGTCTCTGTCTCTCTCTCTCTCTCTCTCTCCTATTCACTCCCCTTTGGTGGCATACCTTCTCCTATATGATTGCTTTTAGTTTTCGAACGACCACAGAGACAGAACAGTCATATTTTCACCCAGGGGAACGTAATGGCCCAGTTTATTTTTACACGACTCCCATCAAGATGATCACATAAGTAATTGTGTTTACTGTATTATATAATGAAGATCGGAGAATAAATGGTAGTAATTTAAGGATACATTATATGACTAAACGTGCGGGTGGCCTGACTGTTAATAGCAAAGACGACAGAATTGGCAAATAGAATTTGGGTTCACATCGCACTAAAGCCCCTGTGTAAGGCATGAATTCACCACTCAGTCCATCTGGGGCGTCCGGTTATATTGTATATTATAACATGAAAAGGTTGTTAACAAGAAGCAAAAGAATACGATAATCTCTAAAAAAAACGTAGTAAAATGATTATATTAACTGGTAAATTACTATATAGTATAATGGAGTTATGTCAAACATTTTCACTCATTTTCTTCTCTTATTAAAAGATTACTGGATAATTTTTTGTTTACTGCGTAAAATCGTAGGAATTTGGGAAAAATGAACTGTATTTATGATATTGAAATCTTCTTGAAATTATTTTTTTGCTTTTTATTTGTTCGCTAACATAATCATCTCCAGACTTCTGCTTTGGCATATTAGTCATTATGTACTATGAACACATCTGAACCAGAGATTAAGTAATGCATACCCTCACGTACATGTAGGTAGACTCATATATGTAGAGAGATAGAAGGTAATGTGAGCGTTTCCCACTTTTCCTTCTCATCCTGGTGCCATATATATATATATATATATATATATATATATATATATATATATATATATGTGTGTGTGTGTGTGTGTGTGTGTGTGTGTGTGTGTAATTTACAATATGGTTGGGACTGATTTAGTGCATCTCAAATATTTTATCATTAATCTGACGCGTTTCGCCTATGTTAATGCATCTTCCGAAATCGATTGGACAGATAAGGCAAACAAAACACACTAAGCATATATAATTAACGCTCCTTTATTCAGGGTTGAACACTTTCCAATTGAGGTAACTCATTCATTATAAGCTTATACAATGCTCTTCCATTTATTAGGAATAGAGCACTCTGGTCGATGAAGAATTACGCCTGAGTAAATATATCGCTTAAATTCAACCTTACTGACCGTCCAGTTCTGCATAAGGTAGAGGTAAGATGTCTGAAGTCTGAAGCGAAAGTTTCGATCCTACTCCGTGGTACTGGATGGGATAATGGATAGTCTATAGCCACCCTGAAGAGTTAAAATACAACGAAACAGCTGTCTATGGATGACACAATTATTTAATCATATATATATATGTATATATATATATATATATATATATATATATATATATATATATATATATATATATACATATATATATATATATATATATACATATATATATACATACATATATATACATACATATATATATATATATATATATATATATATACATATATATATATATATATATATATACATATATATATACATACATATATATATATATATATATATATATATATATATATATATATATATATATATATATATATATATACATATATCATGTTACGAACTCGTGCTTTACGAACTCCCGGTTTTAAGTGAAAAAAAAAAACAATTTGTCGCTACAACCGTATCTTTCGCCCACGCTAGATGGGAAAATGTTGTGGCTTATGAGTGTCCATCGCCATGGTAACAAGCCCCATGGACGATGTTTCTGCGCACAGCAACTGGGTTTGTTGCCATGTGTCTATTAGCGTTCCTCTCATGAAATTGTGATCGCCTGCTGTGGTGTCTAATTGCCTACTTTTTAACGAGTTATTCATTTTTATCACACCTTCACAATGTCAAAAAGAAAAAATCCTGAAAACCTTAGTGATAAGAAGAAAAGAAAGGCTATAGCTTCAAAAATATCACGAAATTATTAAAGAATATGAAAACGGCGAAATTATCAAAGATCTTTTTTTAATTGATATGGTAAAATCAACAGGAAACAAATTTATTGAAGATAAAAAAGACGATTTTAGAGGAGGTTAAAGGTGGGTTCTATTTTAATACGAACAAGATATCCAGACAGTCCGATTCCTCAAATGGAGACACTTTTAACGGCATGGATAAATGATTGAAAGCAGCGTCAACATATGCCAGTTAGTCAAGCAGTGATTTGTGCAAAAGCCTAATCCTTTTTTAAAACCCTTAAACAAAAAAAAAAAAATTCAAACGTAACTTGTTGGCGAGCAACCGATGGTTCGATCGGTACGAAAGAAAATCAAACTGGAAAAACAGTAAGGTTCAAGGTTCTGTGAGCTGAGAAATTCTACTATGAACACAAAATCTTTTTACTTAATATCCAAATTATTGAATATAAAATTATTTCCAACCACTGTGTTTTTTTCTTACTTCTTACTTATCACTTATTTGTTATCGACATAGGAACTATAATATATTTGCAGAAGTCTGTAAATACCATTAGTTCTAAAACAGAACATATGAAAACCGGCCACTGAGAAGAGAATGAATGAATTGAGGGTTTAATTTCGACCTCTGTCTATACCATCAGGGTGCTAGTGACTCAATCGGTTAGTGTCGACCTAGGCTGCATAGTTTCTCCCATGGAAGAGGGTATGGGTTCAAATCCCACTGGTGCTCATATATATATATGCCTGCTTGGTATCTGAGAATTAAATGCTTGACTCCAGGGCCTAGAGTTATCGAACTAATATAAAAGCCAGAATTTGAAATTAAGACAAGCAGACTTGCGCCTTTTGCATGATTGTGCTACTCCAATCTTCCAAATCCTGTGACAGTTATCATATTCCTTAACTCGTATAATCTGCGATAAGTCCATAGTATTTGGGGAGGTTGCGTATAAGTTTTGCAAGTCATTACTTGTGAGTACAATTCTCACTGAGTGCTCTTCCACTGAGACGTACTGCCAGACTAAGCGAGGTTTGATAGATATTCCTACATATATAAGTGCATACATACACGTTCTCATAGAATTGATGCCGTGGTTAACGAGCTGGTCTCACAGGCCTCGATCAAATAGTTGATCCTCCCTGGCTACAATATTTAAGTAACCAGACTAAATAAAACAAGTATTTTCAACAAAAACCGCAAGTTCAAAGTGGCGTCCACTGACAGCTGAGAAAATTGAGATCGAAAATGATTGCATGACCCCGAGTGGAAGACATTCCTAGTTAAGAAGTACCCTATCAAGGAAGACCTTTTACCAAGTTCCAAGTAAATCTGACTTTGAACAGCTGAGAAACAATATAAAGACCGACCTACCGACTGACCGATGGATTGAGACTCTTTTAAAGATGCGATGATGGAAAAACTGAACCGATCAACCCGTTTGCTGTCAAGTATATTTTTAACGTTGTAACACTTGTGCCGAGTTTTTCACGTAAAAATTGTGGAAAATTGACAGATTTCATTCACTAGTTGGTCATATCACCAAAATAGATATGCAAATTTCCTTTGTTTGTCGAAGATGAGTTATCTTATCCGTGGCACTGGACAGACGACTTGCTTGATTACCAATTTTGTGTCCTCATCTTTTCACACAAATACTCAGGAGAAAATCATGAACCTAAACCTTCCTGCTATCTAGTTAGTTGTCATTTAATTTTACTTCTTTCGCCAATACAACAAGATAATTCAGAAGGAAAGAAGAAGATGCATCGGGAGGATGCTCTCAATTAAGTCTCTTACAATACAATCCAATTCGACGCTACATAACCAATATCTAGTCTGAGGTTGTACACAGTAAAGCATAAACCCAAATTTCTTAACTGATTACTGACAAGACAAGATGGACCATAGAAGTAGAGAGGGTGAGGTCGATAGTGCGTGAGCCTCTTTTATTTCAATCCTGTACCATGCAAACGCATTAAGGATTAAGGTCTGACATGCCTAAACGATATCGACATAGATACACACAAACATTTGAGGGTGTATTCATTCGTTAGTGACGGACACACGCACGCAAATACATGCAACTTATGTGATACGACGGTGTACGATATACACTGGGTCATTTACGAGTTTAATATTAGGGAATAGGCTCTTGAGATCACACAAGCCAAATATGTATGAAGGTGGCTGAAGACCGGTAAAATGAAAGTGATGGATTTTTACGACCAGGTTTTCTCTAACTACAGAAGTTCTTCCGTGTCTGTATTAGACAAAATACAACATCATGCCGTCATGCAGCCACAAAAGTGTGCAGAAACAGAAAACGTGAAACGTGAAGTCACATGAGTTCACGTGACGTGATACGAATGTGCTCAGGTCTTATTCACCGGAAGATTTGCTGGGCGGGGGGCAGAGGGAGTTATGTGCCAATAGGATTCTTATACGGAGTTTTTATGAATAAAAGTAAAGGTTATTTGAAGATATACCATTCTATTTTAGTAACTTTAGATAGATGTTGGTGAGTTTTATCGACCTTATGCTGCTAGAGCAAGTGAATTTTAGCGGTTAGACTAATAGCTGAGGGGAGAGAGTTCAGTCATCGGTAAACGTTCCCCGAAATAAGGGAAAATCAGTAATTGATCATTTCTATTAGTAAATTTTGTGTTGCTGTGAAATTTATTAAGATAGTCACAAAAAAAATATCTAAATGCAAGGATGCAGCATAAGTTACTAAAATAGAAGATTATATATTTAATCAACATGTAATTTTACTTACATACGCCAAATTAGACTTCCATCAATATATCATTCATCTCCTACTATTTCCCTTCGGCAAATATTTTCTATCGACAATAAATTCGTCGCACCGATTTCATTGACCCAGGTTTACATTTGAATGTCAGGCCCACGCTGACGTTTCAAAGAGTTAAAATTTCAAACTTATTGGATTAAAAGGAAAAGATCTTCAATAGTTGATTAAAAAAATACTCAAAACCAATATGACAAAAATCTGCACCTTTGCTTACACCTATGCCAGATGCAATGCACAATTTAAAGAATAATATAAAAAAAAGAAAACGCAATAAAAACAAAATAATTAAAAACCCTTCTTTGTGGTCAACAGAACGCTATTCACCAAGCTCTCTACGATTTAAACCTCTCTACGTATATGAAATGCAATATCCATATCCACATTTTTCATACATGCCGTTATTTTTAATGACACAGGTACAGTAATGATTAATAATTTTCCTTTGTTCACCGAATCGCTGTTCAGTAATTTTGAGGATACATAAAAGACCACCCTGCCTTGGTCATATTCCACCATCAACCCTAACTCCAATGAATACACGGAATTCTGTGAATAAACGCACTCATATTATGAATCAAAATAAAACGTGTGATTACTGACAATATCATTCAGGCGTAGGTAACGTGATCGAGGTTAATTTTGAATCAACATTTGATGAGATGAGAAAGCATTAGGAACTCCGATGACTCACTCATCACAAGTTCCATTCGATCAAAGGTTCATAATTTGTTAATGTCCCCGGGAAACATTAACCTCTGTTTGAAAACATGGTCATTTTCTGAAGGCTGTTTCTCATAATAAAAGTACCGAAAGAGCTTAACATATTCAACGAGTTTGTTTTGTTTTTTTTCGGACGAGTGAACTCCCTTGTTGTTGTTAATGTTTTTAGGGACAAGGTATTGAAATCCAGGCCTAACAAAGAAAAGAAGTGAAAACACCTGAATCCTACGCTATAAACGATGCCACTATTGGAAAAAAATGTTAATCACCATTACATTCGGATAGAACACCTGAAGGTGGATCGGTTGGAACGCCGTGTAAACAACATAAACTGCAAGACGGAGTTCCATCTTCCGAAAAACTCCTTGAATGTTAATGACCCTTCTGAAAACAGAGCTCAACATATATTTGAGACGCCACGATGGCGCATAACTCTACGCCACCAAAGGCTCAAATTAGTCTCAGAATTAAAAAAGAATTGTTTTATTCCATCAGGGTATATTTAGTAAATGAATCTTTACGATTCGGAATTCTTTGTTCGTTCTTTCCACTCGTTGAGTCAAAATTCAATTATTGAACAAAGTCATTAAAAACAAGTTTGGGAAATCGGAAAATACGTTCAAGATTTTGAATAAGACCAGTATGAGTATACAGTACCCCAAGCCAACCCTACAATGGGTGTCCCTTTCAATATTCCGAAATACCTTTTTTGCAAATGATTATTGGAATAATCGATATTTCAATAATGCTCTCAATACAAGTGTCATTATTGAAATATATCATGCACAAAAAAAAATCATAATGCAATTTTGCTGTAGTGATTAAGGGCCCCTACCATAGCGTACAGCGTCGGGCTGGGCTGGCAGTAGGTCTAGACCAGTTGGGAAACCTGGGGCCCATTTCACGCTAAAATGTGACTTTACATCACCACCTCTCTTCATCCCTTCGGGGTAGGCCCCTAAATCGTAGGCCGAGGCAATATGAGATACCACAGTTCCCTCTGCCTGATACCGCGATATGGTAAGCTCATCTCGTGGACAAAGTCATTACTGTAGTAAGTTTTATCCTCACTGCGTTCTGTACTTAAATGACCTTGTGCTGTAATAAGCTAAGCTTAGTAAATATCAAGTATTTCGCTGTTTAATAATTGCGAGATTGACGCGTGCCAACGTGTTAACTGTTTAGGCATTTCAGTTATCATGTAACTGTGCTTAAATGTAAACACAACCGAATTATGTATACATTTAAGCAGAGAAACCCAAACAACAAATGACATAAAATTCCCAGTTCCAAACAGACACAGAACAGAAATAAGAGTAAGGAGAGAAAAAGATTACATATAGCGCGTTCTTCACACACACACACACACACACACACACACACACACACACACACACACACACACACACACACACACACACTAACGTTCACGTGTACACATGCTGTTGTTTTTTTCTTAACTCTTACAAATGACTTTGGGAAAAAACTTGCATCATGTGCAGTGATGGGAATGGTTTCTGGGAATCCGGTATACAGTAAGGCTGTATCTAGGATTTATGATCAATGATTCAAGAGGATAAGCAAGGTGAACCCGTGCAGATATAAGACCCAGTAGTTTTTTTTTGTTTTGTCTTGTTTGTTTTTTTAAAAAATATGACCAATTTCAGGGTCGTTTTGAGACCATACCAACAATATGGAAACCCTCCACCCTCTTTCTACCACCATACAAAAAAAATGATGCTGAAATCGGTGCTGCTAGATGGAGGCGGGGATGATTCTTGGAGACTTTAATCAGTGGTTCATAACTCGGGGCGCACGCCCCCGAAGTGGTGCGTTAGGCAATTAGGGGGGATATGAAAAGAGGGTAGCAAGCAAACTTCTTTTTCATCTTATTGCTCATTTATACAACTTTTGCAACAGCCGTGAGGACATCGCATGGTTTTATGCGTAATATATTTCTAATTCTAACACATGAATTTTAAGATTTTGTTATGTACATTTTTTAATAGTAATTTTGACTTTTTGAAATTAATTTTTTTAGCCTTTGATTAAGGATGCAGGAGTGATTTTGAAATGCTGAAGGGGTCCAAGCCTTGAAAAGGTTAGAGAATCGTTGGTTTGAATTAGCTGTAAGTGGGACAGGAATGCTGATGATTCAAATAATATAATCGATATCCCCCGAGGTGTAAGATAAGAAAGTGAAGCGGTCTGGACATAGCACATAAGGGAATGAATTATTTATAGTACAGATACCCACATACATACACTTACTCATGCGACTATGATGCAACATGAACAATTCATTATCATTATTACGGTACTACAGTGAAATCTACCTGAGAAATATTCACAGATATATTTGGATTTCTATTAAACGAATTAAAAAAAAAAGTGAATTTGTTTCAGCTGAAGAGACCATATTAGTTTGAAGTAGTGGGTAGGAGGTATTTTTTATCCACAAAAGGCCAATTTTGATGTAAATATTTGTTTGGCTAAACCAATTAAGTTACAAGACTTGATTCCCAGAATTCCCAGTGAGGAACGAACTCATAAGCAATACCTTACAACACTACCACACTTACAGTCGGTTCATAGCAGGAGTTGTAATGTGCGAACATTTTCATAGATGCAATGAAAGCAGTCCCAGTCCAAGCCCTCATGGGACCCTGAGCAAAATATGGTTCCAGCCCCCACTGCCTTTGAAAAAAACATTCAAGCTCTGTTGGGGGCCCTCTGGTGGCCACGGAGTCCCTAGCAGCCGCTTAGTTCGCTTATGCGTCGAGTCGGCTCTGCATTAAGACGCACGCTTGTATTTACACACCTACTACACACACACACACATACACACACGTATATTGTTATAGTAATTAATTTATTTATATTTTACGTAGTCACACATCCATACGTGTCCATGAAAAGAAAAACAGGAGGAATGAATAGAGTTGATAGTAATCAAAATTATATTTATACATTAATATCGATGGAATGAAGTGGGGAGGGGCGGCATTTACCAACTTCTCAGTTACCTAGCTTTTTGTATGGCTCAGAACAGCCCCATTTTTCAACAGGCCACATTTTTTACAATTATCCACGGGGGCTTGAATCCTTCAGCTGTACGGGTTCACTTCGCTCATCCCTGATGGAACCCACTTCCCTCTTACCGTATAACCCAAAACCCATTTCCATTACTGTTTTCAACCCCTCATTGGAATGCACAGATAAAAGTTTCAGTCCACGGCGAAATTAAGAGAAATGAACATGCGAATAGAATTAACGTCTTACTTCTCCAGATGTGCCACACACGCGCACACACACACACATAGACACACACACACACATGTACACACTCACCATCATACAGGTACATTCTATAAGCAGACTATTAAACAGGTTCAATTTAATTTAGATATGATGCATAAAAATAACGATTGAGAAAGAATAGTAGTCATATACACAGAAAATTACACCTGGCATTTAAAAGAAATAAAGGCTGAAAATGAAAGAAGTAAATAAAATAATCTTACCAATGAAAACAACGGCGAGTAAGTTGAAGGCATTTGGTATTTGCATGAAACTTATAACAATATATTGTAGAACCTGAAAACGCCCGAAATCTTTCAAGCCATGTAAAATATTGTCCACGTTAATATTTTCCGGATTGATTGGCATTCTGCTTGATTCCTTTTTTCTTCGTCCAAAGTTCGGTTTATCAAAAAAGAGAAGACTTCAACTGTCGACTAATAGACGAAGTTGGATTGTTACTTCTTTTTTTATTGAAGTTATTTCGCCTTTCTTTACATTAATTAATTGACATCCTAATAGCAACAACGATATTCAATAGGTACCGATCGTCTGTTGGAAAGTATTATTTTAAATGTTTTAATGATGATATATATATATAAATCGATATTAATTAAAATCGGCGAGTAAACTTTAGAATTTAAGATAATTAAGATAGATAGATAGATTGATAGATAGATAGATAGATAGATAGATAGATACCCACCCACTTATTAATCTCAATTTTGTCACAAGCGAACAATTAGTCTTCAAATATATCGTCTTTAAAATAAAACAATATTCATTATACTAAAGATGTTAAAATTGTAAATGGTATTAAAAATGACTTCGTTAATCACACTAGAAGAAAGAATGAAAGGAAGTTAGAAAAGGAGAAAAAAACTTTTGCATCGTTTTAAAACCCTACCCACGGCAAATTCTTGCCTTGTAAAGTTGTCGCAGTGTTTAAGCTTACTGGCTCCCTAAACTTTTCTGACGGAGTTATGATTTTTCTGTCGAATAGCAGCTAGAGACCCACACAGCGAAAACTTCAGTGAATTTCAATTCTTAGAATTCCAGTTTGGATTGGGTTGGTAGTTGGGTTTGTTATTGGTTTGTTTTTTTCGTTTTTTATGAAGGGTTAACGGCTGATGGTCATGATGACTGAAATCCTTTAGTTGATCAAATCCTAAATGTTGGAAAGTCCGTCTCTTTTATATGAACGCGCGGTACTGATTATCATATGTAGTAATGGTAACGGTGATCTTTTGTATTTGTTTTTTTTAGCAGTTGGGTAGGGAATTTTGCGGTTGAGTTAAGGCTTGATAAGTGATGAACACTCTCTCCACTCCTCTCTCTCTCTCTCTCTCTCTCTCTCTCTCTCTCTCTCTGGATGGGAGGAGTGATCAACCTCCGTTTTTTCCTTCTCTTTTTCTCTCTGTACTCCTGCATCGAGAATACACGCATTGATTCCATCACTGTTGCTGCCAATTCATAGAAGATACCCTCTATTTCTCCCTGCCTCTTTTATTTCTTTCTCTCTCTCTCTCTCTCTCTCTCTCTCACTCTCTCCTCCTCCTCCTCCTCCTCTGTCTCTGTCTCTGACACCGTCTCTTTCTCGTCGAGCTATCATTATCCTCGTTATAATGGTCTTCTTCAATTTTTCATTAGAAAACCAATGCCCCCTCCCTATTTCACGTTGGTCGTCTTTTATCTCTCCCGGGGGAAGAGAATGTGGCTCATCTGTTGGTTAGTTGGTTTTTCATGTCTCCTATAAAAGTGATTCTTTCGAGTTCGTGCCTGCAAGTGGGTATGTGGATATCAGGAAAATCTATCTTTTTTCCTGACTCCAATCCAAGTTGAATTAACTTTATTCCCCGTAACAAGAACAATCCTCACCTAATATAAGAGAGTAAACTCTCCACCGTCTGTCAGTCCCGTCACGTTAAACCAAACTGATATATAAAATGAGGTTTCCGTACTGTGATTTGAAATCACAACCTGGAGATCGCTAGATGGTTCTCTGGCCAACTGAACCAAACTGCCAAACCTTATTTGTATATTTACGTATTTATTTTCTATACAATACACAAATTTCAGTAAATATCTACTGTTAGAATAGAAGTAGGAGTTATGTTTGACCCTGTAGCTGTCAGGTTTTTTTTTTTTTTTTTTTTTAATATTCCGTTTTGTTGTCAATATATCCTCCCTCTCGTGAAGTTTGCCTTATCCAAGAGTAAAAATGTCAACTCTTCGCTGTTTTTTTTATTTTTTTTGTTTGTTTTTTTTTTTTTGTAGTTGTTATTTTGTGTTTTTTTTTTCTGTCGGGTTAGGTATTAGCTGCAAAGATTTGATACGAGACAAGCCCACACAAGTAAGCGCGTAAGTACACACACACACACACGTGAAAGATTTTACATTTCTCTATACATTCTCTTCATCAAATAAATAATTATGAATACTTGTTGTTTGTCGACTAGGCCACACACTTGTTGACACAACTACTTTATAGTTCAGTAGAGATTCATAGAGATTAAATACGCATAGATTTTTGAATACATATACTTATTTCATTCGCCACTTTTCTTTTGAACATATTTCAAAAATCCGATTGAATGAAAATTCACTTGTGAAATGTTCAGAGTTCAAGCCTTGCCTTGAAGCCTACATTTGCTTGATGGTTTCAACATTTTACAAAACATGGTTTGAAACAATCGGTCTTGTACGTCATTTTCTGAACAGGATATATATCATTTTCATGGCTTACAAATGACTCTTTTAAAATATCTTACCAGTATCGGATCTTGTCAGTATCGAATTAAGACTTGGTTTTAATCATAACCTATATAAAGCTCTGAAGGTCCCACAAAACGAAACTACAAGTGCCTTTTAAATTTTTTGAGGCGCCTGGGGGTTGTGATAATCTGTACCTTATCTAGCTCATGGCTTCTCAAAATAAGATTCCCGACCCCCAGTGTGGTCGCATAAAGATTATTGGGGATCGCAGAGATGTCTAATCCCAGTTTAACCTTTAGCACTACACATTCTTTTTCAAAATTTGGTATACTTAGCAGCTTTAAAAGTCAGTAAGTTATGTGTCTGTCTATGTATGACTGAAATCGATATGAAATCAACGTGACAACACAACCTTGAAAACTAAACACACTATCGTTCGGCAGTTTAAAAGGTTAAAGTCATGTGTTCAGCACATCGCTAATTTAGTCAATCCTACTGAAGAGGAATTTTATCTTGTTACCATGGATGTCTACTCTCTATACCCGAACATTGACCATGAAGAAGGTATTTGTGCTTGTAAAGAAGTCTTTGTTGAACGTACAAAAAACTGGAAAAAAAACACAGAATATAACCATTGTCATGGATAAAATACATTGACGATGTTTTTTTTCAAATGGAAATTAGATCAAGACAGTTTAACTAAATGTCTATCACATTGCAATTCCTTCGCCAGAATAAATGGCTCGAAATTAAAAATAAGATTTACTTCTGAATTTTTCGTTTTTTTTTTAAATTCATGCAAAACCATTAATAACAGAACTATATTGCAAACCTACTGCTACATTCACATATTAACGGGCTTTGTGGCCATCCATATTATTGGATCGAACCTTCGATCGCAATTCACCAGGATTTAAAAAGTTTGCAGTCTTGTTGATGACTGCCGAAAACATACATCTAAATTCATAAGTTCAGTATATTAACAGAGGATATCCAAAAGCTGTTGTAAGGGAGAATCGTCCGGTTCTGTTGACTTTCAATAAGAATAAAAATGAAAATAAAGCACCTAACGATAGAGTGTCCCTAGTTGTCAACTGACATAGGAAGATCAAAAGACTTGTTCCCATCTTGTACAGAAATAATCTAATGATACTTGAAGATCATCGAACAGTCGCTGCCGTCTTTACGAAGCCTCCAATAGTATCTTACCGTCGCTCCAAAACAATCTTAGTCTCCTGTCAACCACAGTTTTCAAAAACTTCAGGATCCAACAATTGGTGCATACTAGAGAAATTCAACAGACGTGGCCGCCCTTGCAGACTATATAGCCACATAGAACAGGTAGAAGAATTGACAGATATTAGATCTGGCAGGACATGTCAGATTTCTGGCGGATCCTGTCAATTCAAAAATGTTGTTTATGCTGCTGAATGTGTTAAACATGACATTTTGTATATTGGATTCATATCTACGACTTTGAATTGGCGTTCCAACAAGCATTGCAGCGATGAGAAGGCACAGAGTTGAGCAAGCATTTCAGTGAGAGCAAGACATACAGTTTTGATCATGACCTCCGAGATGCATGTCCTTAACATGGTAGAGGGTGACTCTGACGCTCTCGCACACCAGGAGAGTAAGTAGATTTTGAGACTCATTAACAAGACGGCCTGATTAGTGGTTGCAGTGAACTGAGTCGTATTCACAACAAATTATCTATCATTTCTTAAAAAAAAAACGCCATGCTGTTAGAAACTTGGAATATGAGGTTTGATTTTTAATTCTGTCGTGGAACGCAGTGTTTGACGTCTGAATCTAGTTTGAGTTAAGAAATACTTTTATTTCATTTAATGACTGATGAAGATATAAAGAATATGGAACTTTCCATAATTTTCATAATTCCACAAAATCTTCTTCTTGATGATAATAATAGTAATAATAATAATAATAATAATAATAATAATAATAATAATAATAATAATAATAATAATTCTTTCGTATTTATCAGCATATGAGTTCATAACAATAACTGGTAAATACAGTTAATTATAAACCAACTTTTGTTTGGACAATCTGAATTCTCCTTCCTATCATCGGAATTAATAACTCTTCTCAAAATTGTTGACAGAGTTAATAATATTAGTGAGAGAATAAAAGTACGGCATAGCTTTTGATGTGTGTTTGACTGGTCTGACAAAGTGTGTATATGTGTGTGTGTGTGTGTGTGTGTGTGTGTGTGTGTGTGTGTGTGTGTGTGTTTATCTATTTCTGTGTCCATCTCTCTCATATTTATAATCAATTCATCAATTTAGTACCCGTAAAAAACAATATCTGCTGGGTTATGATTGAACGCTACTGATTCAATTATGAAGATATTAGAATCAACGGAAACGCTAACAGAATTTACCAGCTGTTGTTAGCTGATACAACTATTTTCAACACTTGAAATCCACAGACCATTGGTTGTTTTACACGCTTATAATTGACTGCCTCATTTTTATTTTTTGGGTTTTGTAGTTGTTGGCTCAACACTTATGATGGAATCTCAGATATCCTGATGCCAATCTTTTTTCAGAACTACTTGAGTTAAACCCAGAAATGTTAATGCTATTCCAGTACACATCGGAAATGTCAGATTTTACTAGCACGCGGAACATATGTTTTGAATACATTGTTTTGGTTCAAGGTTCTTATTCCATGTGGCAGGAATGAGCCAACCCTCTCATTCAACACGATCGATGCAATTAAGCCATCATTAGCTTTTGCCCGTATGATCAAATTTCTTGACCATTCGGTCACCGGACTATTTAAGCGTTCCAATCTTAAATATGATCCTGATGAACAGAATATCAGCAAAAATAATATTTTTAAGGCTCTATTTTTCTCAGAGTTTTATTTTGTTGGTTACGGGAGTCTAAAAAAAGATTGAATGTTAGGATGGTGTAGCGGTGGGTCAATAGAAGACAGCCCACCCTGGGTGACACCATCAGAGGGTCTTGCACCAACATGACTACCTGAAAGATTTTCATAAGGTTTCTCGGTAATTCGTTTTGTTTTTGTTTTTTTTCTAATGAAAAATCTCTGTCCACACCTCTGTCCACACAATATCTCCGGAAGTGCTCAATGAATTTCACTCAGATATTGTGGAAGGGTTGGCAATGGAGTAAGGAAGAGTTATATGGTGGATCCATGCACAATTAACTCCTCTATTTCATAGTTATATGATCTCACAACATATCTCCAAAATCTCATGACTGTCCACACGATATTACCGAGATTTATCGATGATTTACATTGTAAATTTGTGGAAGGGTGGACATTTTAGCGGGATCTATGCACAATTGCTTCCCCTGCCATAGTCATATGTCCTCACGACATAATATCACCAAAAAACTTATGACTGTCCGCTCAATATCTCCTAAACTTCTCAATGAATTTCAACGAAATTTCGTAAAGGGTGAACAACTTCTCTGCATTAAGCATGTAAACAACAAAGATTATCTGTGAACTGCTGCAAATATTTTCTCTGAAGAAGAGACTGACTCACGTCGAAAGGCATCAAAGCATGCCCACAGAATAATACAAAAATTTGAGATGTAGCACCTATCTCTTGACTTTTTCTCTTCACCTTCCAATCGTCATTTCCATCAGCATTCTGTCGGATCACTTCACATCCACAATGAAAGCATATATATATATATATATATATATATATATAGAGAGAGAGAGAGAGAGAGAGAGAGAGAGAGAGGGGGGGGTATAAAGAAAGAGTGTGAAAGAAAGAGATAGAAATGCAGATATAGATGAATAGATATATGAGTATATATATATAGATTGATATGGATAAATATATAGATATTGATAGATAGATAAATAGATATACGATTACTCGCATTAAAAATTATTTTACGAAAACAGTTAATCAAAGATGCTAAACAAAGAAGCTCTTCTTATAAATGACAAATACACACAAATCAAAATAGTAACCATTATTGTGTGTGTGTGTGTGTGTGTGTGTGTGTGTGTGTGTGTGTGTGTGTGTGCGTGTGTGTGTGTTTCTTTTGTGGCAACTAATTTCAATTAGGGGGGATTTATCTTTCGTAGAGTGCTCAAGTTATTTTACTTTTTTGTCTATCATCAACTACGTGCGTGCACGGGTGTCCGCTGCCTCTGTTCAGTTGGGGGGGTCAAAAGGTTATATTCTGTGGTGGGGGACAAAAAAGATGTATTCGGGTGTCGGTGATCAGTTAATGGACGAGGGACCACTTAGCTGTTACTGTTCATGATGACCCCTCGACCACCAACCTTTATAAGGTTTAAATTTTCAAACGATGAGAAAGCCTGATTCGGGGGCGGGGTGACTCGTGTCCTGCTTGCCCCCCTAACGCACACACACCTGCGGATGTCAATGCATATATGTATCATTTATGAGTAATTTAGTAAATTCGAATGTTAACGTTGAAGTATTAGCGCAAATTACCAATATAGAGATTGTGTGTCTATGTATAAGTGGTCGTAGCAGTATATGTAGAGGTCGTTCGTTGATACTTAATGTCAGTTTGAAGCGTAGGAGTGGATCAGCCTTGGGGTGGGGGATGTTAGTTATATAAAGGGTACATAGATCTGAAAATGTCAAATATTATCGTGTTTCTCTTTCTCTTTTCTCATTTGCATTTTTTTTTTTGTTTTTACGAGAGTGAAGTATTTCATAACTTATTGACTGCGAAGTTTTATATTCCCATTTTCTGTCGCTTGTGTGATTATTGGGTCAATAAAAAGTCAGTTGTTCTTGAAGAAAACAAAAACATTTTTTTCTAGCTAGACATCGATAGAACAGAAAAAATAGCCTTATCAATTGTTCTGTCCATTGATAGGAAGTTGATATTGGCTCTGATGCTTCTATCAACTTCATTCAGAATTTTAAAAAAAATTATTTGGTTACCCACTGAATTATTTCTATAAATCTGTATCATAATGAGCAACTTGTCCACACACTTTCATCTGTTACACTTCCGTCTATCACTTCAAGGATACAAATTTGACGTTGAAAGGGGTAGGGATAGATGGTAGATGAGAGATTCTGAGAATGGAATAGTAGCACAAAGATCGCGGAGGAAGGAGAGAGAAGCCGGGTAGACATATGTAAAAGGGAAGGAGGTGAAACATAAATATTCGCTAAAGAAGGACAGCTCCTCTTGGCGGCTGAGAAAAGAGGAAAGGCCAACAAGTAAAATGAGGTTGAATTGAATTCTCTTCCGAGTGCCTGTGAGCTGAAGATTTCAAGTGCTGGGGATGGTCGCTCCATGCAACTCCCAGGAGTTTTTTCAGATACTACAGTGCTTTAGATTTCCACCCCTACGTATACCGCTAGCAAAGCAACGGGTATTTTACTAGTATTTTTAGGTTTTAAGTAATTCTCAATATATACGTTTGTGTGTGTGTGTGTGTGTGTGCGTGCGCGCGCTCGCGCAAGCGTATCTTATTATTTCTTTGCGTTCATACGCGTGTACACATTTTTTCTTCCATTTTTCTTACATATCGTCTGCTTCTTTCAAATAGTCCTTTCTAACGTTTTTTCTATCGTTCCCTTTTCTCTCCTCTCTTCAGGTCTTTTTCTCTCCAAACTCTCACTGTTCTTTCTTTCTCATTTTCCTCATATTCCTCCTCCTTCACTCTTCTCTTGATCAATCTTTCTCTTACCCTCTGCGTTTGTTCTTATCTCTCCCTCCCTCCTTTCCAGATCCCGGAACGTAATCACGTTGCTACCTCCCTCCGAGGGCAGAATGTGACAAAGATCAGTTTTAATGACAACTGGGGGGGGGGCACAGATTCTCACTGGCAGTACATACTTAAAGTTTCTAGTGTACCCCATCGGTCACCCACGTAAGTATTGATCAAGCTCAACGCTACTTTATTTGCTATATATCACGTTAACGTTTTTCTTCGTCTGTCACTCATCCACTTGAAATTCTCTTGAACTCTTTGAGGCACATTTCTATTACTTCCACTTTCAACTACAACGCTATCCGTCAATCAGCCCTGGCACTGAACAAAATGGCGGCACAGAATATCAACGTGTGTGCTCCTGGTTGTACGAAGATAATGTGGTATTAAATAATGACCCACCATGCAGATACCAACACTACAAAAGTGGGATGAAATTTAACCCACAGAACCTCAAATAGTTAAACAAATAAATAAAATGTTCTTCCATTCTTCGCATCCTTCTCGGTGTCAACACGACATTTCGAAATCATTGCCGACTTCGTATCGTAAAAATTCCCGAACAATGTTACAGTGACGACACTTCCTGTGTTCTTCACTGGCACTTTATGAATTTTGAATAGCAATCATAATTAAAATAACATACACTTGCATTCATATAAACTCCATCTTCAGGTTTTCAAGGGAATCATTAATATGTGTTTATGAGTGTGTGTGTGTGTGTGTGTGTGTGTGTGTGTTTCACACAACTCCTGATTAGATAGCCGCAGTGCCTCCAACAAAGACCCTATCAAATCATGACCTTGGAATCAGGAATGTTTCCGGGACCGAAGCATCATTACCACTAACTCAGGGCGCCCCAGCAGTATTTTGCAATACTACCAGCCTATATATATATATATATATATATATATATATATATATATATATATATATATTGCTACACAAACTAGCTCATGTTTCTCCCCCTCTTTGGGCCTCATCAGGCGAATGATTGACTATGGGTTTTTTTTGTCTATTTATTGGGAATTTGGTGAGAATGTTGTGAGTGTGGTAGTGGGTGGTATGGGGATATTCATTTTATCAAGGGGTTTGAACTCCATATAAGGGTCATCTCTGCAAGGATGCTTAGTAGTGGTCTGGGAGTATTTTCGATCTTGACCTAGGTATCTTGGCATTCGGTTTTATTGCCCCTGTTGGTATCTTCTGAAGCTCTAGTGGATAGTATTAATCTTGATGTTTAATTTATAATGTGTTCGGGTATGTTCGAAGGTAAAAGATGGTGATGGGAAGTTTTTGGGATGATGGACATGGGGACGAATTGTCTAATCATTCGCCTGATGAGACCCGTCGAGGGCAGAAACATGAGCTAGTTTGTGTAGCGAATCCACAATCTACTATTTATTTCCAGCTCTACTCTAAAACAACTCAACACCATGAGTAAAATGTTGTATGAATCGAGCACTCTATGAAATAAATCCATTACTTTTCAGAAGTGGCTTTATATTATTGATATATTATTATATTATGTTATACTGCTAGCCTGATTTGTACCACATATACTGTACACACACACACACACACACACACACACACACATATATATATATATATATATATATATATATATATATATATATAAGTACAAATAAGTAAATCAATATACTATGTGTGATGGCTTATTCCGTACAGTGCTCGATACAAAAACATTGTTAGAGTAGAGCTTTAGATATGGTGAAATAATTCATTCGCTACGCAAACATATATATAATCAATGTGATTGATATTTACCACTGAGTTGAGGGATGACATTATGGCGAGCAATAATTATGTGTTGTGTGAAATGAATGCTTTTTTCATCATTTGGCCTCGGACTCATTGATTTGCCTACGTATGTATTTAGCGTCTCTAAATAGCAGCCTTATGCCAGACTGAGCTAAGCTTAATAAATATTTCAAGGTGCCTCGTCTTATGATAATGTTTAGCGGGCTATTCTAGCAGACTATTTCTACTACTTTGTGTTCGATCCTTCTAAAGGGTCCCGCACCAGTAGCCTTGTTAGACGAAGCTAGACTTGATGAATATCTACTCAAATGAGTGATTTTTGTTACATAAAGACGTTTTTGTTATTTTATAAAATGTCAGATGAACATGTTTCCCAGGCTTGAATTTACCCAAGCGACCTTTGTTTTGTAGTCTTCACACTACTATTATAATTATTTCAATTATCTATTTATCTCTTTATTTTTATAGAGAATTGGGTTTTTCTGTTCAGGTGATAGCCGCTAGACCAGTCATTCTAAACCGAGGCAATATCACCCCAAGTGGGCGAAAGTCAAGCTGAGGGGACAGGGGGCGATATATTGCCTCATACAAATGGATTTTCCCTTAAACGATGTTTTAATCATTAATTTCCTCTTTCGGGTTATTTCATTATGCAAGCACGTGTAGGTTGTCCTGAAGCTCCAAATATTCGCTGTAAACAATTTATTATGAAATTTACTTGGCTTAGCCAAAATAAGGCATTAGATTGTGGAAAGCAGCGTTCAGTCAAGCCACTTGCTTTGAATGTTTATTAGGCTAAGAGCATTATTCACCTTCAAGGGGACAAAAGTTGGGCTGGGGGTGGGGTCGATAGATTATCTAAAAGTATTCAATAAGGGAAAAAAGGGGGTTGACCTAAACAATGTGGCCAAGAAGATCAAAGGGAAAGTTTCTTTCAAAGTTTTTTTTTTTTTTTCGTCTTTTGATTTAATGATGTTTATGCACTAAGAAATAAGAAAGAAGAAAAACGTCAGGGGATATAAACTCAAAATACCATTGAGTCATCAAAAGGTTGCGCATAGAAACCTTATAACTAGTCTAGAAATAGACAAGATTTCACACTCATTGTCTTTTTATTTCACCATCTTATCCTATATTCTGTTGTTTTCATTTCACTGTTTTTTGTTTTTGTTTTTTGTATGTTCAATGTCATCTAATGGAGGCATTACGTAGTTGCCAACAGCCAGCCTTATCGTATACCTAGCTCTCATCACTGCAGCTGCATCCATTTTTTACATTGTCTTTTCATTTCACTACCTTATTGAAGGATGTTGATTTTTTTATCTCAACGAATCCAGGTTTGTCCCAGTCTTGCCAGTTTTATCTTTTACTTATGTGCAACAGGACAACATAAGGCCTAATCTTTCTACATCCAGTTCCCCCATCAGTCTCTGTATGATGGGATACGAGAAAACAATGTGAGGGCAATACTGAGTAAGTTCCTTTCTCTCAAATTCTGCGTATCAATAGATTATGGTCGCATCCGGAACGGACAGCTAAGCTTGCATTATATTATAGAATTTGGCTTAAATCCATTTTAGGCGTACAACTGATTCAACTATCTTCAAAAATCTGATTCTCATGTAAAACTAGTCTAGCTTCTCGTTATGCGAAGCCAGGGCCGGCCTGAGGTATCAGCAACGTGAGCAGTCGTCCGGGACGCCAAGTACTAGGTGACACCTATCATGCGTCTGAGTCAGTAGGACTTTTCCAAATAGGGAGTTTCCAAATATAGATGAGAAAATTAATAAATCAATTAATTAAAAAGTAAAAATAAGAAAGTTCCCTGATGTGAAGTCAGATTTTTCATGGATACGAGATAATACTATACTTTAAAGGGTGCCGAAGCACTGTTTACCCAGGAACCCTAGAGCTGGCCCTGTTCGTAGCCGTCGTTTCAGAATCAAAGAATTCATTTGCTTAAAGATCCCAGTACTCACATTATCTTCTCAAGATAAAAACGTATCGGTAAAAATTATCCTGAATGACAAATCTTGGAGTTTACCTTCGTAGTGTTTTACAGACAATTGAATTCATTTTTAGTGTTGGTTTTATTGTTACCACAAAGTTTCAATCATTATAGACGATGTATTGTAGGTGACAGTTTAACGCTTTATCCATTTAGCTATTTGCACTACCGAAAGAATTGCCATTGTTTATTTAGAAATGGTAAGATAAACTTAGGTTCTTTGAATGTCCTCTATGAAACGATCTTTAACCTCGACTAAGAATCAATTACAGCTAACCCTTCTTGTGATTCTGAAATAATATAGGATAAGCTTTTGCTTATGAAATTACAACCTTTAAATGATTACATTATGATAAGAGGGCTCCGTAGGTTATCTGAAGAATACATTCTTCTCATTATAAACTGTCTCAATCTACAGGTTTAATCTAGGGTTCAAATCATTGAGACGTTTTTTTGTTTTTTTTTTGTTGCAAGTTGCTCTTTTTTTCTCTATGGTGGTCCTGCAAGGGAAAACATAAAGTCATAACTATAATACTTTCCTATCTGATTTTTTGTCATCTTTTCTGAACTCTCAGCAATCGGAATTAGTCATTTAGCTTTTCCATAATTCATTATTGCTGTTTTGTTTCATGCATTTGTTTGTTTAAATGCGATGCTTGATGGTTGTCGTTGGGGAATCGATTGACATCAAGACTCATCAGATCTCCAGGACCTTCTCCGATGTTCTTGCCGAATCTAGCATTGCTGTGATCTGGACTGTCCCAATACTTTTTTTCAAATCTCCAAATTCCTCTAATCCTGCATCTAGTCTCTTACGACCCTGACTGCACGGGTCAGTTTTGAGCTAGAACTGAAAGTAGCTGGTACAGGTCATTTTGGGGGTATTGTCAGTTTTTTTTTCCAAAAAATAACTAATAACTAATAGCTTCAGAAATAACTTATCTTATATTTGTGATAGTGCGTGACCTTTTCCTCCCAAACGGTACATCACAGCTTCTAGGTACCCCTAAAATGAACAAGATTAGAACGTGCAAAATTCTTGAGTGATTTATAACATTCTAAGGGTTTTGAGGAGGTGTACTTTTTACTATATAACCATTATGCTGAACTGGGCCTCCAGTTAGTTTTTCCAGTATAAAACGCTGTCATATTAGAACACTTACTCCGTCCACATCAATCATTTGACAGAATTTTTATATGACGTCATATTCTGACAAAACAGTTTTTTTACAAGTTATTAATTTTTCCAGAACACACAATTTGGAGAGGGTAGATGGGTTTCTATCGACCATCGAACTATGTCCCTGAACCCTTTCTTTGAATGATGAATATTTTTTCCAAAGCACGAAATTTTCGGATCGCAGGTTGGGTAGAATGTCCTTTTTTTCAATTTTAGGACCAGAAATCTAGGGGTGATTTTTTTTCATTCTTAGGCGTCAAAATCGAGAGAATGGATTCATTTTTAATATTTTGGGATCAAAATGTAAAGGAAACTTTTTCTTCGGTTTTAGCGGTCAAAATCAAAGGTAAATATTTTTTCCACTTTCAGGAGTCAAATCGAAGGGGAAAATTATTTTTCTTTTTTATTGGCCTAAATCGAGAGAGGAGATTTTTTTTCACTATAATATAAACAGAATATTTTCCGTTTTAATTTTCAAAAATCGAGGAGATCATTTTTTCCACGTTTCGGGATCAAAATCGAGAGGGAAGAATTGTTTTCACTTTTGAAGTGATTTGGTTTTCGTTTTTAAGGATCAAAACGGAGGGGGGGGGGTATTGTTTCATTTTAGGGGTCAAAATCTAGGGGGTAATTTTTCTTCACGCCAAGGGATCAAAATTGAGAATTGAGTAAATCTTTTCTCACTTTCGAGGATCAAAATCTACGGTGATTTTTTTCATTTTTAAGGATCAAAACGGAGGAAGGGATTTCATTCAATTTGGGGGGTCAAAATTGAGAGAGAATTTTTTTTCACTCCTAGGGGTCGGAATCGAGGCTGAACTTTTTTTCTATATTAGTGGTCAAAATCGAGAGAGTATTCAGTTTGTTTGTTTGGGGTTTTTTTCACTTTTAGGGATCAAAATCAAGTGGAAGCTTTCTTCACATTTAGGGGTCAAAATAGGAGTGGGAGAATTTTTTTTCTCTATTAGAGGTCAAAGTCAGACGGGGATTTCTTTATCATTTTTAGGGATGAAATTCTTGTGGAACACTTTTTTTTTTCGAGCTAAAGGGTCAAAATTGAGATAGAGGGACTTCTTTTATTTTCAGGGGTCAAATTCAAGCGGGAACTTGTTTTCACGTCAAAAGCAAAGGGAACTTTTTTTAAACATTTCTTTCTTTTTTAAGGGTCTGAAGCAAGGGGTTCAGTGTTGTTATATGTGTGATTATTTTCCCCTCAGACGAAGCCAGGTATTATTGCTAGTATTTGATAATCCATGTTTTAATGAGTTTTTTCTGAGACTTAATCACTAGACATTGTTATTGTATACTTTCAACGTCAATTTTCTCAAAGTTTTCATTAGATTGTTTTCCCAAGTACCTGAATCTGTGTGTTCTATATTTTTGCAACCACTATCAAGATGTGGCAAATACTAAAATGCAGCTTATGATGCGCAGAATATTAATCAAGCCTCATCTAAAATCACCCTAATTGGTACCTAATACTGGATTCGATGTTTGGGATATATATATATATATATATATATATATATATATATATATATATATATATATATATATATATATTAGTACGCTTGCATCTACTAACCAATGGAACCATCTGTGAGAGAGACAAAAAATGGTCTGTAATCCCTGTTGTTGCCGATGATGGCAAACATTTATACAGAGTTATATGAGACATGTTGACAAATTGTTATTTAGGATATCACCACGAAGGCCAAACTAGTTTGCATATGCTGATGACGTCTGCATACTGTAGTCACTACAAATAGATGCGTTAATACTACAATACCATGCAACCCCCATCAATGCACCAAGAAAAAAAAGCAAGAATAAATAATTGCCTCTAAGTTCAATACAACGTAATCTTTGATTAATACGCTGTATAGTTATACTTTTTGGAGCCTTTGTTTGACCTTTTGAAGTTTTTGTATGCTGAGTTCAGCTACCATATCTTACATCCGTAAGATTAAGGATCACTATTACCTCCAATTCGCGATGCTTTAAAGTTAAATCAAGCTAAATGTCTTGAGTTTGATGTAAAGTCAACTTTGTAAAGAAATAAAGATCGAAAAAAGTGTTAGCTTCTTTTCAAAAGAATGCTTAAAGGAAAATGGAAAATGGAAGTCCTAATCAAACAATCCAGTTTTGAAGGCTCTAAGTTTGGAGTTAGCCCAATGATGAACTTGAATTGTGATGAGCAAAGGCTTTTGTGTCATAAAATTGATGGGATGGGGGTCGTTTTTTAAAACATGAACATTCTCTTTTTTTTTTCTTTTTTAGCAATCATTAAAAAATCGATTCTTCTCAGTTGAGTAACAATATGAGAAAATGAGATAAAAAGTCAAAACAATTACGAAAGAGAAAAACTCGCCCATTAACAAGAGCGGGGAAGACGATCAAGTGGATTTGAAACTGTTTATTTGGGAAAAAAATACACCCAATGCACCAGAGACAGTAGTTCAGGGGTTTGTAGTTCAAGCAACGGAGGGACGTAAAAGAACAGAGGAAAACTAGATCGGTATATCGTATTGGGTGCATCAGGAGTTATAGAAATTTTTATCAAACACAATAGAAGAAGAATAAAAACAGGTCACTCAATGAAAACCGTTACGTGACCAACGTCCTTTGGTAGCATGCATTGTTAAGGGTGATCAATTAAAAATTGTGGACAGGGGTGATCAATGAATGGATTATTTCTCTTGCCCTTTGTCTAAAAACGTCACAATGTTCAGAAAACAACTGTGAATGTTGCCAGACATAAACTAAGGGACCAATGTAGCATTGACCTATTGTAAATTACCCCCCCCCACACACACACACACACACGCCTCTCACTGAAATATCTCCGATGCGGGAGGGGGGTTAGAAAAGTTTTTTTCATTGACATAGTAAGGGGTAAATGTTTAAATTTTCATTGGTGCAGCATGTGTGCGTGATGCATGCATATATAGCAAGCCAGCCAGACCAGCTTAAAAACTGAAGAAAACTATGTTGATAGTTTTGGTGACAGATTTTGGTTGACGTTTTTTAATTCTGTTTTGATAATTCAATGAGCAGTTAAATTCCATTGCATATCACACACAATCACATCATAATTTAATCATTATTAATGAGGGAAGAAAGAAATGTCATCATAAACGTTCAACAAATTCATCTTCAAAAAAATTAAGAGATAAGTCAGAAATAATCATTCTACGATCAGCAAGTAAGCAATGCAGATCAGAAATATGGACTGAGGCTTCGGTGAGATTTTAACTCGTATTCAGTATCCTTAGGATCCTTTCTGTGACAGCTTCTTACTGATTAATTTCATTGATCGTAGCAGTTTATTTTGATAGTTTTGTTGGCATTTTCTGGGGTTATTACAGATTCAGTCAGACATGACAAGTAATTGAATTATAGAACCATATAGATATAATTACGCTGAGAAAATTAACTCCAGAGCCTGTTATATCAATAATGCCCAGTAGTTAAAGCCAGGAGGATAAATAGATTATAATCCTGTTATACCAACACCAGCACATTGAGACGTGCATCGGCAAGTTATAGGGTATATATATTACCTTACTGCTTACCAATGATTATATATATATATATATATATATATATATATATATATATATATATATATATATATATATATATTCTAATGATGATAAATAATAACCACTACACTGGTTTGCAATACAACCACACAAAAATTTGCTTTTCATGTTTGAAAGAAAAGCTTAATATTATTGATTTTCTTAATGATAAACTTCTTTGGAACAAAATAAAAAAGGAATAAGTAGCTAAATGTAGACAGAAAAAGAAATTCCTATCAGAATATATAGATAAAACAATGTATTCGACGATACTTTATTGATTAAAATATAAACAATACATAAATTAATCTTTTACTCACATAGATATCATAGATTTATACGATAATCTGTCATAATTTTATATGTATTGTGGATATATGTTCCTTTCTAACCTTGAAGCAATGAAGCTAGCGCTTCATAGAATAGTAAACTACCAGTACATTCTAGTAATCATAAATGCATAAAAATTAAATCCAAATTTGGAACGCTGTTGAAAAAACAATGTACAAAACGGAGTACATAAAAGATCACGTATCGATTTTTATGACAACTCACACACTCTGATCCTCCTCAGAGATGACAGGAAGCGTACACTTTGATCCTAGTTGGAGCGCAGAGTACACAGGTCCAATGCAGTAGCGTCGATCTAAACGTAAATAATCCCCTCAATTTTTAATGGTACCATGATAATTAGTATTTTATATTTGTATTCATCTACTCTGACCACGAGAATAAATAGATCGTTAGTGCAAATATAGATATATTGTTTCATAAACAATCTGTTAGTGTAGTAGGTTCAGTCGTCATTTTGGTGTTTCAAGACTTCTAAAACCATCTCTGGGACATTGGGGTATTTTTTTTTTTTTTTTTTTTTTCAAATGAATATTTTTGGATCCGCTTGATCGTCTTTCCCGTTTGGATTTTTCCATTTTGTAATTGTTCCGACATTTCATTTTGTTCATGTTTCAATCAATCCCAATCTTCAATTCTATGACACGAAAGATCAAGTTAAACCCAAGTGTACTTGTGCCAGACGTAGGTAAGCTTATGTAAATATATTTCACGTCAGTAATATTTATCACCCCGATTCTGTGAGCTACTCTAATCTTTTTGATTCTTTCTTAACCTACTAGGTAATTTTCATCTTCAAAAGACTGTGCTCTGCTTATGAATTTGGCAGCTGGCACCTGCAGACCTAAAATATTCTTTCACATACAAAGCCGTTCACCTCACACTTCATTCTCACCTTGCCAATTTCTGCCGACTGATCCCTAAGACAGTATCGAGATCAAATTCCCCATTCTTGCCTCATGTCGTGTATACGGGTATGGAGTCCTCGTTATCAGGTTTTATTATCCTGGTGGCTAAAAAGAGGTTAAATGCAATGCCTGCTTTTTAAAAAAGTAATGTCAGGTTTCAGTACTTAGTTGTTGGCATGTCTGGGACAGTAACATATCATTTAATAGGATTGGCAAATTTGGGTTGTAAAACAATAATGTTTATCGTAACTGTTAATCAGTAGATCATCTTTTTGAACTCAATTCAGCAACTGTCAACATGGATATACAACGTGGATATTACATTTCTTATAGATAACTTGATATACTAATTTGTAGGGAGAATGAAGATTTCATAATGTCAATCTCATTTGGAGAGGGTATCATCCTACCCTGAAAATCAGCATTGAAAATCTTCGCTTTTATCTAAACTAAAGAGTATATTAGATTAGTCTGGTGCAAGATTAGATTTATGAGAAATGAATTAAATATCATGCTCATTAGAAATGGTTTTCAAGGATTGTGAATCATGTGGCTCGTTACCATATACTTCATATAGGGAAGAAAACGTGCAATTAAAAACTGAGTAAAAATGGCCTGAATTGCAAAATAAGTATCGAAATATTAACATTTAGAAATGACATGTAACACTGTTCCTAGCTCAATCGTTATATTAGTCGAGTTCGCAGCTCTAAATAGATTACTTACACTACTTTCTTTATCACTGTCTGGCTCTATTGTTGCCAGGTGTGGTGTAAAGGAGAATATCGCTTAAGCATTGTAAATTATACTACAATAAAACTGTGCTCTTAGCTGAGGTTTCCCTACTCCCAAAGGAACTGATTTTATGATATACCAATTGACGATTTTATAAGAATTGGTATATTTTTCCTGGCCATTGAGCAAGTACAAGTAAGATACACACCTACCGATCTCGGAAGTTCAAAAATCTAAATATTTATACAAAAATTTTGAAGATGTTTTGTGATGATAAAAAAATGAAAATAAGTAAAACATGATTTAATTTTTCTATATATGTCTTTACTTTAATCAAAATATCAATTTATATGAGCATTGTTGTAGCTGACTGTTGCATTCTGAGCTTTTTTCATAAGGTTGTCATCTGGTTGCCATTTGTGACAAGATCTCAAACTACCTAAATCTTTCAGCTCAGCCCACAGCCATACAATGTCTTTAAACAACATATAGGAAATAGGCAACAGTATTACATGTAAATGCAAACGTAAGACTGTTTTAATCGAATGAACCAGCCGCAAAAAAGAACTGATCAAAAGTCATTAAAGTTGTTTGAAATGGTTGTCCTTGAAAGTTTACAATGAAAATGTTAAAAACCGTGTGAATTGGACACCGAATCGTGGAATCTTGACATCGAAGTAAATATTGCGTGGCACTCGTCAAACCCGTGAGAATTGATCTGAAAATAGAAAACAATCCTGATAGTCAGACCATAGATGCAGGAGATCTCTTTCCTTGCACTTTCAGACATATGTAAAAGAATAGGGAGGAATTTTTTTTTCTGTTTGTCATCCTACCAGTCAGTCAGTCAGTCTGTCAGATGGTCACTGCTGCTAGAGATGCTTACATATCTAAAGATCTTTCGAATTGGAAAAGATTTTAAAAAACGAATTGCAAGAGATTGGACAAATGAATACGATATAATCACAATAAAGATACAAATAATATTTCGACTGAAGATAATTACCTCAACTACTAAATCGCATATTATACAAATGATAGATAAATTCAAAGGTTTGTAAGACTTTTCGGTTTGGCTCAGTCGGTAAGAGAACCACCTCCCATCACTTGGTTCTGATTTCAAATCTCGTTGGGGAAATGTTAATTTTATATATGGGTTTGGTTTGACAGGATAAACAGTGTAGAGTTTATTCCACCTGGATTATTGTCCAACTCCTACTATTCAGTTCATACTTTATTTTCCGTTATCGCAACAATGGCAATGACCTCACCAAAAAACAGTGACGTCATGACGGCAAGAATAAGAGTTGTATACACAAAATCTGATGACGAATTCACTCTCTAGACATATCTCGACTTGTTTTATTACAGTAACTCCTGATAAAGGATTCGAAATAGGAAACGTACTTTTGAAAGAGTATTGTATGAAGAAACGAATTCTTTTGTGTTTGACTCTAGCACAGATGAACTTGTTCTTGTTACAGGAGAAAAACAAAGATAACTCCAACTTGGTTTGGAGTTTGACAAAGAAAAAACAGCAAGCAGCAGGCCAGATTGTTGCATCCATCTTTTGGTCAAAAGCCCAGGAAAGCAAAAGAAGAAGGCAACTTCAAATACCGGATATTTAAATCAAACTAAGAGAGCTATCAGTTTGCCAACTGTAAATCTTTTGTTTCTGGAATAATAACTGATTTCTGTTTTTTCTTTCTCATCGTCCGATCGCTTCAATTCACTCACTAGCTCAGCAGAAAAAAACAAATGTTTACTACAATAAATCAAAATAGCACCACATGCATAGTTCCCTGTAAGTTGTTCAGATGTGTGCGCACACGTTTTGCAACCAGTGCGCACATGAAATTAATGAGTGCATAAAAAATAAAAAAATCATGTAGATAGCATACTGAGTTTTTACTGAAAAAATATTGATTCCCGAAGTCGAATCTAAAAGTGCACACATACTTTTGTCTTTAAAAATATTGGAAATCATAACCAAAAACTACAGGGAACATTGACCAAGTGTTGCACATATCAAATCAGCTTTGCGGATAATCGGTGTGCTTTCATTAATTATCATCAACCTGGGAATGAAGAAAGTGCTTTTAATCAGTTGTGAAATGAATTCTGTTTTTCTTTGAAATGATATGGGAGCCCAGCTGGAAACAATGATTAGCAAGATGGTGTGGCAGACCATTAGCTATATTCTAACGTGTCACACTCTTGCAGCCTTGTTTTGAACTAAGCTGACCTTCGTCTATATCGATATTCAGGCAATATGTATAGCTAATATTTCCAAAGTGTTTCCCTTGAAGGCTTGAAATCAAGATTTTCATCCACAACATCTAAGTATTCGAAATATCCAAAGAGTTATTTTATTCAATTGAACTTATTCTTATTTGTGTTGTTAACGCGACGTTTCAGCCGATCCATTCAATAACATAAACAGTTCAATCGTCCGAAAAATTCTTTAAATATTGAAGACCATTCTCAAAACTATAGATAGTATCTCAGAAATAATAACGTGATATCTAAGATGAAACTTCAATCTCTGTGTCCACAACTGATATGCTTCACAAGCGGAAAGGTTTAGAATCCCTCCATGACATATCCCATACCAACTTAACATATCAAACAACAACAAAATAGAAAGAAATCCGACTCTTCTTAAATAGCAGCGGTAGAAATCCCACTATTAAAAGAAGCAGAAGTTTCATCTTGGAAACTGTCTATATTTTTTTTTGTTCCCAAACCTTGATAGATACAAAGAAGGTTAATCACATGTAGGGGGTGGATACGTTCAAATTGATGAAAGAAAAAGGGGCATCGCGCTAATTGGAGAAAGGTTCTTTAGAAGTGCGAAAGAAAGCAAGTGGTGCATCTTTTTTTTAAAAGAATGTAAACAGCGGGAGGCGACACCATTCCCGAAGACAGAGAAACTGTAAGGCTTTCTAAACACACACACACACACACACACACATTATATATATATATATATTGAAAAACCATAAACCTCAAATCTTATCAACAAACCTGACCGATTAATCCTACCAAACCAGTGGTTGATGGAATCAGCAAAGTAATCCCAGAAAAAATTAACAGCCATAAACAAAACGATATGAACTCAAACAATGAATTAACATCCAAGAAGCTATTGAATAGTTCTGAAACATACAAGGTAGAAGCAAAGTCATATTTGAACAGTCTTATATTCATTGATTTCCACCCTTCTATCACAGAAGATAAATAACGCAACTGAGTTGACAAGAACATACATAGACAATAATAAATCAGATAGAGAAGTCGTTGAACACTCTAGGAAAATATTACTTGAACAATAAAGAACATTGGATCAATGAAAATCATATTCTGAACTTTGACGTAGCAATGAGTGCATATGACTCTGTCCAAATCTCTGACATAATTTGACTATACATTTTATATAGACTAACCAATCTCATTGAAGTAAAAAACATCGGATAATACCGTGGTGACAGCTTATTAGTCCTAAGAAATTGTCATGGTCATGAATGTGATAAAACTGAAAAACTAATCGTACAGGAATTAAGAAAAATAGGGTTTGAAAATAGAAGTGAGAGTCAATGATAAAACCATTGATTTTTAGGCGTCACATTCAATCTAAGGTCAAACACGTATCAACCGGATATAAACCAAATAGCATGCCAACATACGTAAACAAACACTCAAACCATCCACTAGCTATCTTAGCCCAGATCCCAAATTCTATCAACAAAAGATTAACTCAAAATTCATCTAATAAGCAAGTTTTTCACAGAATCTGCCAAAAGTCACGAGGTAAGAACAGATCCGGGAAATTCAAACTAGAATTAGACAAAAAAGAAAACGAACAAGAACACAAAAAACAGCAACAGTTAAAAGGGCAGAACGAGAAACAGAATTTAGTCCACACTACCATACAATAAACAAGTTATAATAAACGTAGGTAAAATATTTATAAAACTAGTTGAGAATCACTTCCCACAAAATAACAAACTTCATAAAATTCTCAATAAGAATACAATTAAAATTGGATGTAATTGTATCAACAACTTTGAAAAAAATAATGAAAAACCAAATCGATAAGATTACAAATAAATTCAAAAAATATCAAAAAACAAAACAAAATGCAATTGCAGTAGACCCCAAGAATGAAAACATCTGAAATGATGTACAAGGCACATATCTTACATCTGAAATAGTGTACAAGGCAAAGATCTCCACTGTGGAAAACCTATATGAATCAAAATTCTACTTCGGCAGATCACAACCACATTAAAAAAAACAAAAAAAACAAAACAAGAGTAGCAAACCACAAGAATCATTCACATAGGAAAATTATAAAAATGATACCCCTCCCTCTCTCTCTCTCTCTCTCTCCAATTTTTACTGGGGGCTTAAAAATAGGGAAAACATCAACTGTAAAGTGGAAGTATTTTTTAAAAACTTTTCTAAAAGATTGTATCCAAAATGTGTACTAAGTCGTGAAGAGAAATTTAATTGAACTCAAAATCAGAAATAGCAGTAACGTGTAGACACAAAACGAAAGCTATCCTGAAAACCTGGAAAGAAACACAACCTTGATTTTATAACACTCAAACTAAAAACCATTTATCTGGACCCATTTGAATAATAATTATTCGATCTTAATTTCCACAAAAAAGCGAATATATAAAAAGATTAACAATATATATGAAAAAGAGCCAATAAATACACAAAATGAGTAAACTAAAACGAAACAACGTGAATCTCAAAATCAGAATAGAACAATGAATCAACCAAAAACATTAGTAAAGAAAAACTAAACCCAATACAACAATTTAACAACTCTTATTTCGAAAAAAATCATCTTGGAAAAATTCAAAAGAAATAAAAACAAGGATAAGTCTAAAACTTTAAAAAAAAGAAAATAACAAATATTGATAAATCAGCAACATCGAAAAGTTACCAATAAGAAAATTAAAAGATGACACTTTTTGTAAAGGTAACATTCGATTTACCGACCCCCATTTCGACCTGACTAAATAACCAACCAATGTGTTCTAATTTACAAAAATAGCGAATATATAAAAACATTAACAATATATGAGGATAGGATAAGACAGGCAAAACGTAGCGATAAACCAAAGCAGAAAAACAAAACGTGTCTAGAAATCAGAACATAACATTAAACGATCAAAAACATTCAAAATTTAAAAAAAAATGAGCGATAAGATCTAACTAAACGATGAACCAAATGATTTTGATTTATGAAAGCGAGCTAAAATTTTGAAACCATTAAGTTGAAGTAACACATATTCCTTCGTCCCTTTTCCTCTTTCTTTTCGAGAATATAAGAGAAGAAACTTTAATTAACAACAGGACCATGAATTTTTGACTCTAGGATTAAGTGAAACTAAATGAATCGTACCTCTAAAAACCGAAGCCATGGTCTAATAGCCACCTATTATGAAGATTCCACCGGATAAAACAGAATTATAAATGGGTCACTAAACTGACTGTGAATGATATATATATAGATATAGGTATTACTACCCGCCAGAGAGTGGCTTCCTTTCGTTTTAATCATGTATATGAAGATACTTTGTTAGAAAAAAATTGGTGGAAGCTTGGTGTTATTCGACGTGGAAAAAATAACTTAGTGGAAAAATGTCAAATTCTCCGATTGAATATGGTGGTAGAGAAATCAACTCGAAGAAGTTTTTCTGTGTAATTAGTATTCTTAAAGATGATATCATAAGTTGGCCTGCATACAATCTGAGATTAAAACCAACACAATGAATTTATTATTCACATGGGTGAACACTTAATAGAGATGACACGAACAGCGAGTCACGTCTGTTATTATACTTATTGATTCCTCACTGTTCCATTCATTTTCTGGTAACTTAAGCATTGTTTCAAAAAGTTGAATGATGTGAAGAATAAACCAACATCCATATACAATACATTATGATGATACCCTACATAAAATAACAAATGTGTGAAATAAGCTATATATTAAAATCATAGCTGAAAGGGGTATGTTTGATCAACACTGCTAAGTTGCCATGTTAATATAACTGTCCTGTTTCTAAAATTTCTGAAACAGTTACATGGTAAACAACTGATGATCCCAAGGAGAGAAAATTTACACGTTGTACCATAAAAAGTATATGTAAAAGAGGAAAAAACACAGAAATAGATTGCACTGACAGACATGAGAAATAAGTGACTGAAGCGACACAAAATAAATTTTACCATTTTTTTCTTCAATATCTAGTGTTTAACGTTGTAAAGCTTTCTAGACTATATATATGTGTGTGTATGCAGGTTGGGTAAAAATTACATCTCTATTCGAAATTATAAGTATCTTTTGTAAATCTATAATTTGTTGTACTAGGATTGACCAGGGAACCTGGAAAAATTCCAATAGGGAATTTCTTTCCACCTACCTTTTGTATATGGAAGATCCATCAATAAGTCAACTGCTGGTACGTAGTTGGTTTATATGATAAATATTTGCCGCTGAATTAAATGCATTAGTATGGGAGAAGATCATGTTGTGTAAAATGAATGCTCTTTCATCCTTAGACTGCAGATGACCAATATATCGATGTGGATTATGATTTATTCGACAATATTAGAGTGGAATGCCAATTCAGAAGATCATGTTTACTACAAATGAGATTACTCTTGTGTATTTCGATGGTTCCATTTCACCCTGGCTTTTTCAAGGAAAAGTGTACCGGAGATACAAGAAATTGCATTTTGTAGTGTGTGGTGTCCGATGATCAATGTACAAACTAAGTGGACAAGAGATGGGTTGTATATGCAGCCAGCAGGGAGGTATCAAAATAAAATCCTGGGGTGGCTCTGAATCGTGAAGTACATCTTTAAGTGCTTTGAAAGGTCGTGGTAATAAATCTATTTTAATGATTATATGTGTCTCCCGAGGTAAATATCAAGTTTCATGTTGGTGTGTACGTGAGATCAATTAGAACAGGGCTGGGCTGTGTGTATGGTCAGCAAGGAAGATATCGAATAGAATCCCGATGTGAATCTGAAGCAGGGAGTAGATCTCCAAATGTTTTATCATCTCTATTATTGTTCGGACTATCCTTATCTTGGTTGTTTTCCATACAACGTTTCGGCCGATGTACTCTACGGCCTTCATCTACATGGACACATGGCGTAGCGGTTAGAGAATCAGACAGAATTACTGCAAATAATCTAATGGTTCTAGGTTCAATCCCAGTGTGAAACAATAATTCGAATATACTACTACTGCTAAGAGGGCAGTGTGGTCGGTTAAATAAAGGGTTCAGTTCGTTACTTCCCCCACACCTACCTTATGAAGGCCGTAGAGTACAACGGCCGAAACGTATGAAAAACAACCAAGATGAGGCTAGTCCGAACAATAATAGAGATAATAATAATACCTCATCTCAAAAATTCAGAGAAACTCCAAATGCTTTAATGAATATCTGAGTTGTGTGTCTCCAGAGGAACTACCCCTGAACTTATAAACAAGAATAATCCTCACTAAATTCTTCACTGTTCGTCCGTACCATGTTGATACCAAACTGATATATAGCATTTACATTCTCCTATCGTGATTTGTAATCACGACCAATTGATTAGTAGGCAGTTCTCTTACCGACTGAACTTAATTGACTAGTCTTACATATCTACAAAATGTTATGGTAGAAATATGTATTTATTCATATATACGATAAAAAATTGTAGTAATCATATTCAGTAGGAATAGAAGTTGCCCTTGCAATAGCCGGGCTTCTATTTTTTCTTTTTGACAAAAAGGAGAAAAATTCCGGCACAGAAGATTTTGCCTGTTGATTTCTTTTCTATATTCAATGAAAAATTTAAAACATCTGTTTAATCAAATGTAACCCAGAAAGGTCAAGTAAGCAGTTACTTTGAAGAATTTCACCTTACTACACGATGGATTGGTCGAGTAACCTCGAAACTGCCTGAAAAAAGGGTCAAGTCCCAGATGGGATGACCAGAGATAGAACAACCCTCAACCCAAAAGACACTGAAAAGGGAACATAGGCAAGAAACTACAATCGATCGTGTGCCTACCTTTTACGTGGAAAATCTGTACTGGCCAAATAACAGAGAAAATATACTCCATTGAAAGTAGAGAATTCTCACCAGAATACCCGAAAGCATGCAGAGCCAAATGACCTGCTCTTTATTGACAAGATGATCCTCGAAGAATCAAAATCAACAAGAAAAACGTTGCAGTAGGATGCATCGACCACAGAAAGACATACGAAATGATACTACGTAGCTGGAAACTCGAATGCATCAGTATACCATATTCAAGAATAAGAAACTAACGATATTAACGCAGCTAACGCCATAAAAAATTGAAAGTAGACTTGACCACCGTTGGTGAATCTTTTGTGGAGGTAAGTATCAAAAATAAGATTTTTGTTTGTTCTTCTATATTTCATAGCCATGATACTACTTAATCTCATCTTGAAAAACTGCACAAGGTACTCATTCTCCAACATAATGAGAAAATCAACCACTTAATGTACATGGATGACATAAGATTATTAGAGAAGAACAAGAAATAACTCTAAATGTTGATCGACCTTGTTAGAAACTGCAACGACGACATCGGAATGGAACTTGAGATAGAGAAATGCGTACTATTGGTAATGCACAGGAGAAAACCCCGTGACAACAGATGGAATCGACATACCGAATAACAAGACAATGAAGGCATCAACCGCACAGGACGTTGTAAACACTTAGGAGTACTTGAACGTGACTCGATAAAACAGGAGGAAAAGATAAGAATAATACTCGAAACTAAACTGAGCAGGTGTAAAAAATCTGGATTTTCAAAAAACAAAAACAAGCGTGGTTGTTGCCAGACATGAATTATGAAACCTTCACGGAGGTGGGGGTAAAATCGTTTTTCTTGACACGATGAGTAAATTTTCAAACTTTCAACCCTCTATCTCCATTAGTGTGGCCTATACACATGATACATAAACAGCCATCTAGCCAGACCATCTCAAAAACTCAAGATACGTACGTTGACTGTTTTGATGATAACTTTCAAATAACAGAAACTTGGCAAAAAGGGTGAATACCTGGTCAGTATGGGTAGTGTGGTACATAGGACCATTCCTAGGATTGACGAAATGTCCCTAAATCAATTTATGACTATGCACAAGGCTGTAATCCCCAAAGATGACACAGAAAAGAAAAGGAGACGGCTTTGAAATCAGTATCCAAACAGCCAACACCGGATTGGAAAAATACGACAAAGTGGTAAAAATATTCTGAAATAAACAAAAATCTGGTTTGTCACGATAGAAACCGTCATGGAATCCACGTTATCTGACTACATGTCGTGCTGGGGGTGATCAATTAAAAAAATGCGAAAAATGGGTCAATGGGTAATTTTCTCCTCTTGCCTTTTGTTGGGCAGTGATCACTGTAAAGGTTTGAATTTTCAAAATACAAGCATAAAGTTCCATTGCGAATTGATCTCCCCCACAAAAAACTTTTCTTTGAGGTGTGTGTGGGGGGAGGGGGTAAAAATGACATAATGAAGAGTAAATGTTTAAATTTTCCACCCACTAGCTCTAAATCACAGCCAGATCAACTAGAAAATTGGGAAACCTATGTTAACAGTTTTTTTTTGTTTTTTGTTAACGGCTTTTAATAAGTAACTAACGGGGGAGTAACGAAAAAAGTAACAATGAAAAGAAAAATGAGAAAAGAAAACATTCTACGGAAAATTTAAAAAAACAGTTGGAAAATATCACAGCACGGCAATCACGAACATATTTACGTAGGTTCAAACGGGATCCCTCGTCATTGGTGCCCAAAACAAATGCATCAGGACACACTATATCAATGTTATTATAGACGAACCCCCCCCAAAATAAAATGCTGCTTCTGCAGAAAAGCAGATAAGACATAAAGAGATAACCACATAATCAGTGGATACTGCAAACCGGCATAGAAAGAGTACAAAAATAGGCATGACAGAGTAGTGACAATAATACAACTGTGGAAACGACCAGATACACAAATGATATCAGCAAGAGCCAGATATTGTTCTTGGGGGAAAAAATCATAAAATACTCTCGAATTTTAACATCCAAGCCGACCAATCCAACAAGAAGACTGGATCTGATAGTCGTGAATAAGGACATAAGGGCTTGCCAGGTCGTGGACGTGTCCAGCAGGCCACTTGATTAACGTAAAGGAAAATGAGAAATTGGCAAAAAACAGGATTTTGCCCAGGAGCTGAGGAAGGTGTGGAATAAGAAGGTTAGGACAGTTCCCTCAATAGTAAGAGTAAGGAGTTGAAAATTAAAGGAAAGGTTGAAACTGTACAAATTACGACATTGCTGGGGTCTATGGGGATACAGGGGATTTGAGGAAACATGTGGTCGCTCAGGCTTCAACGATGACCTCCTAACATTTATTGTGAACATGTTAGATGACTTGGAAATTTCCGCCCCTCTCCCCCCCCCATAACGCATCAGTATGAGTGGATTCACATAGAAGTACTCAAAAACCACTCGATAATATGTATTTTTATTTGTAATTTGTTGATTTCTCTGCGTAGCGTATTATGAGCGTTCATTACTTATTTTGTTTGGAACAAGGTCACTTTCGTAAATTTCTGATTCTAATTTCAATGACTCGTGGAAGCATCTCACTAAAACACAACGAATGGGAACTGCATAATTATGATACATTCCTGGTGACAAATAGACAAGATAAGGATGTATAAATGTTGGCGGTGATCAGAATTTTCAACGACCTTGTTTGTTGTCCTCCCTATTTGACTGTGTTATGGCACTTGGGTAATACCCATTGTCGTTCTATGTGTTTTATTAGATTTCATGAGAAGCGTTAATTCCAACAATTTTAAACTCGACTCCGAACTGCCTTGTGTGCTGGCTCATATATATGACTGAATGTCAACCTCGTACAATAGCCAGTTGTCGAGTAATCACGGTATGAGCGTGTGCACGTACGCACACACTCATATACACACTCACAAATCTTTTCAATGTGTTGCAAGCTATTTTGTTTTGAACAGATTTTAGTACAGAAAATTCATAAATATGGCACCATTTCATGTGTTGCAATATGATTCTTATAACTCAGTATTCTATAAACTTGACGTTAGTAATTAATCTCAAGGTTCTTAACTAAACCCAAGGTCAGTAACTAATCATTTACAACATTATATTCTTCCATTTCAAACATCTTATTTGGCTTGTGCTTTTAAAAGTTGTCGTTGAGAATTCTCTAATTATGACTAGGAACTCATTATATTTCTACAATAGACAAGCTTTCATTTAATGTTAGCGCACAGGGAAAAATTGTTGTTTTTTCTATTGTAAACGTTCATATCGAAAAGATTTGTCATATTCGATGTTATGATATATGAAAGCACGCTGTAACCACGAGAATTTAAGATGTTTGATGCTTCGCATAAACGTCTGACTATTTTAAAGAGCTTTGGTTGTGGGTTACACAAATAGTCGTTCATCTGGAGAAAATGGATCCTCAACGGCGTTAGAATAGCGGAACGGTGTCATAGGTGAATGTAAAAGTGCATTCTTGGAATGTAAAAATAGATTAGGTACAACTTTTTGAGAAATTATATACACCCCCCTCTCTCTCTCTCTCTCTCTCTCTCTCTCAGAATTATGATTTTATTGGGGGATACGGGCCTCTAATTTACTGACAGTTGGTGCGCAGGCCGAATAAAGGAAGAAACTTGCCGACAGAAAGAACATTGAGGAGGGTGTGGCACACCATCATCCGTCCTCCCAATATATGTGTATCTATCGACAATCCATTTTCAAAATTATACCTGGACTAGGAGCTATAATATATAGATACTCATTCTCAAGGTAATGGACCCTATTTTGAAAGTTCCTTACTCCAAATTTATGTTCTATGTTTCTATTCTAATTTTTAAGAACAGCTGACGAGGGAGAGTACAATAACCTGCCTGAGGGTCGCTGCTAGACAAACGCACACTCCACGTAGGACACCATGTGTCTAAATAATTTTTTTCAATCATTACTCATTATCACAATCGTCGCCGTTAGACAGTTATAAACAAGGTAATACAAGACATACATAATTCCTCGAAGTGATAAAATACATTTCGGTATTCCCACCCCTCCCGTTGCATATCCCGTTCCTTGTGTTTTGTCCTTAGTCTGTGTCGGTCACAAAACTTAACCCGTCTGCCCCAAGGTCGAACGTCACATAAATAAGATGGGTGGTTGAAAGTTTAGGGAAAATAGCTTGGGAAGAGCCACGGGTACTAGGGACAGGGTAGTGAAAGAAGGAGGAACGACGCGATAATTGCAGGTATGTTGTCGCTAATTCTCAGAATATCGGAGGGGTAACTCTCGAATTCGATTCAAGTAAAGGAACATACGCATAAAAAGAGTCCTGTAAAATTTTTCTCGAAGTTTCACTTCTGTTAAAAATCAACGTGAAAAAATTGCCGACACCTTTGTGAAATAAAAAAAGTCATTTCTTTTTTCTTTTCTTATTTTTCTTCCTATTAAATTAGAATGCCGGACGTAAAGTCATAGAAAAGACAGCGTGTTTTTTCAAATAATAAATGTTACAATTTAAAATGATTATTTAATTAATGAAGTTTTTTGCAATTTATTTTTATTGGTGAGCATTCACTTTGTCTAAAACTATATAAACCTAAATTTTCTAAACCCAGTCTGTCTAAACCAGTGGTCCCCAACCTTTTTGCGTCGGTTCGATATTGACAATATTTTTATGGATCGTCTGACGGAAGGGTATTAAGTAACTAATGCACTCAGTCTCGTTTCTGAAAAGGTTCATCTAAAGAGTTAATATTAAGATCCATGTAAATTAATTTCTTTTTAGTCCATCGCCAAATCATATAATTTCCTTGTAGCCCGGTAAACATATGCTTTGCAGCTTGGTACCAGTCCATGACCCGATGGTTAGGGACCTCTGGTCTAAACTACTATAATAAGAATGAAATCTCATTTTGTCAACGAGTTCGTATAAGAAAATTTTTTTTAAAATCAAAATTTTAGGATAAACAGTTAAAACTGATTATTGAGTTGTTATTGAGGGGAATTTTTTTTTTAAAGTCATATTTCAATTGCTCTATTCAAAAACACGGGCAAAATTTTCCACGGGGAAGTCAACATTTGAGTTTTAAAAAAGCCCAAAACTTGCATGAAAGATTATTGTTATCAAATATTGATTGCCTAATTCTTGTTTGGATTCATCAATGTCTAAGAAATGTCCCATGAGAACTTACAACAGGATATCTACCTATATCCCTGGATTGCTCTGAGGATTGCAACAACTCTCTATCACGGTTGTTTCTAGTCGATGAAGTTTTTAAAAACAAACTAGTCAAAACATGCAGGCGTTCATCAATGGTACACAAACATTTAAGTGGTCTTGCTATCATCAGGATCAATGCAGAACTCACATAAGTTGTCATATGATGATCTAATTAACGATTTTGCAACCAAGAAATGTACGTGTTCCCCCGAAGTCTGTACCCAGTTCATGAAAGCTTTTCCATATTCTATTCTAAATGACCAATTAGGACGAGTCAGCCTGCTAGGGAAGCTCCGTTGAGCCTCCCAAAGCTATTGAAAATGCCTGTATGCTTGAATATCCGTCTTTACAGAATTTGTAACGATCTACAAAAAAATTATTATTACAATAATAATTAAAATAAAATAAGAAAAATATATACAAATAACAATTGACATGTTATTCACATATCCACTCGACAAAAGAAATGTCTAGTAAGCTGTTTGAGACAGTTTATCTACTGGCCACAAAATCTGGAACTGCAGGTTCGTTGGGTTAAGAGTCTAACAACTTGTTTGTTTGTCTTGACGTCAGTTCAAGCTATGTTTCCTTATTTGTGCATGTCTATTTTATTTTACGTCTATTTTCAACAATATGTTCTTTGTTTATTTTGTTGAATCATTTTATGGCCACTGGAGAGTTAGTTAAATATATATTTCAAGATTGCATTTGCATATTTTTCTTTCGTAACAACGAAATTCAAGAAAAAATCAATACTACGATTAAAATAGTTTTCTATTTTTTTTTTGTTATTGTATGATAGCATCGATGACCTTAGGGAGGCCTTCCTAAAGTCGACAAATGCTACAGCGAGTGACATTTTATATTCTGCTGCTTTCTCTTTTAATCGATTTACTGGATTGAGATGTACAATGGTTGAGAAGCTTTCTTCTGAATCTAGTCTGTTCTCGTGGTTGGTCTTCGTCCAGCGTTTTGGTGATTTGGTTGGTGATCACTTTGGTAAAAAGTTTGAAGATGCAGTTTAGTAGGCTTATTGACCCGTAGTTGTTTAAACTTTTCGGGTTCCTGTTCTTACGTCTACGGTGTCCCACTCCTCTGGGGCTTCATTCCGTCTTAAACATGTTGAATAGGATGGCTACTTTCTTAGTGATTACTTTACCAACTCTTTTGAGTAGGTCGATGGTAGTGTTATCTGATCCAGGGCCTTTCGTTTTTTTTTGTTTGTATGATGGAGTGTTTCACCTTCCACCGAGTAACTTCTGGGAAATCTCCAAATCGGTTACTCGTAATTAATGTATCCTGTTCGTTGTTAGTTTGGAAAATTTTTTGGGTGCGTTCGACAATTCAGTTGTTAGATCTTCATTTTCTTTGAATACACTAGTTATTTGAGTCTTTCCTGTATTTTTCAAATAGTTTTAATACCCCTACCTTTTTTTTTTTCTTGAGGATGCTTTCAATGACTGCTGTTATGTATCTTCTTTCATTTTCTCTTCCTTTCTTCTGGATGGTTCCGTTTAATTCGGTTGCTTTAATCTTTTCTCTTTGCTTTGTCGGTAGTTTGAGATTTTTGCGTTTTTCTATGAGATTCTTAATTTCTTCGGATATTTTGGGTTTTTTTTTTTTTGGCTAATATTGACGAGAGGCTGTTGTTTTGTTGTTGAACTCGTTGACGTTCTCTTCTGATTCGGTGGGGACTGGGTATCTGTTTTTCAATTCGAGCTTGAAGGGTCGAGTGAGCTCTTTCTGTACGGTAAGTGGTTGCAGTTTTGTGCAGAACATTTTCCTCGTTCTTTCTTGGTATCAATTTTAATTTTCACATCTCATCATTCTGTGGTCGCTTGCTCCATTGTTCTAATTCAGGACCTGAATGTTTTTGACTGTGTCGCTTTTATCTGCTAAGATGTAGTCGATTTCATTCTTGGTTGGAACTCTGCCAAGTACATTTTCTATTGGAGTTTTTCCTTGATAAAGCCGTTCATAATTTTGAACGCGTTTAATTTCGTGTTTTGTATCCGAAATTGCCGACACAGCTTTCATGTCCTTGTCCTACCTAAGCGTTTAAGTCTCCCATGATGTTTTGGTATCTAGAAGTATGAAGTTTAGGTCGTCGTAGAAGCTATCTATTTCTTTTTGTGACTGTGAAGTGGGGTCGTAGACTTCGATGATGTTCAGTTTGTACCTCTTGGGAGTTGTACGGTGACACTGGCTACGCAGTCGAGATAGTTTTCAAATTTGCAACGTTGTCTTTGGGTTCTTTCTGGCTGAGAAAGCTGGCCCCATTTTTGCTTTCTCTTCCGTGGTTATAAGGATGTTTAGTCTTTCGCTCGATTAATTTATCACTGGGTCTTCTCATTTTGCTAATACCGGTAATGTCCCATTTGATTTTTTTTTTTCAATTGCATTTTCAAGATCGGTTAGATGCATTTCAATTGATTGTTTTGATGTTGCGTGTACCTATGTACAATGTTGTTTTCTGGGTAACATTTTTGAGCTTCTGTTTCTGTTTGGGTAGTCGTATTAGGAGCTCACCACCCCACAAGAAAAAAAAATCAAAGAATCACACTAGGATGGTAAGCTTTCGACAGCTAAACGCTCTTTGAGTGCTTTCTGGTTTTCTCTGTTTTTCTTTCTAATAAGTTCGCGGGATTATTAATAATCTTAGAAGTATGTCATACGAGAAAGTTACCCATGGGGGTTACAAATTGATTCCCTTCTCTTAATAGCTGGCACAATTTTTCAGAGTGGCTACAAAGATGCACAGAAAGATATCGTTATTACTCGAGCATTTATTGAGGAGTCGACTCGTTTTCGTGGCGGAAAATTTCTTGCATCTGTCAAATATTTGTAGAACTCCTACTTTATGACTATTCCGATTTCATTTCCTGCTCTTTTGAACTTATTGCTGAGTTGCAACTCCAATTCCTATTGTTCTGTGAATGGTACAAAAACCCTAAATGTAAAAAGTTCACTGGAAACTTCTATCATCAGCAGCAGCTGACTTTTATGGTCCATCACTGGACAGGTTCATATGCAGTTTATCTAAAGTCAGATTGTTGACACTAATAAGCACTCAATATAATCTTGTCGACGATTTTGTGTAAAAATATCGGAAATTGCTAAATTATTAAAGCATCTTTTTTAAAACGTAGGATATTTTTAATTCTTATGCAGTATTTTATATTGTGAAGACAGATATTTTCATATTTTATGAAGCACTGTTTTCCGGGGGATTTTTCTTATAAGAATATTTTTCAAAGCAAAAATTCAAGAGATTCTTTGAATGTCAAGTTTACGTCTTTTTAAAGTTTACAAATGGACTGCTTTTCGTGCGATTAATTCTTTGTAAATCTCCACTTCTACAGATCTTTCCTAGAGAAAGATTACATCACCCTTTTCCAGTCTTTCCTCTTGATAAAAGCACATATTTTGACGATAGAATATTTCATATGTTTGAAGCTTATTAATTAATCACCCCTTTTTTCCATTTTTTTAAATTGATCATCCTGACACATCGTGCTGCCAAAAGACGTTGGTTACATGACAGTTCCTATTGAGTGAATAACCAGACCTGCTTATCTTAGCCTTTATATTTTGTTCTAATACACTTGTTCCGAGTATTTTCTTCTCAGTCATGCACGTGCTTTTCTGTTCACTACTTGAAATCCTCGATAGACCTGTTTTTCTTCCTAATTTTAGATTTTTATTTTTGTGTTTTCTGAATCACATTTGATGTAATTTATGGCAGAGACAATCAATGATTTATTACTCTGCTGTTTGCAGTTCGCAAGTACTTGGATAGCCAAGTAGAAACAGTTTTCAATGCTGATTATTCGCCTTCCTTTTTCTTCTCTTTTACAGACATTTTATCAGTGTCATCTCTATACATTTTCCCAAGCAAGTTAAAAATTAGAGCCAACAAATCAAGAAAATAGAGTAAGTAAAAAAAAAAATTTAAAAAATAAAAATAAAAAAAACATTCAAATTTAGAACGACAGGAAAACTGAACAGTAATAATCAAATAATTACATTTATTGCTTCAGTCGTTCAAAATGGTGATTTTTGAGTAAAATCTATTGGAATGTCTCTTAGTAAAATTTATGGGCCTTTCTAGTTAGTCCCCACCAAAAGATAACGTCCATAATTTTCAAAGTGTGATCCCCCCACCCCCAAAAAACTAAATTGTATTTTTTCTCTCCAGACACGAACCAAAATGCTGAGTCTTGATTTTTAGTCCCCACCACGAAAAAGAAAACCCTATCCCTAAGGTATAAAGTGCACGACTTTAGGCACGGTTGTCAATTTCTTAGTTCTCTGATCAAAAGTTCTTAGTTTTCCTCTTGTCCAATTTAAGAAGTGACCCGAAGCTCTTGCTATGGATAATGGACATGTATTTTAGGCTTTTGTAAAGTTTCTGCAGCTGATTTTCGTTTTCCAGATCTTCCTGGTCATTCTGAGATATTCTTTCTAGACTTATTCTTTCATTCCATTGTTTAATCAAATCTGCTTCCAATATTCCAAAATAGTTACTGTCTCCTTCCCCATCCAATACCTTAATTATTTCATCGTTGGGGGTAACTGGATTATTTTATTATCATTTTTAGCAGCAACAACTGAAAAACACGCTCTATCGAGAGGGTTCCAGCTAGTTCAAATGATTGCAAATTATATCATTTGCTAAAAAATAAGAGCGGTGATCGTTCAAATTATCCATGTTGTGACTAGGATACTTGGCAGTCAGTTATAACGAAAAAATCCAACGGTAAAAAAAAAAATTGTCGCTTCATCGGCTACTTTGAAAGTTGGTGTATTCATTTTACTTTTTAGTTGGGAGCATATTATTTTTTCAGTTTTGATCGCTGGCATGTTTTCTTTCGAATAAAATTGCAAATAGCAGTAAAAGATAATGTCAATGCCATGGAAAAATGACTAAAAGTTATTTACAATACAACTACTAATACTATTTTATTAGCTGTCATAATGCAATAGAAGGAGGCAGTAATTTATCAATTTTTCTTATAGCTAAAATATCTTATAGTGGAGTAATAGAATCGACGTTGGAGAAAATCGGGGGTTCCCCCCACCCCCTTTTTAGGCCCCCCGTACATTAAAATCTCAATTTTACTTCCAAATTTTCCGAATCATTGCAAAAATAATTAAAAACCTTCCCCTGTGAAACATAAAAACCACGAAATCTTTTTCCAGGAATAAGAAATGCTTCAACCACATTAATGAGAGAGTTGAGTAAAAGGAAATAGAGAAATTATTTTTTTCTACAACAACCTTCGGCGCTTTCTCTCTTCTTTTAAATACTCTCTCAGGTCTTTGCAGCAATTCTTCCTCTCACTTCTTTACCCCCCCCCCTTTTTTTCTTCTTCGTGATATTGACCTCTCTATCCAGAATCTGTCTAAAGAACACTGCGTACAACCACCTTCGCATTGGGGGAATGAGAATAGAAAGGAGAAGTGAAAAAGAGAAAGGAAAACATGGAAGAGGGGGATAGAAATTAACAGCGTGAAGATAGTATATCAGGGAAAGGGGAAGGCTGCCTAAGTAAAAAGCTGCTCCACCGAAAGTCATAGAACGGATATAATTTTAATCTTGAAAGGTCGTCGCTGCCCAAATATTTTGTTAAGAGTATAAAGGAAGGGCGATATGAAGATACATAGCGGAGTAAACGTCCTCTATGCATGATGGAAACCAACCACTTCGGCGCTCCTTTCTTCTTTCCCTATCTGATATATATATATATATATATATATATATATTTAGAAATAGATAGATAGATAGCAATAATGAATATACGACAAGCGTGTGTATTTGTATCAAGTAAATATTTATCAAAAAGTACTCTATACTATCGATAGAGTGATTATGATGCAAGTGAAAACTTTTTAATGTTTCATTACAGATTGTGCATTCTTTCACTTTTAAAAGACTCTAAATTGAACAATTAGATACTTTTCACTATCCACACCCTTTTGGAAATCCCAACTTAGTCCACCTTTTTGGAGGCTGACCCACAGTTATTGGCCAGTCTAGATTGGTTGCCTTATAGCATGCTGTGGGATTTTAAATGGGGCAGGGGGATGATGTTTGGGGGTTTCGAGAAATTAATTTGATTCAATTTACTTAGTGAATTTTGAGGGCTTTTTTTATAACTTATTTTTATCTATTCGTGCTTATCTTCATTTCTTATTATATAACCTTTTAATTTGTTGTTATTTTGTGCACTTTAATTCATTTTTAATTTTTAGAACTTACTATTGTTATGTCAGGTGAGAGGTGCCTACCTCCCTATCAACTTTTTATATTCATGATTTTAGGATGGGGTCAAGTCCTTAACTACTCAACCAGTGGTAACGGTCCAGCAATAGTAATGAGAACCATCTCAAATTGATTACTGTAAAAGTGGAGCTACTCATGATTTAGCATGGCGATTGATTTTACCCTGTGGAAACTGAAGCACTCTCTAGTCCATGAGCGAATTTTCTTTTCTTTTTTTTTTTTTTTTTTTTTTTTTCATATCCAGGCAAAAGTAACGAGACTCGATCAGTTTCAATGTAGCCATAGGTACCGGGTGTGACATCTAGTAGAAAGTCTATTAAATTGTTTTGCGTGAGTTCTGTGGAATGAATGGTCTTGGTAAAGGTGTTGACGTCACGCAATATCGTCTCATCATTCACAATATATGCTTTCAATCCGTTCGTATACATTTTTATCTATGTGTCATCCTTTGTTGTTTAATAATAGCTGGTAAATCACGATTTGCAGTTACTGCGTATGTTGGCCTTGAAAGACGATCAGCAACGACATGGTCCTATTCACGAATGTACAGAATATTGGTGATATATTCGGTTATCAGAGACAGATGTCTATGCTGCTTATCAGACTTCATCGAGTCGTCTTCTTGAAGACGATGGCGAGTGGTTTGTGGTCGGTGAATAAGGTAACATGTTTACCTTCAATTTTCAGTTTTTAAATTTAACACTGCTAGAAATACAGCTAATAGTTCTCGGTCAAATGTTGGACATGATTAAACAACAGGAGGGAGGCCTTTCAAATATTAAAAGTATCTTTACATAATCGACTGTAGTTCTTCATCCTTACTCTAATGTAACTCATTACCATCTTGTCTCTGATAGTTCCTTCTATGCAGTCAATTCTGTGAAGATCCTTTTAATATTAGAAAAAGTCTCTCTTTCGCAAGACGTAAAGATGGTGTTCTTCTACAAGAAGCTTATTCTGCCGGCTGCAAATTCTCTGTTACTATTCACAGACGTAATTTGGCATTGAAACTTTTTTGAATTAGCCCTGGGAGTTGTAAGAGAATATCTGCAAGCCGTGGAATAAGCTTTTTGTAGAAAAGTTGACCATTTCCAGAAAACAACGATGAGACTTTGAGTCTGAAGGGTCAGGGAAATCGTTGATTTCTTTTGTTTTGGGTGTTGTGGAAGCCTTCTGGGCGAATATTATAGCCCAGAAAATCTAAACTTCCTTTAAAGATTGGTACTTGCAGTGAAATTATTAAATTATTCTCTTGGTGAATTTTTAGAACTTGTCTTGGGTATTTTGAGTGTTGTTCCTTTGTACTCACCACATACTCGATATCGTCCAGGTGTGGACTTTGGTACTATGTGCAAGGGAGATAACTAGGGCAATTTGGATTGTCTGATAATGCCTGCCTGGAGTAGTGTTGTACATTTTTTTTTTTTTTTTTTGACGCTTCATATCAGTCGTTAAACAATTAACGAACTTTAGCAAAGATAAGAGCACTGTCTCCTGTATTGATGAAATATGTCTTACCTTCGATTAAGAACAGGTAGGTTGCTCCGTATTAGGGGTGATTACTGAAGGGAATTCTTTGAAAAGAGATCTCACAACTTCCGGTATCATGGCGCTACTATTAATCAATATTGATGTAAAGGTCCATTACAGTGTTGGACTTGTAAGTAGTAATTGGTAGTCTTATCAGCTAGCAGTGACATAGGAAGTCGACACTCAAGGTGGGTTGACAGATTCAGCAACTATAATGATCCATCTTTATCAACAGCGCACTCCTGGCATGTCAATGTTGACTGAAGCCTTTCCATAGCATTTGCTATCCTACCCGTTGGCTGAAGATAAGCAGACGAGCCTTAGATTTAATCAGTCCATTTCAGTATTTGGTTGATAATATAGTTACAGATGCACTTGTATCAATAACAAAATCTAAATTATCAGCGCCGACAAGAGTTGTAACCTCAAAGAGTGGCGGATTACTTGTTGCAGTAGCAAACCACCAATTTAGTTAGGGGGATTTTTCAAAGTTGACATCGGTTTTCTCGCTGGTGGCAATGATCCTAAATTCAGTCGAATTTTACACGAACATTTGTCTGGCCATTTCGCACATCCTTTTTTTTTTTTCCATATTAAAGATGACTACAACAAATCTGGAGTCACTAATTTTCGTAAAATGGACGATCTCCTGCAGATGTATCGTGCCTCAAGAGGGATGTAACTCAACTTTGTCTTTATGGGCCCCGGAAAAGTTGTAACGACTTGGACGATGCTAATTTTTATCATCAGCAGCAGCCGCCTTTCGGCGTCCATTTTTCCTAACGTTTGCGAGGCCAGACTTTTCTAAATCTGTCTAGCTCGTCACAACATCTTACTTCCTGTCGAACACAATTTCACATGTGATCTCTGGGGATCGACGTTGTGAGTCGTAATGTACAGCTGTTGTCTGACATTATTGCAACATGACGAGCCCAGCACCATTTGAGTTTTCTAATGGTTTATATGATATCTCGGACTTCTGTCTTTTCTCCAATATACTGTGTTGTCATGATTTCTCCATGTTAAGTTAATTCTCTCCTGTTCCCGTTGCATGGCTCTCAGTTTGAGTGTAAATCTTTCGGTTAGATTCCATGTTTCAGCTATCTATCGGGAGGGTGTATTGGTTGTAGACCTTTCTTTTTAGGACTCGTGGGAGTTTCTTGTTCCTGAAAGTTGAGTTTGCTCCACCGACAACTTGCCAACATCAAGCTTCCAAGTTGAGTCATCGTGAGTCCTTTGATTGCTGCAATTACTGGTGAAGGTTGATAAGGCCAGTAGGAATCTGCTCATAGGTTTAGCGAAAACAATTGGTTTTATCTTTCCGTAGCTGGAAATATCAATCTCTTTAAGCTTGTATTCTCTTTTTCACTACCAAAATGGAGGATAACAGTTCAGCGACTAGCTCTGATGACAGGGATGAGACAACATGATAGAACATTGTCTCGGTATTCGTGATATTTAGCAGACAAAATTATGCTTTTATTATCGAAAAACAACCATTTACTGTTGTTTCTATGAAATCTGCGATTTCGATAGCCACAGCGGATGGAGGAGAACGTCTGTCGATCATGTTGAAAAGGAAGAAAAATAAGAATAATATGGATGTGTTTACGTCAGAAGCGCATATGTTCTTAGTAGTTGTCTTTTCGAATTATATTTTTTGTGAAGGACTGTACAAACTTGTGCGTAGAGATGTTACTGTGGTATTCACGAGTGTGTTGCAGATATCAGAAGCAGTGGTCGTGGTAGGTGTGTACGCGTTAAGGTTGATTGGAAAAAAAATGCTCGTTATGTGCCCTCGTGCTTTGAAAATTATTGAAGGCAAAGTTAGTGTTTGTAAAAGGTTGCCGAACCAAACGCAGTGTTGGAAATTGTAAAACAATCTATTCATACTTCTCTTTATTGATTAATTTTTTTTCTGAAGTTTTTTCTTTTCTGATTAGTAGCTTGGACATATTTACCCTTTTAAATATTGCAAGTTCTCAAAATTATAAGTGACTGATATCATAGAACTGACTAGCCAGAATTACAACTCCTAATCTAAAGTGTTGTAATATCGGCCACTTTCTTAAATGGGGATCTACATAACTGGAATCATCATCACCACAAAAGCGTTTACACATGATGTTCATATTCTAATCCACAAAATTATACGTTTGATGAGACTTTTAAAGTTCGTGTATTGTCACAAATTGAGTTTATGCTGAGCCAGCCGGTAAACGATGCTGATACCATACTTGGTAAAAGCTATATGCTTGGTTGGCACGTCTAACGCGAGACCAGAATATATTATAATATCTTCAATATGGACAAAATAAGTTTAACTGAGAATTCGCTATCAAACAAAATAATGTGGTGAAAATAAATATCTGTGGATTAGAAAAAAAAGTTGTTTCCGTTCCAGCTTAAATTCCCCATTGAACACACCCACCTGTTATTTGATCGACCTCAATACCACTTGCTCTTCTTTCAAATTGCCCCGCTAGTGATCAGTGTTTATCAAGGATAACTCGATAGATAGATGTGCTTGTATGCAGACATAGATATTCGTCCAAGTTTACACCTACACGCTAATCTCTTTACACATACGTATTCATTTTCATTTTCTTTTACGGTCGTCTGAAAATGAATAAACACGAGACGTTGAGTGGGAGAGCAATAGTGAGAATGTATTGCAATCCAGTTATAGAAAGTTCGTTCTCTGCGGGAGGGAAATATTTATTCATTATACATTCTATAACAAACAGGTTTGGTTAGTCCTTCAATAGAAACCATTACGTGGATAACGTCATTTATCAGTATGTCGTGTTGGGTTGGGTGATCAATTCAAAAATTCAGAAAAGCAGTGATCAACGAATGAATTATTTCTTAAACGTTTTGTTAAGTGCAGATCACTAAAAAAAAGTCTGAATTAAAAGAAACAAGCATGATTGCAGCCAGACACAAACTAAGGGGCCAGATTAGCACAAATTTACATTGGAAATTACCCCCCCCCCCCCCCCAGAAAATTAGTTAGGATTTCGAAAAACGGAAAAAAAAATTTTGAATAAGGAATAAATGCTTGAATTTCTAGCCCTCTACCTCCTTTGGTGCAGTTCACACTAATGATACATACATAGCCAGCCAGGTAGACCAGACCTGACCAGACCAACTTGAAAACTGAAGAAACCTATGTTTTGGTTGATGGTCTCTAGTACGTTCATAACACCTAAAACTATTAACCATGTGCCGGGTCCAGTTAAATTCAGTAACACACTCACTCTTATTATCGAGTGACATTTACTCCCAATAGATATGGAGGATAAATTGAATGGATGAGATTAATTCTGGCTTCATTTGAAACATTCACGGTTCAGGGTCTTTCGTTGACATTAATCCGGTAAATGGTAGGAGCTGAACGCTTCAAAGGTAAATAATCAGGGAAATGATTCTCTGCCCCCAAGAAACAGCCTTACTTTGTAGTTCCATGGAGCTGCCTCTATATTTTTAGCTGAAATCTTCCGATCGCTTCAATTCAAATGTGCGAAATTACCTACTTCAAAAAAATGGTCCAAGTACGAACACCGCTATACTGCAAAAAATATCTTATAAAATCATTGTTACACATATTTATTAGACGAAGTATTATAAATCATTATATCTAATTCTATGACTTCCTTTGACCGTCATCTTGATTTATTAGTCGCTTTTTATTGCAACGATTACCCTTCGGTAGTTAGTTGTATGATGAGGCCTTAGCAGTTCAATTGATAGAGCAGGCGAGCGTAAACCGTTTTCTTTCGAAATGGCACGTGAAAACCATTGATCTTTAGAAATCAATCAGTCTATTTTACAAGTTTCAATCGGATCTTTTTTGTTTTTTGATCCATATTTGTGAGACTGGGCACCTGGCATACCAAGGAAGGATTGTAGTACGTTCTCACTAACCATTACGCTATAGCGATGCTCCAACCAATACAGAACATTTTATTGATATTTACCAGGCATAACTTGGTTGAGCACAAGGACACATACGGATAGGAAGATTATGTTTCTCCAATATTCTAAATGGAAAGACACTATCCGTCTTTAAAAATTCCTTCCGAAATCCTGGTTTGAACACTAACCCACCAAGCAGACCACTTTTCTTTTTTTTTTTTACTTATTCGAAAATACGAGTGAAATGGGTTTTTATGAGTTAAATTTGGTCAGCATTCGGTGCAAGGTCACTTTTGCATAGCACTTGACAACGAGCCCAGTTTAAATTATCTACATTCTTAGCAAACTAATGCCGTACTATGAAGATATTCGAATATGTATCTCCTATTATTTTGTATTGACAGTAGAAAAAGTAAACTATTACATCTGGTATAACTCGATTTACTTTGTTATTTTTGTGACTGTGCCCCACGGAAATACAATTACTTCGTATTCCTTGTCCCATTGTCAGTCATCTCGACTATAGTTTCGTCACCTGCATACAATAGTAGTAGAAGAGTCAGTGAAAGTCAGACAAGCGAGTTTATATCGTATCTACTCTTCTTATAATTACCATTCTAAGTAATGGTTGTTATATATTCTAAGTCTTCACGGATGGAAGGGTTTCTTTATAGGTTTACCGATTCGGAAGTGTTCATTGACTGCCTTACCATAAACTCAATTTGTGACAATACATGGATTTTAAATGTCCTACCGAACCCATGATTTTATAGATTAGAGAATAAATATTAAGTGCAAACAATGTTGAGGTGGTAGCACTGATCGAACTCACGGGCAATGGCCGGCGTCACTAACGATGCCTTTACAACATGCGTCCTCTTATACTTGTACAGGTTCTTTCCCTTATGAAAAATCGTCTTTTAAAAAGGATGAAACTAAAACTGACAAGTCTGTTTAATCATTCAATACAAAACCGTCGCGTGACCATCGTCTTTTGGCTGCATGCCATGTAGGGTGATTAATGAATGGATTATTTCTCTCACTTTTTGTCGTGCAGTGGTCACTCAAAAGACTTTTGACTTTATCTTTTTAAAGGCGTTTGAATGCTGCTTATCAAACTCCTCACAAAAACTTATTTGGTGGAGTAATTTTCAAAAAATAAAAGACGTTAATTCTGGACATATTGAGAAATATATGTTGAAAAATTCAGCCCTCTAGCTCCACTAATGTTGCCTGTATGCGTGATGGATACATAGCCAGCCAACCAACCAGTAAGCTAGACTAACAAACGAAGTTAACAGTTTTTCTGGCAGTTTTGGGTGATGGTTTCTAAATGAAGCTTTCATTCATTTCTCCTTTTTTGGAATTTCCCTTGGCGATTTAATCGGATGAGCTACACTGTTTACACTCGGTATCAACATGCCACCAATCCCAGAAAAAAAAAGACCTTTTTAACAATGACTCATGGTAATATCTCACCAAGTCAAACATGCAGACCTCCTTCAATGTAAAAAACCATTAGAGATCTAAAGCCATGAATGCTGTCTTCCTTTCTGTTAGTCGGAACCACTATAAAATATATAACGTTTACTTTGTGACTCGACCTCGAGAGCAGTTCTGGTTGTGTGAATGTGTGTGTGCGTACGCACGAAATAAAGGTCGTTAGTAGAGATCTTATCCACTAAGATTCGCACCTTAGGTTTGGTTTGCCTCAATGAAACTCTTTCAGAATATGTGTGTGTTTTCTATCTGCAATTTAGTTGCAGGAAGCATAAATCTGGCCCTTAATTCGTCTGAAGTTGATTCCAGAATGCCGAATGCAAATTGTAGAGACATGTAAATGGGGAATCGACGAAAAAGAAAAAAACAGAGCAGCTGGACGGGACTGAAACGAAACTTTGATTTCAGTTTATATGTCAACAACCGGGTCTCAACCAGAGACCTAAGCCTGGCAACGATGTAAGTTATGAAAGTCTGGGCTTCGGAGAAAGAAAAAAGGTGGGGTAGAGCCATTACATAAAGGCAATACTGCACTTTCCCTAACATATGATGTATGCTGGTTGTAGTACCCACAATCTCATTGACAAAAAATTTCTAATACTCTGTGCAGTGGGGGTGAGAGCTATTTTCTGTTTTGTTTTTTAAATGCTGGGCTTTCTTGGTATGCCCTATTTACTCGCACTCCCACGAAGAGCGAGATGTGACACAAGATTGAGTTTAAAGTGGGATGGAGCACCCTCAAAAATACCTCCAGTCGCCGCAACCGAGGTTGCGATGACGTCAGGACCTGTCCCTCTTAGTACAATGGCACAGCACCATCCCGAGACGAACTGCTCCCCTGCAGCGGGGCCAAGAAATAATGGGAGTACCCAAGGATGAGTCTGAAGGTTCCAAATGCGCTTAGCAATGCTGAGCCTCAGTGTCTTGTCTTTGGCTACGGCATCACACCTGCGCAACCCGGTTTTGAGCACACCCGTCAAACCAGTCTTCGGCTCATTCAGCTGTCAAGCATCAGTACCGATACTTTGGGCTAAGCCGTTGTGCAGATACTACACTTTGATCCAAGCCAAAAAAAAGGCGAATTGCTATCTGCAAGTTCACTGGTCACTTTTATGTCTAATCTAAGGGCTCCACCAACCGGTAATATTTTGATCCATGACATACTACCGATTTCTATTTCCAGGTCTTTATACACCGAGAGTTTCTCGAATCCATTGACAGCAATGTTTCTATCCGCTGGGACAATTATATTTACTACGAGGCACGTTTTTTCTTTAAAGTCTTTCACTATAATATCTGGCCTGCATTAATAGCACTATCAGTGCGTGTAATGAAGTTCCATAATATGGTCACATCTTTTGACTCTGTGACTGATTCAAGCCGGTGTTCGCACCAATTCCTAGCATCAGGGGCGTTATAATATTTGCAGATATTCCAGTATAGATACCACCCGATTCTATTGTGTCCCATATCATATTCATTTGCTGCAAAGACCGAGCATCTTGCTACGATGTCTTCAATTCGGTTTTATTCTCAGTCAACATTTAGGATCAGTGGTATTTCTTTATATGTTACGCTTGTGGTTTCGTGTTTTTTAGGTCCTGGGATGCCGGTAAGAAACCCTCCATTTCGGCCTTCAATCCTGAAATTCACAACCACTGTTGGGTTTTGTTCTGATCTACGTTAGCTCCTTTGGTACGAAGGGGGCAGTGGAATGGTTTCTCTTGCCAATGCTCGTGCAGTATTTTCATTCCTTCCTGTTTGGCCTTGTTTTCAACACTCTTGGTTGCTTCAATTAGCGAATTATTCTCTGGTTGGCTTTCATCCTTGAGGTCAGGTTTTTCCTTAAACTTATTTGCCACCTTTGTAATGGAATGCAATTTTTTGCTAATCTCGAGTTTCTACCAGTTCTATCATCCATTCATTGGTAGTTTGGATATAGGTTTGAGGGCCGATGGTGGTTATCATGTATGATAGTTCTAGTTAAATGAGGCCCCTGCCAACCTTCTTCCTTGGCAGGTAAGTCTATCTACATCTACCTCGGGGGTGGTGCATTTTATTTGCTGTAAGCAGTTTCCTAGCTTTGTGTCCATTTGTTGGATTTCCGGTAAATTCTAGTTGATGTTGGAACTATATTGGACTTGTGGAATCGTTAGTGAATTAAAAGCCTACATTCTATTTTTCGAGTTTAATTCAATGTTCATTATTAGTTATTCTTGTATAGTTTTCTTTTCTTGTTTTTTCTTTCATTTTATTGTATTGTATACCTTTACTTTTATTTATTCTAAGATATTTATAGCTTTCTTGTTGGTCTAATTCCTGGATTTTAGAATTTAAATCTATAATAATGGATGATGAAGCGGTTAATATTCCCCTCTCAAAAGTAGCTTTCGCAAACTTTGCTATCATCCTCTATTATAAGACCTCGTACCAGGTTCTAACACATGTCGATCGTTTTGTATCTTGTTAGTTGAGCAGACGTTATTGCATAGAGATCTACATAAGGATCGTAAATAATCCCTTTTCGCTCCCACAGTTTGTCCAAGCGATTTTTGAATGGGCTTTGGCTCGGCGCTTCTATTACTACCTCTGGAAGATTGTCCCAATGATCAGTGACTCGACACTTGAAAGAGAATATTCTAATATTTTTTTTTAACGTCTCTCTTCGTACACATTGAACTTGTGGCCTTTATACCTGTGATTTCGCAAGTGACTAGATCGGAAATGAGGGAAGTTTTGCGTTTTACTTTCGTCGCATGAAAACGGTCTGATAACTGTGTGATACATTTTGATGATATCGCCTCTATGTCTATGGTTGTGTAATGTTGGTAGTTTCAAAACCGTTCAATTCTCCTGATAGGACAAGTTCGCAAATCCAGGGATCATTTTGATGCTCGTCGTTGTGCTTTTTGATTATCAACATTTGTTTCTTCTTGGATGGGTTTCAAACTGGTGGTAGATATCGTAACGGTCTTACCATCGACGTGAATAACTTTTTGAACATATTGATGTCAAGATATACAAAGTTTCTGCTAATCATCATCAGTCTTTTATCGACTGTCGTTGGACATAGATCTTCCCCAGGATTTGCCATACATCTCTACTATGGGTGCTGCGCAGCCAGTGCTTAATGAAATTGTCTAGTTGGTCTCTCCATCTTGTATTCTATCGGTCTCGGTTTCACATGTGAAACCTTGGGATCCATGCTGTGAGTTGTGATGTCCATTGGTTGTCTGTCATTCTTGCAACATGACCAGCCCATTGCCATTCAAGTTTTCTGGTGGATGCTATAATGTCTCGGACTCAATTCTTTCATGTGCACGTTGTATGGTTCCCATTCTTTTGTTTCAGCTCCATAGGTGACTATCAGATTATGTACCCCCCCCCTTTTTAGGATTAATGGATTTTCTTGTTTTTTAAGGTTGAGCTTGCCCTGTCAAAGGCTTGCCATCCTAGAATGATTCGTTTGATTTCTTCTTCTTTCGAAGATTTCATGGAGATTTGTTGTCCTAGGTAGATATAGTGGCCTTCTTTCTTTAGTACTGGATTTTTTATTTTGATCGTTATTGTCCATGACTTTTGTTTTGTTGAAGTTTAATTTGCTATCAAAAACTATTCCCAAGTCCTTCTTTCGCTCGACCACTTCTAAGCTCGTTGCCTCCCTGTTGTAATATTTATAAGTAGTTCGTTTCAACCCAATCTGCATTACTACACATCTTGGAGTAAGTATTGTGACCAGTTGTATTTTTTCAAGATCTTACTGTATTGATAAGATATCCTCCTCAGATTCAATCTCGTTCTAAACTTCCAAATCATCTACAGAGAGATATGAATCATCTTTTACTCCTTTAACCATCATAGAATTAAGATAGATTACGAAAAGAACGGGCCCCAGAACCGATCCCTGGCGAATATCTGATGTAACATCAAATATAGCTGACTTTGAACTGACAATCTGTTTCCTATTTGATAGAAATTCCTGCACCCAAGATAACATAGGATCCTTTATTCCATGGTAATATAATAAGTTAAGAGGTTGAAGTAAATAACACATTAGAAAAGTAGGATATCTGACTATCCTAAAACACGAATTATATGGATTTGAAGACGGACAGGATATTTAAATAAAATATGTACATCAAGAACTCCCAGAAACAACTGGAAGGTGTTAGATTTCTGGTTCAGCAGATTCACAGCCACATATGAAGGACTAACCCCAAAATTACTCAAATACCTGATGGAAGCGAAAATTCCCGACTGGACGACAAACCATGATGCTTCAAAAAGGAGCCATTAAGAGTAATTCCAGGCCTATAACGTACTGGAAGATCCTCACAGAACATCTTGCGGTAGAAATTTACTACTTGTTAGAAAGCTAAAGACTTCTACATCATCATCATCATCATCATCAGTCTTTTAACATCCATCGGTGAACATAGACCTTCCCCAGGGTTCGCCACAATTTTCTATTGTGGGCGTCGCAGAGCCAGTATTTTCTGAATTTGTCCAGTTCATCTCTCCATTTTGTCGGCTTCGGTTTCGCATGTGATCTCTGGGGATCCATGCTGTGAGTCGTGATATCCATCGATTGTCTGTCATTTTTGCCACATGGCCTGCCCATTGCCATTTTAATTTAAAATAGATTCTATGATGTCTCTGACCTCCGTTTTCTTCCTAATATATGTGTTGTCTTGTGATCTCTCCATGTGAGGTTGAGCATGATTCTCTCATGTGCGCGTTGTATGCTTCTCAGTTTCCGAGTCTGTCTCTTACCTAAAGATCAGAGAGGGTGTTGGGAAGAAACCAAAGGAACACGTGGCCAATTATTTGCACATCTTTAATTCTCAAAGAAATTAAAACAAAGAAGAATCTAACGTTGGTATGGCTACATAAGCAAAATTGTCAATGACATGTTAAACAATCGTGAATATTAGCATGCCTAAATATGTCAAAACTCTTAGAATACATAATGAAGTTCATAACAAATGGAACAGAAAACGAAAGAGTAGAACTAAGTACCTGACTGATCCTTCGCCGAAATCAACATGACATTTTCCAAGGAGACTTTCTGTAGCTATGATACGACTTAAATCTTGTGAAATTGTTATTAGGGAAATAAATCTACCAAATCACAAGAAAAACTGAGCCACCGAATGTGCATGGATCACTTAAGGATTATTGCCAAGAAATTTTTAAAAAAGAATTTGAAACCTTTATTTGAGAAAAACAGTCAGATTCTTCGGCCAGGGAGTATGATTGGAATTGAGAAATGCGCAATGCCAGTGATGCACAAAGGAAAACAAGAAGCAACAGAAATAACTGAATTACACAACCAGGAAATGATCAGGACGTTGAATGAGAAAGATAACTAAAATATCTTGGAATACTCGGGATGGGTTCTGTCAAACAGAATTGAAATGAAGGAAAAAGTGTGCAAAGAATGCATCTAAGAAATAAAGAGGATTTGGTAAATAAATTCGACAGCAGACACATGATAAAAGGAATAAATGCATGGGCAATATCCAAAGTGAAATATTCGAGCCTTCTCTAAACTGAACAAGAGAAAAAAATTGCCAAACAAGGAATTTGATGATAATTCCTTAAAGCCAGGAAATGACGTCGATTGACTTTGAGTTAAAAGGACAGAGGGAAGAAGAGGATTCATTGACATTAGGGTTACGTCGACTCTACTATCAAAGGACTTACGGTCTGCCCAAAGCAGAGTAAGTAATACCAAAAAGTACTATAAAATTGATATGGGGACAATTAAAGAATCAGAAAAATTCAAACGAGAAGCCAAAAATTGAAGGAATAGCAACTGCACAGACATTTCAAGTGACGAGTAGAAAATATTGTAGATAAAACGACATGGACATGGTTGTGAAGAAGGAATTCGATGAGAGGAACTGAATCCCTATTGTATAAGTTGACTCTATGGCGATAGAGATGAGATTGTCCATCATATAAGCAAATTTATACAGTTGACACAGAAGGAATACAAAAATTGGCATAACTTGATGAGTAAGGTAATCCACAGAGGATTGCATAAATGACAGTAATTTGACTTTGCAAACCCTTTCTATATGCACGGAAAAGAGTCTTAGATAATAAAGAGTGTTGAAATTCTTTGAGATTTTGAAATTCAAATAGACCACCCAATCCAAGCCAGAAGATGATATCTAGTCTTTATGCACTTTCCCCATACTATATAGAGGTTGGGAACCCCTTATCCGAAATATCAGGGATCAAAAGTGTTTCGGATTTCTCATTTCCAGTCCAGTTTCTCCAATAGCTTTACTTTCTGTGCTATAAATACTCCCTTTGTTCTTACATGTTACTCATTACTGTGAGTAACATATAATTATACATTACAGTATTAGCAGCCTTTTTGACATTTTCAACAATACATTTGTACAGATGAGAAAATAATCAATAGTTTATTTGATTGGGACTTGTTTCTTCTTTCACCACTTTTGAGGTAAGTATACTTTTACGTTCCTTAAGAGTTATATAAAGACAAAAATGCTTTAACTATAATCAGAATTATTTGAACACCTTCGAGACTTCTCGTCTTGGTGTCATACTACAGAGAGATTAGGTGTAGACTTTTTCATTGGTGGCGTCATGTTGGTTCTGGAACATTTTGGTTTTCGGAGTTTCGGATTATTTCAATTTTCCATAAGCTAATTTTGTTTATTGAAAATTCCTGAAATGGAAAATCTGGACACTGGTTATAATAAACATTAGGATGACAGAAAAGTATGTTCACACTGACATATTAAATTATACATAAATACATAGGTACAAAAACATAAATTTGGGAAAACACACATGCACCTACCCGTGAACACGTACATATAATTACACTCACATACCCATAAACATATACACACACTATCCTTGACATAAACTATTATAACCATTAAATATTAAAATTTCTTATGGGCGGTCGTTTTTCTGCTCAAAACTTTGAAAAGACACGCTTGATTTTCGTAACTGATGAACCACAGGACCTCGTGAACGCCAGAAGAGTCGAATAACAAAATTATCAGATCTTACGGTCTCCCAATATATCCCGACGAGATTGCAAGAACGTAATAAATGGCAAAATAATTAGGATCCAACTTGAAAAGAATTCACGAATAAACATGGATATCATTTTTCTTGCAGAAACACTTGAAAAACGTAGGTTGTCGAAAAGTAATATACCGATAAAACTAAAAGAAAGGAGCGGTTTTAGTTCAAATAGATTCATAAAGTATATCTGCACTGAGGAAGAAGAACATTATAAACTAATTATGGGGTCGCTGCGCGCCCTATGTGAAATTGAACTAAAACGATGTTTCTTATTTTCTTATCCAAAAATAAGTATACATTCTATTTGACCTCTGCTCATCTTATTAATTGTTAATAAGCTGCACACAATTATTATTATATATGTATAGGTATATAAATAAATGAGTACACTCCTATCACTTTTTTATAGTAAGTTTACTTTCTTATAAACCAAATATACAAGGATTTTATTGTTTCTAGCCGAACATTTTACAGTCAAAACGGATGAAATCGGGTATTATTTATAACAAAATATTTTTTCATAGGGATGCACTCATGTTTGGACGGCAACATATTCATATTCCCGGGGACGGCGAATCTTCCCAAAATTAAAATTTAGGTTGCCCATAGAGGGGAATGAGGCTATTAGGTATAAATTAAAGTTGTGGGGAATGTTTGGGGCTCAACGGTAGTGGGATGTGTTTCTCACAAATAGACAAATAATTCGAAGAACTAGGTAAAAGATAAGAACAGAAATCACATTGAAATGTATATCAGTTACGATCATAGAATTCTTACTTTTTCTAATGAACTGGTATTTCAAATAATGTGTTCCTAAGTATATTCGCTTGCTTTCTTCGAGTAACGAATACGAAGCGGCAACTGACCAATTATAAAATTAAACTAATTCTCATTGTAAAGTTGTCTAATCATTCCCCAAATTAATGGCCTTGAGTAAGTGAACAGCCAATGCCCCTGAAAGCCTGTAGCATTGGTAAGTGCATGCGCACGCATGACTTAGTCGAAATTTACCTAAACTACCAAAGAAATATTGACACCTTTTGCGTGAGACGAGATTCCATTTTTTCTCTCTTAGTTACGGCGTAGGTCTTGAGAAAGAAGAATCAGAAACCCTGTATCCTTTTCACTCTGTATCTTCGACAAATTTTGTCGTAGATAATTTTGGCTTCATAATGCGAATTAAATGGATGCTAAAACGAGACGTATGTTTTTTATAGTGCTGATATACAATAGAGAGATATATAAGTTTGAATATGCAGGGATTACTAATGATAAATCTTTACCTACCACCAATGAAGTATCATCAGGAATTGTCAGATAGGTTTCTACAGTTTTCAAGTTGGTCTGGCTGGCTATGTATGTATGTATGTATGTATGTATGTATAACGCACACAGACTGCATCAAAATTTTCAACATTTACTTCTTATGTCTTGGATAGAACGACTTTTTGTCTTTGAATTACCCTCTCCAATATGCTTTTAGGGTGAGGTGCTGTTTGTGAGTTTTAGCTAAACTGATCATTTAGTTTGTGTCCGGCAGCATACACGCTTGTTTTTGTTTTGTTTTTATTTGAAAATGCAGAACTTTCAAGTGATCACTACCCAACGAAAGGCGAGAGAAGTAACCTATTTATTGATCAACCTTTTTTCCGATTTGCCCGACAGGTTGCCAAATGACATTGATCATGTGACAGTTTTTATTGAGTGAATAACCAGACCTTTTTTAATTGATTAAAAGTTCCAACAATTCAACGAAGTCATCTGCTGGGGCAAAGCAACTAATTTATCTTCAAACATAAAGTATATCTGAGAAGATGAATTAAACGGATTCGGACGTATCAAGTCGACTATACAGTGCAATTATACTCCGACTTTCACCTGTAAATGATTTTTTTTTTCATTTTTGTGGGTAAAGCCAATTTTACTTATACCAGACTCATTATTCGTTTTCTTTTTGTCATGACGAGGCTCAACCGACCCAGTACCTCAGTCATTATAACCTATCTGCTCACGATCTGCCACTGAGAAAATAGTAACAAGCATCTGAATTACTCTTATTTCAAATGATGATTTCCACAAAACTCCAGTCGATGATAAATATGCAAAGCACTTGGAACAATAACACGTATCTTGTATTCTCTGAAGGAGAAACTTTTGTCTTTTATTTTTATTTATATGTAACCTAATCTTCATTTTGTCACTTATTACCTCCCTTGGAGAGGTTAGAAACTAAAGGCGCGAATTTTTTTTCTATTCTTCACGCCAGGTTGAGAAAGTAATTACCAGATGTTTTTGTCAGTCAAGACGGTAAATGTTTACAGTCTGAATAACTTGAGAGCAAGATATACAAATCTGTCACAACGCACAACATGCCGATTTTCAGATCATGTCTCAGGTTTGTTAGTACACATCAGCTTCTGAATTAGCTTGGTACGAACAGATGTAGTTCAGTGAGGTTCTATATTCGACATTGGACTAGGCACATCACACGCTCATCTGAAATAGTTCTGTGGTCGTTACAACTTTGCTTCTATAAACTCAACCTCCTTAACATTCTTCGCATTACCCTACTTCGTAAAAACCTTTATTTAGAATAACCTTTAATTGCGTTATCCATAACAACCGTCGGAAATTCTGAAATAGTAATGATCAAAGTTTATTCGAAAGGCTAGACTAATCCAAACTGAGTAAATATTCATAAATTTATTCAAAATCATCAGTTCTTCGACGTAGGATCCGTGGAAATTCCTCGGAGCATCTTTGAAAGTTTGGAAGCATTGAGCAATTGATTGTCTAATGATACAAAAAGAAAAAAACAAGCCTGACTGCTACAGGGTCAAACTCCACTCCTTCTTCTATTCCAACTGACGATGATCCCTGCAACTTTTATATTGTATATGTAATAATTCGTAAATATATAAGACTTGTCCGCTTTTCAGAGGTGCCGAGCAATCACTCTGTTGTGATTTCAAATCAGAGCAGGGGAATGCTAGGGAATTTCATATATATGTTTGGTTCAACGTGCCGGAAAAGACAAACGGTGAAGAGTTCACTCCCCTAAATTATTCTAAGGAGGGGGGGGGGTAAAGTCAACAACTCAGACAGGAGTTAGACGATAAATTATTTACAGTTTTAAATAGAGGCTCAGTCGTACTTTTCACAATTCGAAGAAAGAATATTCCATGTTATAACATTTCTCTTCTTTTGCTTGACTTTATTCGTTTGTATTTTACCGATGTGGTAAACTATCACAGATGGAGGATAGTATTACTACTAATAATAGTAATGATGATAGTACCAATGATAGCAGTAGTCCTATATAATACATCTGTATGGAAGTAACTAGAAGGAGTAACTATCTGGTGAGATTGACGCAAAAGTGCATCACGTCACGGAGAGTTTGAAAAAGTAGACGATAGTCCGTCAAAATAGATTAAGTTATAAATATCCAGTCGTTGCCATCTTGCATTTGTTAGGGGCATGAGGCGGCCATTTTAAATGTATGAACACGAAGGATCAAACAAAGAGTTCATAACTGAGATAAAAACAAATGTTTTTTAGACAAACAATACAACATATGTTTAATAAACGACAAGGAAGACATTTCTAATGGTGAGTACATTTCAACTGAAAAAGAACACATAAACATTTGGATATTTAGGATGACATATACGAAATGTAATCAGCCAGATCTAGCGAGTTATTGTAGAGAAGTTAGATATGTTATCTAAAGGTTAGGTGCTCGAGTGAATAGAATAGGTATATGTGATTTACGTAGAAACATATTATTCATTTATAATGATGGGGATGAGAAAAAGTTGCCTCCGATAAAGGCTGGGCTTAATGCTAATTCCCAAGAATATTGGATGGAATGGTAGTTATCCGTTTTGGGTAACACGTTGAGAGGGGAAAGTACACGATTTAGTAACCGAGCATACGGGAGAAAGATTTCAGTATCAGTAAAATGAAAATGGTAAGATTTTCAACAGTGGGTCACAGTAAAAAATAAAATAGAATAGAAATAAAATAAAAGCGTGTAAATTATACCAGCCTGGGAGGCCAGGACCACCTTTTACCGCTTGGTCTTCAGTAAACGGAAGTGAGGACTTTTATAGACAGCTAAAAGGAAATGCCGTCAGTAAATATATGGCGAGCTTTGGATTTAATTTTTAATTATATATATATATATATATATATATATGTGTGTGTATATATATATATATATTATATATATATATCATGAATCGTTAAAACCTCTTATCAAAGGTCTTTACAATCAGTCCAATACTTGGAAAACGTTCGAATGCGTATGCGAAAATATTCATAATATCTTACCATTTGCTTGACTGATCAGAGTGGTAGAGTCCTCCCCTCTGTGTACGAGTCATACCAAAGACTTTCAAAACGGTAATCGATTCCTCTTTGCTCAGCACTCAGATAAGTAGTAGGAGTTACAAAAGCCTGAGGGTGGATGGGCTTCATCAAGCTATTTCGCCAAAAATACACCCTTGAAAACATGGGTACCCCAACGACGATGTAAGGGTGCAAAAACCCTGTACTGAGTTACGGGACAATGGACGTTTTTCCTCATTAGTCACCCTGGTGTTGTCATTGATCTTTTTTAAAATGGACACCAGACCGATTTAGCCATCAATGTTTAGACAATGCATAAGTCTACTTGATTTCAACTAAGCATTCATTTTCAAATTCTATCAGGTTTTAGTTGGATTAACTTCAGCAGACATAATATCCTTCTTTGTTTATACCACAAGATTTCTCGCTGTATAAACAAACGTACTTTTAAATTAGGTAGAATTTAAGACAGATATGTCTCAAAAACCATCCAACTGTTATAAATTTGTCGAATGCAATCTTATCTGTTCAATCAAATCTTGTAATACACATAAAGAAAAAAAAAGATTTATTAGAAGAAATTTGAAAGAAAAATAAGCGAATGCCTATGAATAAAATGAAAAAGATTATTCCTGATTTTATGATTCCTACGTGGGCTTGAACCTGAACTAAACATTTTGCCCCATCATCATCATCGGCCTTTCAGCATTCGTCGTTGGACCATCCTCAACATCTCACCAGATTTCTCAATCGAAAGTTCCGTTCGTTCGTACTTGATAGAAGTGCTTTCCTTTATCAGAGTTCGAACTTTTATATTTTCGTTTTAGCTTTTCTACATTGACCTTTAGTCCTTTTTGAGATAAACAAAATGTCAGTTAGAATCTTACTTTACTCTGGAGAGACATAATTCTTCTGATAACGCTTGAAACATAGTATACCCGCTCCTTCAATGATGACGTCAATAATAGACGGTGTGGTTACGTTACCTTTGCAAAACGTATAGGGTGCCATGTATGAAAAGTAAATGCAGGGAATTCAATTCATGACTTTGATTATATATATATATATATATATATATATATATATATATATATATATATATATATATGGTCAGGCGTTTTTGTTTATTTTTGCTCCGAAACCATGTCTGACCCGACTGACCCAAGATTTACCATCTGATAAAGGCTTTGATGGCAGCACAGCTGGTGTCTGTGTGTTTTTTGTTTTGCTTTTTGTTTTTTGCAGTATATATATATATATATATATATATATATATATATATATATATATATATAGATAGATAGATAGATAGATAGATAGATAAACTTCTCATATTGTAATGCTGAAAAGGAACACATTGTTTTAGTCAATATTCACATTTAGTCCCCGAGTATTCATGACCGTGTGACACGCACACGCAAGCAACTTGATTTTTATCTACCAGCCAGATGTTCGTATTCGTGAGACAATTGTTTGAAAGATAAATGAATAAATCTACTTTTTCTCTCTACGTGCAATTATTTCGTTTCAAAAATCTACCATCCTTCTCTATCCATTGAAAAGTTTCAAGTTTTGCAATATTAAATCGAAACAAGAATGGCTGCTTCGGAGTCAACCTCCACTCTGACCGAAGCTTAAATATGAATAAGAGGAAAAAAATGATTTGCTGAAAAATGCGTTGTCAGAACGAAAATTCCAGAAGAAGTTGTGATCAAAACGAACGAATTCTCGAAGGATGTCATAAAAATCCCGATTTCCCTTTCTTTCTTCCGCTGAATGATAACGAATTGACACCATGTGTTGTCATAACGTTACTCTTCCTCCTCCCCCTCTGTCTCTCTCTCACACACACACACACTCACACATTTTATCGTCTATCTAATTTCGATAATAAAGTCAACTCTCAAGGAGTCTGAGACTATAAACACTAATCCATAAGTAAAAGCCAGAAAAGGAAATATCTACTTTAAATCAACAACACGAACCAGTTTGTTTTAGGATTTATTCAGTGTTTTGAATTCCCCAAAAGTAAGCTCATTCCTCACTCTTGAGCAGTGTTTAGAATGAAAAACGTAACGCTTAATCAAATGCAGAAAGGTTGGGCAATAAAGAAAGGTAGTTTAATAATAGGGTAGAAAAGTAGATACATAGTTATGTCAAGAGGGAAGTGTGGAAGACTTCGTTCGTGGAAAAGAAAAGCAGTTTAATAATTCTCTCTTTCCTTCTTTCTTCCACCCTCTCTTTCTTTGCGTTCATTGTACGGAGATTACCGTCTGTTGTAACATATCATGAGACATGTCACATTATTTTCGCCATTTATCTTTCTTTCTCCCCTTTTTCTACTCTATCAATTTTCTTTTTTAACCAAGATTATAAAAGATTCGATTTTTCAGGTAAGTGACCGTAGCTATCACCAAAGTAGTCGATCGCTTAATAATCTAGAGATGAAAAAATGGTTCAGGATGCACGTCGTATAGCACTGATCAGCAAGCTAGTTTTGCTGGCCTTTGTTAGTGAGTTCAATCCTCATCAGATCTCCCCCAATTGATGGTTTGATGCTAACCTATATGCTAAGTAATCATATAAAAAAGATCAGGACGCACGTCGTATAACAACGATCAGCAAGCCAATCTTTCTAGCCGTTGTTAGTGGGTTCGAACATTATTGGATCTCCCAGCATAGATAATCTGATACTAAACCATGTCAAGTTAATATACTTATATGATGAGCAGTTGTTATAGTCTTGCTTCTCTGTCCCTTACACTGAACTCTCCCACTCGGGGGTAATCATTTTGCTGATAAAAATATCTCCTACCCACCATTTGAAACTATGGATTTTTCAACTGAAACAAATGAACTATTTTATTGTCTTAAAAACTCGTTTCATGGAAATTCAAATATTAACAAGTATTCTAAGCTTAGCTTAGTTTTACAAAGTACAACATGGGCGGGGGATAAAAAAAGATTGGTTAGGTAGTAACTAAATCAAGAATTAGTTTAACATGTTCTATAAGGCCTTTTTGGACTGGGATCAGTGCCTTATTCCTGTCTTTTGATAGATATCTTTGCTTTTTAGGACCATCGATAATTTTAACCGGCCTTATTGTAGGACCAATTCTAGAATTGATTTAAATGCATAATATCATCTGTAATTCATTCCGTTTATTATGAACCCTGCACTGTTCAGTCGAAGCGATAAATGGAAGGTTTTTCTTCAGCAGAAATATCACCACAGGACAAGATTGAAACCCATCTACTCAACATCAATTATCTGTTACTCGATCGTACATTTGATGAAACAAGAAAATGAACTGAGAATGTCATTAACATGAATGATGATAGAGATCTTCAAGAAAATGACGGAGGAACGGTAAAGATTCTGATGTTGAGGAAACTCGAAAGAAGTGGCTTTCGGTTGATTCTCAAAATCTGTGCGTATAATGAAGATAACTCTTGTTGGCCTTAAAACGATCGAACGATTATTTTCCCTTTTCAACAACAGAAAACGTACAAACCTTCAACGTTCCACACACTTACTTACTTGACTATAAGAACAGCACACAAAATAAAGATAAAATCAGCTTTATCATTATACAAACCGTTAATGTTTCACATGCTTGCCCATCCGATGTTAAAACCGCGCATTAATAAAAGCAAACTAACAAGTGAATTTATTCAAAGCAATAAAAATCCATTTTTCTTTCAGGGGGAATAATCCTTAATTCATTTTAAGGCTAACGGGATTCTGGGAATATACTGCAGTTTTCTACTATAGTAAAGCATTTTTGTATCTGTGGCCCACTGCTGAAAAGTGAGGTGGGGAATTCACTGATGAATAGAACCATAATGGGTTGAAAGAAAGAGATAATTTTCCTAATGGAAAGGACATCATCAAATAATGTTTAAGAAGGTACGTGGGAAAAAGTGTAGGACTGATAAAAGTAGATCTGGTACGAAGCATAAACGAACTAAGCGGTGTTCAAGGCCCCGTGGCCACCGGAGGGTTCCCAAAGTGATACGAGGTGGTGGGGGATCCCTTCCATCAAATTCTACTTATGACCCCTTAAGGACTTGGGTCGACTCTACCCATATATATGCTAATACGCTCTTATCGAATTCAGAGCCGACATCAGGCAACCTAAACTGCTACTTGATGTCCCGATATCACCAGTGTGACAGCAAGAGCGTTTGGATAGAAGAGCCCCAAAATCAAATTCTGATTAGGATCCCATAAAGGCCTGGGTTGGCCTTGATTGAAAGTAGCAAACACTGAAGGTGAACACCATCACCCAAATTACTTTCAAAATCTTCTTTAGATGACATTCACAGTGCAGACACCGCGGGTTCGTTCCACCATGTTATGCCAGTTGGTGCCTTGATCTACAATTTTAAAAAATTGGTAAGTTCAAAAGAGCTATGAGTGTATTATGTTGTACAAACATGTCTGGATCTGATGAATAAAAGCTTTTCGATGATTGGGAAAAGCACAAAACCATTGTGTTTCAAGAGTCTCGTACTGTACACTATAATCTACAATTCTGAAAAATGTTTGGAACGACGCCTGTCATTTTTGTGGAGTGGCTGATGAACTACAGTAATGTTTAGCATCTTGACAAATGTGTGCCCCCCCCCCATTACTTCATCAACATCATGATAAAATTTTCACATAACACCTTTATATATTAATGACACCAAATATATTAATGATTGATAAATTTCTTCAAGTTGATAGGTGGATTATATTATTTATAAAATCAACCACTCATCGGTATTAAAAATACATGATATTGATGGGGTCAAATCATGCGAAATATATTCCTGTCAATTGATATGTATTTCTTTCAGTCCTTTTTTTTCTTCTATCTCAGATTGTCTTTACTGATCGTGGATTGGAGTCGGTGTACGTAGGAGTACGGCGTATACTTACACTCCAAATGCCACTTCTTTAATGGATACATTTACTATAAGCTATCATCGGGGCCACTCCGTGGTAACTGCAACACAAATAGTCAGTGGTCACTTCGCTTATCTTTGATGTTTTCCTCTGTGATCCCCGCGCATAAATCTTAGATAGAGACTTACCATATACCAGTGGTTCCTCACGTGCGCATTGCCAATGACACATTCTATTTAAATGAAATTTCCACCGACCTCAGGCTCTTGAAAGGTCTGCCAACTCAACACGCTTACAGATTCTCAGTAATACCCATGTGAACACCTGGGGGACTCCATATTGGGAACTGTGAACTCCCATGGCTTGCAGGCTTCAGGTTGGAAACTGTTGTCGTATGCCTAGTTCCTAAAACCTCCTCTTATATCTATTTCTCTTAGATTTGATGTTTTCAGGTCAAAACACAGGTTCGCATTTATATTGTACCAAATGAGAAACCAGATAATTGAGAATTACATTCCGATTTCATTTTTGATGTTAGGCACGTCATGGAAATTATTGTGAACATCATTTTTACTTTACAATTAGAAATGATTGGTCTCTCACTCTTCACGAAAGGCAACCACCACAATATACACGCACAAATAGATATACGAGGTCAATTTATAAGATGAAATTATTGCAAATTTTACAAGTATATAAATAAACTGGTTGTTGGGGTAAGTTAATCATCTTGTGCTAATCTTCCAATTGAGAGGGGTCTCGCAGTTCACTAATTAAAAGTAAAAATCCTTGTTTTCACCATGATTTGATCATAGATCATACGCGCCGAAGATAAACATACAACCATCACAATCACGAGACAAGCCAAGGCTGAAAAATATCCAGATCAGTACATACGTAAATACATAGATGTATTAATAGGTAAAAAGAGGCAGATGCATGATTGTACCAATTCTATTTTTACTCAGAGACATCATCCCAGTTCCAGATTAACCCTTTCGATTAGAATTTCGTGAATTAAGATGGGGTAACTCTTGGATAACTTCTTGCCCATAAAGCCAGATTCAAAATGTTGGAGCACTCGGTCAAGGTAAAAATGAAAACGGTAACATCCGATGTGCATACTAGTGCACTTAAAAATAATCTCGGATAGAAATAGCCTCTGTTGTAAGTTCTCTGTGTACCCCGTAGACAACGAAAGAATTCACTGAAACTATTTTCACTCTTTCTTCTTAGAGAATGTTTGCTTCTCTCCATTGTTGCTGATTTTACGCAAGCAGGCAGCCAAGTTTAAAATCAGATTTGAAAGGTGTTCCGCTCGGTGTAACAAAAAGTAGATTGATGCAGGTTGAAAGGAGAGAATGGGAAGCACAGAGAATGTAGTTCTTGCACGGAACATGTCTGTAATAGAAATATTTTCTTTCTCTCATTCTCAGGAGTCTGGACGATCTAGATAAATAGAAAGAACAGGTCTGGTTAGTCACTCAATAGGAAACTGGCAAATGACTGATGTCTTTTAGCAGCATGCTTTGTTGGTGGTAATCAATTTTTTAAAAATTAGGAAAATGGATAATCAATGAACACGTTATTTATCTCGTATTTCGTTGGACAGCGATCACTAAAAAGAGTTTTTTTAAGTGTGAATCCTGACCGACACAAATTAAGTTATAAATTCAGCATAAACTTACATTGCAAATAGACCTCTCCACTAAAAACCTATTCTGGCAGAGGAGATTTTGAAAAAGTAGTAGTAAATGTTTAAATTTTCAGCCCCCTAGCTCCATTAGAACGGCCTGTAAGGGTGATATATATATATATATATATATATATATATATATATATATATATATATATATATATAGCCAGTTAATCAGACCAGCTCTGTAAAAAACAATGTTGACAGTTTGGGTGGACAGTTTCTGATAATAACAAAAGTAGCGGGCCGAGATTAATCACGATCGGTAATCATACAAGTTTGCTATCACAGAATTTATAAGAATATGAATGTACTGGTCTCAAAGGGAGAAGGGAAATTAAGAACAAGAAAATCACATTAGTTCTAAAAAGAAGGGAATACAACCAATGCATCCTCCCGATAGTCACCTATGAAACTGAAAGATGGAACCTAAGACTTACCCCCAAAGTCAAAAACATGCAACGTGCATATGAGAGAATCATGCTCAACATCACATGGAGAGACGACGAGACAGCACAGGATACTTGGGAGAAAACAAGTGTCCGAGACATCATAGAAAACATTAGCAAACTCAAATGGCAATGGGCGAGCCATACTGCAAGAATGGCAGACCACCGATTGATATCATGACTCACAACATGGACCCCCAGAGATCGAATGCGGAACCAAGGCCAGTAGAAAATGAGATGGTGAGACGAACTGGACAGGTTTAGAAAGCATATGCTCCACGAAGCCCACGATACAGAAGTGGCGATTTCTGGGGAAGGTCTACGTCCAATGATGGACGATAAAAAACTGATGATGATGATGATGATGAAGTGGCTACCACAAAATTCGTAATTCATTCTCATCATATGCCATACTAATTTTGGTACTAGCTAGAATCGAAGCTGATCTGCAGCCAAATCTGTCAGTCATAAACTTCCGTAGCTCAGCAACTGCCAGACAAGAGAATGTTGCCTTATTTGAAATAACGTGTTTGAAACTCCACCATAATCTGGATTCAAACAACTTCAGCAAATATTTGTTTAGGATTCGTGAACTACTTTATACTCAACTAATTCAATTCTTCATGGAGAGATAACCGATAACACTGACTTGAGCGGTCGCTGTTAAAGCGCAATTCGCACCGAAGATTTGGATAAGACTTTTCACTACTTATTTACAGGAGTTCATTCGGGAAAAGGTATCAGGCATAACGAGGAATTAATGCTTAATGAATCTTTTTTATTAGTTGCAAATGTATATTCTTTTGAGTTTTATGAACATCAAGATCTTTTGTCTTTTTTACTGTTAAATGTAATCCTAAACTTAATCTTAACCCTACCCTAGCCCAGATTGCATGGAATATGTTCGTTAAAACTAAAATGTAAATGTCCGAAATAGATTAACAACAGCAGTTAATTATGCCAATGTTATTGATTATCTCCCTTATAGAAAAAATAGACCAATCGGAGTTCACGAACCTAATGCAATTATTTACCCCAACTTCGTTCGCTGATGGTGGACACGTGAAGTATATTCCCCTCCTTCGATTCATTTCGATGTTTTAACTTTGAATAAACTGTAAGGTAACGGTCAGTAGCAAGCACTACATGAAAATGAATCAGGCTTAGTAAGATACATTTTTCTTACTTGTGAGTATTCATTTGGCTCATTTGGCATGAACGTCATGTTCTTGGCTATTCATTTATTTATTGACTCTTCATAAAAAGCGGTTTACACGAAAGGTTGGATCCAAAATAGAGGAGGAATCTTGCTGAGATTTTCAACGTATTCCAATTGATTCCTAAGATATTTGCTCCATAATTTTCACCGTGGGATCGTCTGAAAATCTTTCACTCCCATTATAACCGCAGACGAATCCTGGAGACTAAAACATTTTTATGTGGCTCACACCTGTGAGTTAGAGTGAAAGTTCATAAAAGCTCCAGTCTAAGAGAAATAATTCGGCAGCCAAAATGAAAAAAGGTGCGCTCTCGCTTGTGTATACCTCTGTGTGTATGTGTGTGTGTGTGTGTATGTGTGTGTGCACTCATGTAAGTGTGTGTGTGTGTGTTTGTGTGAGTGTGTGTGCCGCTGTATGTGTGTGAACGTGCAAATGTATGTGTTAACTAAATACAGATGTTTCTCTGTATATTCCTATTTGTATGTTTTCCTCGTCTGTGGTCCACTTCACTTTGATATTTTCGCTTCCCAAAATTTTCCACCTTCTCTCTCCACAATTTCCCACGTTCCAATCTCTATATAAAATTTCACAAAAATGCCCTAGTAATTCTTAATCTTCATCCATTACCTGTCTGTATATATTACACCCATTCCCCGAATAATAATTTAATACTGTACAGTGTGCTTGAAACTTGAGGTGATGGTGTAGCAGGTGGAATGAATGTGTGGGGTTACTTGGAGGTAGGTGATGAGGCACCCGACACCTGCAGTGGGTCATGATCCATTCCATCACTCTGAAAACCTTCGAAGTCGTTGTCGTGCAGTGAAAAGAGAGAAAGAGGAAAATCAACGGAGATGAGGCTAATGTCCTTTGCAGGAAGAGCAACTCGATACAACAGGAGCTTCGTCAGGCTGGGCTGTACATTTGGTGTGTAACCGTTTCTCTTGGTAAATCTACACATAGAAGGGGAAAGCAGCTTCACTATTATGTTCCAGCATAATGCTAAGATGTTGTTTTGATTATTGCTAAAAAAAAGATAATTAATCCTAGGTTGGAGAATGTCATAACTTCAGAAATCTTTCTTTTTCTTTTTCTTTTTTTTTTTGTTAAATTAAGTTGTGGGATTATTTCTTCTCTGTTAGCCTCTTCCCCCTCAGCAGCACAATCATGTCCTATAGACATTGAAGTCTACCTAATTCTTAAGTATGTGAATTGCCCAAAACCCAAGACTTTTACGTTCCGAACACTATCCATCAGAAATATAGGACTTTTTCGTTTCTAACACTAGTAACTAGAAATATATATATATAACACTATTCACCAGAAATTCAGTACTTTACGTTGATACTATCCACAGTGCGGATCTGAAGGTACGTCACAGATATTATGCTTTGAGTGTAAAGATTGCTCTTACCACTGAACTGGCGTTGTCTGCGTTGAAAGAGACAAATAGAGAAGATATTGACCGTGAATAAATAAAATGAGAATTTAGATTTAAAACAGTAATTTGGGTCTTTGCATTACAGTTGGATGTTTACCCCAATGGTAAGAGTAGCGCTACGCTAAAACGGCTACCCTATCGGTCGCAGGTTCGATTCCTGCAACAGCCCCATTTGGTTTAACAGTTCATTCTATATACGTTGTCAAGGCCAAATGATATATTTACCATGTAATAACTGGAGATAATTTTTAAAAACTTTCAACATAATATAAAGCAATTTATAATTATACATATATATATAGAGAGGGGGAATCATTAAGCTCTCTTTCAAAACTCTTATTAAATGTGAAAGACCAAAAGCTCTGAATAGACTTTTTGTTTTGTTTCTTTCAGACAGCTTTCCGAACATCGTAATTCAAGTTTTAATAAAAGTCGCTTTTTTTACTGTCTTTTCTGTTACAAATGATAGTTCTATCGCTGGTGGTTTATTTATTAGGTTGATACAAAAGTTCCCAGCATTTTTTTTACAAAATCTTTTATTCATATAAATCCATAGCACAATTATTCAGTCAAGAAGTATTTTCGTTTGTTTCTCATGAACTTACACCTCTCAGCTGAATTGAAATTACTTGTAGAAGAATTTATTTCCCCATTTCTATGGGGAAAAGGCTCTGTGCTTGGGGTATGTAAAGGGAATTCTTTATTATGAATTGTTGTAACCTCAACAAAGCGTCAAGGTGCAATGTTAAAGAGAGCAATTGATTCATTTTAATGACACGTTTGAATAGCAAGAACCTTTGTCGTTGAATTGCATTAAAAGGTTTAATTTCAGCAAACTTCATTAAAAAGGGTAGCTTTTGATTGTACTCTTGTAGCAGTCATATCAGCATGCACTCTTTAAATGTCAAAATTGGCGAATTGTGTTTTTTTATTCTAACATTGAAGATCGAATAAAATAAGCAACAACATCGGCATATTAGGCTTTTTTTCCATTTTAAGGAAGGTAAAAATGCAGAAAAAAACCGACTTATAAAGTAATGGAAATGATCGACCATATTGGTTTGCAAAGCTTCCAGCAGAAGATTTCTCTCCCAGAGATCGCCGACCAAGCTTACGATTGCATGATATCTTCAATGCATACTTCAGATTTTTTGTGTTCAGATTTTTTTTTAAAAGAAGCTGTTTTGTTGAGGATTTTTCATGACAGTTCTTTCGCTTTATGAGTTTTATGTAAATGAAAGAGAAATTATATACATTACGTAAGATCAGAAAATTGGCCGGGGGAAGATGAGGAGGTTGTTCTCGTTTTGATGTGGCCTTCAAAGAGTAGAAAGGTGGGAAGTGGTGAAAGAAAGAAGACGAGAACTGAAAATAAAGAATAAAAGATGATATCAGAAAAAAGAGAGAAGGGAAAACAAAAGCAGAATGGTAGAAATATAGACGAAAGAACAAATGAAGTTCAAAAGGAAGAATAACGAAAGAATCAAACACACAGGCAAAAGAGGTGCGCAAGAAAGTGGCGCGCCAGAAATAAATTGATTGTGATAGAAGTAATCCTATGTCTGACCTTAAAAGCTAAAAACCAGATCGCATTTCCCTTCCATTGCTATTTACCCACCCTCACTACGTCACTCCTTGTATCAACCAAGGCTAAAAACGGCTACTGCGCATGAACAAAGGGTCAACGGCGATGTTCTACTTACTGAAACATTAAAATGGTCTCTCATTCTTTTTTATTGGTTCTTGATCGGCCATGTTAGAATTTTCGTGAGAAAAATAGCAAATGCAGCTAGCTGCCCAGTAACGTCAGGATCCTCACCATCGATAGGGCTATTTTCCATTGGAAAGTAATTCATAGCAAAGTAATCAGCGCGTTGGTTTTATAAGCATATTACAGGTATCCCCCGCTTTTCAAAAATTCACACCATTTTTCCGCTTTTGTGAAAAAAAGGCGTGAGGCGAAAATTTCCCATTCATTTTTTGCTGCAATCTATTTTAGAGGCAGCATACCACCCCCCCTCTCTCTCTCTCTCTCTCTCTCTCTCTCTCTCTCTCTCTCTCTCTCTCTCTTACATGCAGTCTCCTGTACTTTTCGTCAAACTCAGCCTAACTTATCATCACCATTTTGGAGGTCTGGGTACGAACCATAATTCCCACCAACTCCCGAAATATATGATTTGACCTCCTCTTGAGAGGTGACAGGGATGCCCTTGGTTAACAATCAGTCGTGTCCGCGAATGATATTGAAATATAAGCATTTTGGATAAGTACCCATATTACAAAAGCCGAATGCTACATTTCTCATTCGGCATAGTTATTGATAATGATTTTAAATGATAAGGTGAAATATTAGCGATATTAACTTCATTTGTTTTTAAAACACAGTGTAAACCTACTGAGAGGATTGATTCTTGTCTATAAAATTTGATTTATAGCAAAAGAGACATGCGCAGCATTGTTCTCGTCCACATTGACCAAAGTTCACTTGCAGTAGAATAAGGGGTAAGAACTTGGATTTCTTGATTATTTCAATGGCATTAGCTTGAAATGGGACAAGTTACCACCACTATTTTAAACATTTTCCTTTCATATATTTCATTTTCTGACGCTTTGTATTAGAGTAAATTTTGAACTCTTCTGTTTGGTGACCGAATAATACTCATTCCCAAAGAGGGGATAGGCTGCCCTTGAAATTTGCGTACGAAACCCTTCCTTGCTGAATGTAGTCTGGTGTTATCATGCTACAGAATTACACATTTTATGTTGATCAACGCTAAACCTTTTTCTGTAAAAGCTTTGCTCAGACGCTCCCATTGTAGACTGCAGATATCATGTGACGGTCTGTGAACAATGCCTTTAATATTCCACCAAACGCATGGCAAGACTTTTCTAGTTGGAGAGCTGTTTTTCGCATAGGGAACTGGTGTCTGGCCTGGTGAGGGCCATTGGTTCATCCAACCAATCGTTAATAAGTTATTGATCTACATGCAACAGCCAGAATTTCTAAATCAGTCTTACATCGTTTTCTAGATTTGTAATCTGATCTCTTTTTGTTTCCTGCAGCAGATCCTCATTACACCGACTTTATTAGCCAGAAACAAGGGAGCGTAAAAGTATTTGGAGAATGGGGTTCGTGGGAAAGGAAGAAAAGCAAGCCCTGATTAATGCACCACAGTACCTACTATGCCCCATTTTTTGTCTTTCAATTATTTCTCTCTTCCTCTCTTCTCCCTTTGAGACTTTCAACTGACACATACCCCTCACACACACATGTGCACAGGATAAGAACATTCTCGCATAATTCCACCTTGCATCCCAATTTTATTTAACGCATGGAAAAGATTCGAATACATGATAATAGCTAGACAGGTAAGTTTTTCCGTGCGAACTCTTGATGTTTCTAGGACAATACTAGGAAAGTACATTCTTCTGTTCATATATAATGATTCTTCCTTTCTTTCTTCTCTTTCTCACTCTTTGCATCCCTCTCCCCATCTATCTCACTATCCCTATTCTATCATCTCTGTCAAACAGTTATATTGAAATTATTGATCAGGTGCTTTTTGTTATATGACATTAGGGGTGTTAACTTTCACTTAACTTGATTCAAAAGAATCGCCAGGGATTTTTTCACCAGTTTTATTCCATATCGAATAATTTCTGGGGCAGCTGCTTTCCTATGGAAAAGGGGCAAGTGGTGGGGGGCTTCAATCCATCATCCAACATCTGATCGAGCTGCATTGAAGACTACTTCATTTTTCTTTCGTTGATATCAGAATCCACAAAAAGGGTGTCATGTACTGCAGTTATCCCTGCATGTATGTTCGTGCTGCCTTTCATCATCGAATGAACTTGTTGTCACCATCTGCACATTAATCGGTGGAAAGTATACGCAAGATTCTGTGATGAAGTAGGTTGAAAAAGTGAAATTCCTATTCCGTGGAAAGATGAGATTGCAGTGCATGATGTTGAATTATGATCGAAGTTATCCAGTGCTACAATTGTGTAAATATTACGACACAAATTTGTAGAGCAGACTATATCATCGTTGTTTTGCTGGTTTGCAATAGCCTATGCGATGCTAACTTCAATGGCGTGGACTTTATTATATGAAATATTCAGGGCATATTTGTCTTGTGGCTTAACCAACCTATTGCTTCTTGTTTTAAAGTGCAAGTTTTGAGCCGAGAACACCGTAAGTGGAGGATCACAGTGCATGTTCACAAACAGAGAAGCCATTTTTTTGCATGGTTATTTGTCTCACATAGGATATTTCTGGAATTCACTTCTTGTGGTGATTTCGGTGCTGAAAGGAGTTGACGGAAGAAATACTATATATGTTGCAGAACACATGATTATTTCCAGCCGTTGGGAAAAGAATCTTTAAATCTGAATGGAGTGTCATGATCCAGATCAGATTTTTGAAGAATTGACACCGCTATGAGTAATGTACGTTTCCTCATTTGGTATTTGAGTTGCATCCGATGTAAACTTTTTGGCTGTCCTCGAGCAAACAATGAAAATTCGATCTCGATACCTTTCTCCTGTTAAATTCTGGAAATGTTTGAGGATTCTTTCCTTTACACTCAACTGGTTCACAATTTTCTGGGTGTCATTCTGTTCAAATTGCTTCGTCATCGTCTTTGTCAGGCCTTGCAATGCAAAGATTCTATGACCTCCAGCAACGTTCTCCTTTATGAATCTGAGCAACTTATTTTCTGTTATGGCCTCAACGTTTTCACTACTCGTGCTTTGTCAATGAATTTCATCGTAACAACGGTTGAACCCTGTGTAGCAATTCCGATGATACTTGGCTTCAATAGCGACCGGATCATCTTCTGCAAGGCGTGTGACGATTTTATAAGGAGCTGTTATCTTCAGAAACATCAGGGGTTCTAATCGCAAGACCTGCTTTGACCTATGCTTATCTAAGCATCAGAACATACGTATAGAGATACGTACATAGATATATAGGAACCTGGTGACGGTGGGACTCAATTTCAATTCCCTCCTCCCGGACCCCTAATGAATGGGGGCCAGGAAAAGCTTTCTGAAGAGTAGTTTACCTACTTCAATTTCTACTATACATTATACAACCGCCATGGTTCTGTGGACCCCCAGGTTGGGAACCTCTGCATTAGATGTTGAAATGAGGGAGGTTCCTCAGAGGGTCCATCCTCCCTATTGGGTTTTATTTTAGACACGCACATTTCTCCAGCATGCTATTATCACCACTATTAGGCTAATTACATCCGGTCATTTTACTCATAAATCTTTTTGAGGTTTTGGTGGATTTTTTAAATGTTCTCTCATACCATGTCATTTAACTATTAACCGATTTTCATCTTTATGCCAGTTTGTTCAAGTTTCATCTAAAATTTTGACTAATTCTATTGGACTAAGAGAGAAGTTATTAAGGCTTAATGCAAAAAGTCATGGAAGTGGCAGCCATCTTTATTTCTTGGCATAAAAAATTCAAAACATCAAAATTTCAATTCCAGATGATTCTTCACACAGTAATATTACATCCTGTCGTAATTATATGAGAATGATGAGCTCCATGTTTTAAAAAATGTGTAAATTACGATTTAGATAGCGGCCATTTGGGAAAATGGACAAAATGCTCGACACTCAGACCAAATTTGAGCTATAGATCCTTAAATACGAATTAGTCGTGAAAATAAAACTTTCGCTTCAGTTTTCAAGTTGGTCTGGTTGGCTGATTGACTGACTCGATCCCTGGCTCATCATGTATTATCACGCGTACAAGACGCACCAATGGAGCTAGAAGGCTGTTCTTTAAGCATTCACTCCTCATTATGTCAAGAAAAAAACGCTTCTTTCGTTTTTTTTTTTTGCAAAATCTCACCTGAATATGTTTTACAAGGGGGTTTAATTCACTGTGTAAGTTTATGCTAATTAGTCCCTTATTTTGTGACTGGCAGCATTCACTCTTTCTTTCTTCTTTGGTGGGGAGGACTTTTCTTGTGATTACCACCCAACAAAAGGCGAGAGACATAAATTGTTCAGTATTCATCCCCTTTACCAAATCTTTTAATTGATCACCACTAACATGGCATGCTGTCAACAGAATTTGGTCGTGTGACGGTTTCTATTGATTGACTAATCAAACCTATTCAATAAAGTAAGCATTTGAATTGAATTTCTTTAAAATTGACTTTTATTTCTACTTTAGAAACTGAGCGAACTTTTTCCGTTATCCAAACAATATTTACTCTCCACATAACAGTCGCTTTAGTTCACATGTACCGGGGCCTACTTATCTTTTTTTATCAGGAGTAACCACTTGATTACTATCTAAAGAGTTGAATATACCCCCATTGTAACTGCTGAACACACACGTGTGCACACAGAAACAAATATAAAACTCACTGCCCTTCACACTTGCTACAACATAAAACAGAGCTGTGTCCTCCCCGGCACACTTAATCTCAGCATTTTTCTGTTTAGTTCTAAACATGGTTGAGATAGTTGCGTATTTTCCAACATTGCCGGATCGATTTCCAATCGAATGCTGATTTTCAAGGCTGATGCCCTCTACTTGGAATATTGGCGTAACACAGTCACCCTGGTTCTTTTTGCATAGGCTTTGTGTCATATCGATCATGAAAATGGTCTACCGAGGACCTTGGTGGTGGGGACGACATAGGCATCTACTTTTGCAAAAGCAGCAACCTGTTCAATTTGAATCCACTTCAGGCTGAAATTGGGACATAGAAGTAGATAACTTTTATTTTCTTGATTTCTCTGCCCAAGTCGTTCACACGGGGCCAGACCAATAGCATATAATATCCCTTGTCAAAGTACTAAACAGCCAGAGGAAGTTACCCTTCATCAGTCTCCACTTCGATAGTACCTCATTCTATCAGTAAGCAAAAGCTGAAAAAAGAAGTTACCCAAGGTATATCATATCTTCAAATGCTCTGATAGACAGAAAAGGCAAAGGCCGGCAAATCCCCTTGGTAACAGTATTAACGTGTCTGAGGCAATGTAATCCGAGATAAACTCACAAAAGTGAGCTTACAAAGCCCTTGTGCAAGGCCACCTACCTGAATGGTGCTGAATCCAGGGTAATCTACTGCAATCACCTCTCTTTCCTTCGAGCACTTACATCAACACTGACTCAACACTATCCACAATGTTCACTGGATCTTCTCTGTTGTTTCTGTAAAAGTTAATAGCATCAAGCCTATGCTCCACATGACAAAGCTGCGTTAGGTAGGGTGCCTTTTGGAAGTAGAAGACTTCCTTTGGTATTGACCAACGCCAATTTGAAACACAAGATGCTGACATGGCGATACATGGCAGTTACATGGCGATAGACATTCTTACAGCCCTCATTTCTCTTTGGTGGTAGCGGCAGAACCAGCATCGTAAAAACTTAGATGCTTTAATGCCAACTTTCCGAACTCTCCAGTACATATATTATATGTATATATAGATTTTTTCTATCACATAAGTAATCAATTATAGTAACATCTACAGCATTCTCATACTCTTTTCTCTAGTCCTACCTAATAGCTTTCATAGTGAGGTCATCATTTTCTCTTCTGGTCAATTTTGCTTTCTAGCTTCTAGCCATTATCGCCACATTACTTATCATTTCTTTTTGTTCTATTTTATCAGCACATACATTTTCTTTTCTTTTAGCGTCAGATCCGTCCATTGAACGATTTTGTCAAACTCTCATCAAAGTCCGAAGTTGACTTTATTTGCCTACCATAACAAAAATGAGAACAAGCCTCACCAAATTTAGGGGAGCAAAATCATTACGAGAAATTACGACAAACTGATTGGTAGGCGGCTTTCTTACAAACTGTGCTAAATTTACACGTTACATTCCATTCTAATGAAAATAAATACTTTTATAAAATTTACACTTCCGTACAATAATTTGAAATCACGAGTAAGTTGTTGGTAGCCGACTCTCTTACCGACTGAGCAAAACTGACAAGTCTTACACATCTTGTGAAATTTATCTTACAGATACGTAATGGCTTATTGAAATAAGCCATTACGTATCCGAAAGATGAATTTCTGATGAATAAATACGTTTATACTAAAAAAAGATTGCGACCCTCTAGCTGTCAAGCTTGTCATTTAGGTATGGTATATTTCAATCGGACATCAAGTTTATCCGTAGATTGTCTCAAATGAAAGATGGTGAATACGTTAAAACATGATCATGATCTGCATTTAAGCAGAATGTTGGGGTTGATATCATTTTGCAGGTCTCTCGAACCGTAAGAGGCTATGATATTATCACAGCAAAGAGCGACCAAATAACCTGTTGCATAATTCGTTAAAACAGATAAAACAACTGAAGGAATAGATGGTGACAGTAATTCACTCTAATCTGTTCGCTTTCATTGTCTGAGCAAGTTGTCTGTCTTGTGTCACAGACAAGAAAGCTTGTCTTGCGAAAGTGTGTTATTCTTCTGCTAGACGGCAGCATCTCATTAAAGGAAATTTGTAGATTTACTTTGGTTATGTAACATCTAGTGAATGAAGACTTTCTAATTGCATCAATTTTTTTCACGAGAAAAACTCGACGCAGAAGTTACAACGCTAAAAAATGTACAGATATACCTTGATTAGAGCGGTTTATTCGTTCCAGGATTTTCTGTACTGTTCAAAACCGCACTGCTCGAGGTCTAATTATAATTCAATTTCTGTTTTCAGCTTATACTTAGTTACAGCAATGCCTTAGCCGGACTACGTCAAAACTTGCGCTAATCGAGACGGTATTATTCAAAGTATTTCTGTACTTGGTAGCGAACTAGTCAAAACATTGATCATGTGAAAGTACGTATGCCGATTGGTCCCATGAAAAATGGTAAAATTGGTATAAAAAGTTTGTTTCCCCTTTCATAGATACGATCCGTTTTCATTGTGCCATAATTGACGATTATTCGCTTTTTGTCATGTACACATTGAAGAGCGTTGATTGGCGTCCTTGTGAATTCTATCTTTATTGGCTGTTGCATGACAGTTGTCCAAAAGTGGACTTGGTCCTGTAGATATTTATATACATCCACACAGATTCTTATCGTTTAACAAATATTAAGTCGTTGAAATGAATCGTTCATGCTAAATCATTTAAATCTAATTTGTCCAGTTGTTCTGTCTCTCACAAAGCCTCGCTTAGTACCCGAGTGCATACATATGGTTTGTTATGCTTCGCAGCAAATACCGCTGGCAGCCGAACACGTGCATCCTGTTGAATGTACCAAGTCTCACATTTTATTTATTTTTACTATTCAAGCTTCGAATGACTGGTTCTTTTCAGCTGATGGGTGATCACGCAAAGTTGAATTAATTAGGCGTATATCAGAAAGAGAAAAGAGAGAAACAAAACACTCTGAAATACATCTAACCTCTCGATGACAGGGTGTAATCATGTTCATCCTCACCCGCCAACTTTTGTTTAACGCAGACTGAGAGTTTTCACCTAGTTCTTGGTGCCAAAAATAAGAACTGTATAAGAGCTTCTTGTTGTCCTGGGCCTAATTCTTCCTTTGAAGTTGAAATCGTGTATAAACTTTCATCCTATATAATACATTGATTCGATTTTTTTTAGAAACGTCTCAAGAATTGATTTCAGTCGATTTTTGTGCAGTCTCCTACTTCTGAATTAAAAGGTAGGAAGAGAAAGGTAGCAACTGAAGAACAGCAAATGATATTAAAAAATAGAAAAATAAGAATTGAAGTAACAGAAGTCTGTGCTGGTGGTAAAAAGTGAGCGTAGTATATACTGACTTTCAAGACCAATACAGACCAATCCCAATAGACGTAACACAATCTTACGACCCCAATTTTCCTCATTTGGGTTTGTGTTTATCTAGGACAGAGCTTCCGAAATTGTGTGTCGCCGATAATCTCTAGGTGTGTCGCGAAATTGAACAAAATATGAATAATTTTTTACACGTGTTATTATTTATCTTTTTTTTCACTTGAAGCCGTATTCCGAATTAGCTTGGCTGACAAAACTAGAGTAATTTGTTGCAAAAATTATGTTATAGAAGTGTGTCTCCAATGCAAAACATTTCGAAAGCTCAGCTCTAAACAAAGCCCAGCAAATATTAAGACATAATAGTAACAAGAAACGGAGAGAAAACAAGAAAAACATGAGGGTCCCATGAGTAGGATGAAGGTGAAGACGATGGGGGTAACATTACAACGAACTACCGAGCGAGGAAATAATGATACAAAGGAGATGAGAGGGGTCTGGTGAGGGGTGAAAAACGAAGCTGAATGAAGACGGTGGAGAAAGTTGAAGAAGAGAGACAGAGAGAGTGATAGAGAGAGAGAGAGACAGAGAGAGTGATAGAGAGAGAGACAGAGAGAGTGATAGAGAGAGACACAGTGAGAGAAAGAGCAGGCAAGCATTGATTCTTCTGGGGCTGAACTGAAGAGAGTGAAAATGTCTATGCATAATTAGATAGTGTAAATGTAAGAAAACATTCGACGAAAAATGGGTGAATTCTTTTAATAACTGCTACTGCTCAATGGCTTTTATAAATAAGAGACGAAGGAAATTTTCTCTTGCCTGAAGTGAGGATTTTCGAATTGGCTGATAGAATGTTATCAAATATCACTAACCCAGCACCAAAGCTTAAGCATTATATCTTTGAAAAAACCTGCTTCACGCATTAATGAGACTCTAGCGAATCTTGACAAGAATAGAACTGAAATAGAACTTTGAAATTGCGTTCTCAGAATACTTCATGTCAATTAGATTTAGGTGGTTACCAACATTCTTTTACTTTTTGACTTGAGGGGGGAGTATTTTATCCTCATTGCCTGCATACCTTGCAGGATATGACGATGATTTTGAGAGAGGCTTTGAAAACTTTCTTTTTAAATCAAAATAGAAACTCTTCGTAATAAACGCACTGAAGAATATAAAATCACTTTAAATTTGTTATCCGTGATTTAGAACACTAAATTCCACGGAACATTAAAAATGTTAAGATGAAGAAAATAAATAAAAAAGTCATAAATATCAGACGTATATCAGCTCGCCATCTGGGGACATACACATCATAATCATTGTAACCATAAAAACTCAAATAGATTTAGTGATTTATAATCCTTTTTTTAAACAAATTATACATTCGTGATGAAAAAATCTGTTGGTGCGGAGAAAAACAATTAAAAATCACAAGACTGGCTCTTTCAGGGTGAAACTCCAATCTTACTGAAGTTTTAAGGACTTAGTTCATAAGTTTTGAGAATATCAAAACTTCTGTCAAAATAGTTTGCTTAAATGATCTTTAATGAAAAATTATCTTTAATTGGGTCATGGATGGATATTTAACCAAAGAGTATTTAGACATTTTCTGTATATTTAAATGGAACGAAAATCTACGATGTGTAATTTGAGGCAATATCATAAAGGTATAAACTGGAAAAAAATGAGGTGGCTAGTTGGAAAAGGGGGTCGGTTGTGCCCGATTTTTCCTAATAAATCTTCGAATGGAGTTGAAATAAGGTTGTTTGCTACGTTCGAGTTTCATCAGTAGCCTTGAAGGATTCTAATTCTGGTGAGGGTCGTTGTTGTCAATGTTACTAGAGGGGAATAAAGACAACTCCAGATTAGGAGTTTGACAAAACCAGCTCACATGAGACCAATCTTCCGCCATACGATGTGTATATGCTATAAAAAGCAACAGCTTTGCGATGTGCAGTAGATTCCTCTGGTTCTGGTAGATTAAAGTGCCGATTTGGGGTGAATTTTAATTTCAAATCTTCATCTACCTTGCCTCTTGAGAAAACATCGAATTCAAAGAACTAATAATGGAATTATAACAATAGATGAACAAGATCTAATCATTTGAATCGTTTACCTGAATTTGAGTTTTCTTAGCTTTTACATCTGACAGTCAAAGACCAAACAGTAGTATCTGTTTTTAATGCAACTCTTCGCTTTTTGCTCATCTTCTGGATATTATCTATGATCGATATCTGGAGGAATAGTCTACGAAGAATATGCATTTAGCATTTAGGACAGGTGTATTCTAGTAGATATATATATATATATATATATATATATATATATATATATATATATATATATATATATATATATATATATATATATATTCATACATACATTTGCGTATATGTTGACTACATAGGAATGTGCGTTCTTGGAATTTTAATAGGTCTTAACATCGCAACTTTCAACCCTCAATTTTGATAACAGATTTAGCACATTTTTAACGAAATGTCATTGAATACGAAAGTCAAATGAAAGAGCTATTCTGGCAAGGCAAAAATTTCTGACCAAGAAAATGTTCTTCCTCCAACAATTAAAGCTGTGTTTGTGAAATTCACAATAACTAAATGACATAATTTGCAACTTTTGAATTTTCATCTAAAGACTCATATATTCTGACCCTTTGCCCCCTCACACACCCACGACCGAAGACAAATTTAAAGGGTTCAGCAAATAAAGGATGTAAACTTCAATCACTGTAAAAGTCATGAATGGCAATTTATGCGTTAGGAGACACCGGAAGTCCGAGATAATTAGCGGAAATAATAATTACCCAATTTCCAGTGCGATTCAGGGATGAGTCAAAGTTGACTAAAAAGAAAATTGTAAGAAGAAAATATTAAAGCCGGAAAAATTGAAAATGTATATTAAAGCTGATGAATATTAAAGAAAATTAATCAAAGATTAAAGAGAAAAATATTAGTGTAAATTTTGAAATATCACAATCCATCCGATTTCGATCACGTTTTTTTTAGAATTAAAAATCATTTGATTTTTTTTTCGGCAGGTCATTCACCGAAATAGATTCGAGTCTGACACCATACCACTAAAATGCCTCAAACAAAAATGCCCAAAAGGCACACTGTTTTCAAATCTAAACATCAGGAAATTCTTGTTTCCCAAGCGCAACAGAAAATTATAAGTCGAGGAATGGATTTCAAATAAGTTGGGTCTTGAAATACATTTGTAAATTACCATTTAAAATCGTGTTTTTCAGTGGGATCTTTTTTTATTCTTGATAATATTCGTCTTTTAGTGTAAAGCGAAGGTCATATCTGTGGGACAGATCCTTTGTGCCAAAGTTATTTACACATATAAAGCACCCGAAGAGCTAGATTTTTCAACTTAGATGTAAAAACTGTTAAGATGCTATTCACAAAATAAATCAGGCCATACTTAGAAAACCAAGCCCAAGCGTTGAATATTTATCTAAAAAAAAACTATCACAGAATTAAAAAAAATACATACAAAGAAAAGCAACGAAAAGGGTCCCTGAAGTTGAAAATCTCCCATAAATTATAACTAACTACGATGGAAGAAAGGAGAATTAGGGAAAATGCAGTAGAAACATTAGAAATAATAAAAAGTATTAATAACATCCAAGCTAAAAAGTTCTTTACAATAATCAGAGGGAACAACAACAGAATATATGAAGTAAACTGAAAAAACACTAGAAAAAAATCTCCTCTCATAGAATTATCTACGACTGGAACTCACTAGTACAACACAGTCCAAGTATACTAAAAATAAAAAAAAATAATTTCAAGAACAAATCTGACTTTTACACGACACACCAAAAGGTAAAAACTTTTGAATGAAATAACCAACGCAAGGAGGCAAAATACAAGCACAAATATGTGTATGATTCTTATTAGCAACATTTTCATGAGGTTTCGTTTCGAGAGTGAATCACTTAGCCAACGCCGTATACTAAGTAAAAACTGAACGAAAATAAAATATCCAAAAAACTTTGCCTTTAATTTGCATTGTGCATTCATAAACGATACGCATCCATTTATTTATCTCTCAACGCTTCAACGATGTTGACTAAGTCATCGCAGTTGACACCATTGCAGTTACTCTTTGTTGATTCCCCACTGTATCGTCTGCTCATTCTTTCATACCAACCTCCATCGAATATTTACTCTTCTTCCCCGCTCATTTGCTGAACTTGGTTCAGCAAGTCTGTAAATAACTTGGGCAAAATGGCGTCGGTAATTAACCTCAAACTTCTCGTTCAGATTTTTATGTAACAGAGCAGGTGATTAAACACTACCGGCAAGTAATGGAAATTGGTTTTCGGAACTAGGTATACGATAAGACTGTACCTAGTATTTGTGCTGAGGATCACATAGGAGTTCACCAGGCATGAGTAAAGAGAACCCGTGCAGCTGAGGGTTCCCTGTGAGTAATTTTTTCTCAAATGCGGGACTGTTTTTAGACATACGAAAAAAACCTGGAAATGGAGAAGTAGATATAAGCCGTCCCCCCGCGTACATCCCCATTCCCGACTCTACTACCAGCTGTCTTCGTCTCTCTTGTAGTCATCTTATATTTCTCCCTTAGAAGAGTGAACCAAGTGTTAAATGCACTAATCTCTATACACATGGGGGAATTTATCTTCTGGGTTATATACACACGGATCCATTGAGCCTCCCTCGCACACACACACACACACACACACACATACATATATATATATATATTTATATATGAAATATATCCGTCTTTTATAAATACTGTTTTTAGAGATTGCTTTATCTAAGGTGTTAGTGCTCAGTATTTTAATTTTCTTTTGATAGATCCTAAATAGATAGACTATCTATCTAGCCAACTCCCCCCTCTCTCTCTCTCTATATATATATATATAGAGAGAGAGAGAATGAGAGACGGAGACAGAGACAGAGACAGAGAGAAAGACAGTTAGATGAATTAAGTCTGTAGCCTAATTTGAGAAAAAAACATCTATTTTACACAACAATTATTTCTGCATAATCTCCTTCCTTGTCAATGCACTTAATTCAGCGGGGAATAACATAGATCAAATATTTACAGGTCCGATTTTGGATACATATATCATAGGACACACCATCTATGATCCGACCGCTGTAGAAAATGCTTACTAAAGAAAATCTTCGTTCACAGAGCAAAGCCATCACATATATATATATATATATATATATATATATATATATATATATATATATATATATATATATATACTAATGGTTTACACAACAAATTTGTTTCACGTCTTCGATCATCGGGTGGACTATGTTTTTGAAAATTGACCGTTAATTCCCGAAATTAGTTTCACAAACATTTTTTTCCAACAAAATTGAAATGAAAAATATAAAAAAAACACAATTGAATATAGAATATTAAACCTATTTTTTTAAAATGTATAACAAAACATATTAATTCAAACTTTTAAAAAAAGCTCAAAATTTGAATAAACAAGGAAAACTAATTAAGAAACAACGAAAATGAAAGGGAAGTAACTCGAATTTGGCTGGACACGGAATAAGTGAATGTGGAAGATAGTGAAACTAGATGCGGGAATTAATGATTAATTGTCAACAACATGGTCCACCCGATGATCGGGGACGTGAAACAAATTTGTAGTGGAGGCTATAAGTATAATAATCATACGAGCTCTACCCTTACAGAAAAAAACAATATCAAGCACTTAATGTATTAAAAACAATGCCTAACAACGATATATATATATATATATATATATATATATATATATATATATATATATATATATATATATATACTGGTGGATCCAGGGTCTTCCAGAAGACACTCAGTCAGAATATTCTGAGCATTTTTTCCGAATCTTTCTGTTTCAACATCTGACAATCTTATCTTTCCCTTCGGTCGGCCAGAGGCTCATGAAAGATTTATCTTACTAATCGTTACTTGGGCAAATATAAAAATTAAAAATATGAATTATCTGTCACCCAAGGTCAATTCGTGTGGCGTTTTGCCGTTTTATTTGCTAATTCCTAGACGTTATGTCGCCAGACTTCGTTAGGGAAACTTTTATTTCTGAAATATTTACTAATTGCTTCATGTATGTAAATAAGCACTAGGGCCCTGGGGCGCAATATATTGACAGAACCATGAAAATTTTAAAATGTAATCAGATTTTTTTAAACGCTACAAAAATCTAAAGACTAATCTAAAAAGCTTTTAAAAGGATGCGCAGTTAGACCAAACACCAACACTGATGTAAGGTACTACAAATTTGGGCTTCTAAAAAATAGAAAACATGTCAGCAAGTATTTTTTTTTTCTACTTTCTTCCCCTCAAAAAATTATTCAGTTTCTAAAAAAGTTATTTTTTTGAGGTTCTAGGTTGGGTGTTCAATTTACAATGTAGCTATAATGCTAACTTAGACCATTATTTTCCGCCATTCGTGCGGAAGTGCAGCTCACATGAATTACCTTCTCACCTGATTAGGAATTTATCTATTCAACGAATTCTCATATGTCTTAGCATTTTTTAGCCTCGTTTCTAAAGAAATTAGGGCTGAATTAAAATTGAATTTTATGGAAGGGTAGACAACGGGCTAGGGAAGAACTGATGGAATTGGCCTCTTCAGATGTATGAACTCTTTATGATAGGTATGAGTTCTTTCTTTCGAATGTTTGTATTGTATTTCTTCTTATTCTTCTTTCTTTTTCTGGTCATTTTCTTATAGTTTTCGTTTGTTTATTTCCAGGTATTTTTGCCAAGCATCTTTATCTTTCATAGCTTTCTTCCCTCTTTATTGAACAAAGCTGATTGGGGCTTTTTTGTTTGTTTGAAATATAGTGAGTTTTTTAAACATTCATTTCTAGGCATTTGTGCAGCTTTTGACGCCCTATCTTATAAACGTAATTCAAATTTAAGATAATTTGTTCTTTAGTTTCATCTTGTTTTTGCAAGAAAAAAAGAAAGTCCAAATATTTGTCTAAAAAAGAAAAACTGATTTTCATTGATGTTAGAATAAGATCGGGCTGTTTCAATTCATTGTTTCTGTGTTTTGAAATTTTACCGGCGAAACAATAATAATGGATGTTGACAAGGAGAAGATAAATTTTTCTTCACAAATTGAAAAATGGCTGTCGTAATTAAACTCAGAAGTAAATTTCAATTGAAGAAAGCATAATAATCAACAACGGGAAGACTTGGTCAATTCTATATCCAAATTGTGTCAAGAATGACTCTTTCATTAAGTAAAAAAATGGGGGAAAAAAAACAGTGGCATGTGTTTTTCGGTCTTCCATACTTATAAAAATGCTCTTGAGGAAAGAAATACTTAGAAAGATAACTCAAGGATAATATTCTTTTTTTTCCAACGATTGTGTTTGGTTATCCAATATCGTTATATCATGATCAAGAAAATTTCATTGAGATACAAACAGTGAGAGAATAATAGAAGAATTTTCAAAAATTATTGAATTAATCGGAAAAAAGATGTTTTATTTTTAAATCTCTATAAAAGAAAAATTAATACCCCTCAGATATATGTTTGCAAAAACAATGAAAATTTGTTGAAAATAGCAAAATTTTACTTCATTTTTCAAGTGAAGAGTTTTGACAATCCCCTAAAATTTCCTTTTTCAAAAAGGTGAACAGAATTTATATTTCCATGGACTTATCTGTTATACATGTAAAAAGCATGATGGTACAATAATTAGTAAAATGAATCATCAGGCTTGATCCACCCCTTATATATATATATATATATATATATATATAGTTTGTTTTCCTTAATTGATGAAATATATAGGGCTCCATATTTTAGAAAAGGATCATTGGAAGTAAATAATAATCCAATAACACGATACACACCACAATTTAGCCTAATGTTTCAACGCGATACAATTTATTTTTATTTTGTTGTTTTGGGCAGGTAGATATGTGACGGTGTTAGCTTTTCTTCTTTTTTTTCTTGTCAATCTGTCGGAGTTTTTTTTTTTTTTTGTTTTTTTGTCTGTTGTGAGTTAAAGAGGGAAAAGAGGGAAAGGACAAAAAGCGGAGAAGAAAGGGAAAGAATGGAGGGGTGCAAAGAAACGAAGAGTGAAGAAAGGAAGAGAGGAAGCAAAAAAGAGTGATGGGGTCTCAGACTTGGAGATGAGATGAAAATGAAAATTATATATATATATATATATATATATATATATATATATATATACTCTATTCAGGGTTAAGCACTCTTTAAGTGAGGTAACTCATCCATTGTAAGCTTATGCAATGCTCTTCCATAGAGCACTCTGGTGGATGAGGAGTTTCTGCATAAATGAATATATCGCTTAAATTCACCCTTATTGACCACCCAATTCCGTAGTCCGGAGGTAGGATATCGGCCTCCGGGTCCGGTTTTCAATTCTGCTTCGCAGTCCTATAGGGGTTAAAGTCTATAGCCACACTGAAGAGATGTAATACATCGAAACAGCTGTCTGTAGATGGCACAATAACACACACACACACACACACACATATATATATATATATGTGTGTGTGTGTGTGTGTGTATGTGTGTGTGTATATATATATAATGTGTGCGTATATATCCCAGGATGTGTTACAATCTCATCTTACTCAGACTGTTAGTATCTACTAGTCTCTGTTTATTAGAAACCGACAACCAAAACTGTCAACATAGTTTTTTTTCTGTTTTTCAAGCTGGCTTTCACGAATTCCCCCATAAATAAGCTTTTAGTGGGTGGTTTGTTTGTTTTGTTTTTGTTTTTGTTTTTTGTTTTTTGTTTTTTTGTTTTTTGTTTTGGGGGTTATTTGGGAGGTCGTGTTTTGTTTTGATTTAACCCTTTTTCAATCTTTTTTAATTTATCACCCATCCACCCCTAACACGACGTGCTGCCAAAAGACGTTGGTCACGTGATGATTTCTATTGAGTGACTAACCGGACTTATAGCTTCATATACATAAATATTCATGAATCTATTTTGAGCAAGGATTTCAATTGCTGTTTTTCAAGGCACAACCCACACTTGAAAATTATTTTTCCCATGGTCGTCTGTTCATATGCAAAATTTGTGACCCGTATATGATATAAAAATATCAATTTGTGTAACTCTCACGCCCTTCGCATACACGTACCTAACGATCTATTAAGAGCGACGTGTGTGTGTGTGTGCGTATTCTTCCCAGCGTTTCCCTTGGTGTCATGAAGTTAGTAAACCACTATGTCACACATCTGTCTTTGCGTAAGTCTATTTCTGCATACCAATATATCTATCTAGCAAGCTAGGGGGTAAGGTAGAATAAAAAGAAGAAATGAAAAAACAGATACGAATTAGTTGTGATGAATGCTGTTCCATACGAAGAAACAAAGAACTGGGTCGAGTAGAAATAGCTGTGTGTCAATCACATTGTATCCTATTAGAAGATCTGCGGAACTAATATGGTTACAGTACGGTTCGCATATTTCTGTTTCCAGTCCACCTGAAACCAGGTTTGTTGGGTGCTTTCAGAGCTAATTACTGAAATGAACATGCGTTCCCGACAATAAAACCCAGGTGTGAATCATTTTCATGATTGCTCATTAATAATCTCTTTCTCTTGGGTCAATGTTGCCAACGTGAGCGGTGATGCTAATGACGTAAAAAAAAAAAAAACTTCTAAAACAGGTCTGCTTAGTCACTCTATAGAAACCGTCATGTGACCAATGTCTTAAGGTAGCATGCTGTGTTGGGGATGATCAATTAAAAAAATTGGAATAGGGGTAATCAATTAATAATTTTCTCCTTTTCGTTGGGCAGTTATCATTAAAAAACAAGTCCGAATTTTCAACAAAAAACAAGACACAAACTGAGGGACTAATTTAGCATAAATTTTCATTATAAATTACCACACACACACACACACACACACTAAAAAAATCTATCTGGGTGAATTTAAAATAAAGATTTTTCTAGACATTGTAAGGAGTAAATGTTTAAATTCCCAGCCCTCTTGCTCCATTGATTCGGCCTGTACGCATACATACATAGCCAGCCAGACTCGCTTAAAAACTGGAGAAACCTACATTGACAGTTTCAGTTGACGTTTTCTACTAAACGTCTCCAGGATTAGCGCAATACAAAAACCTATGATGTTAACCTGATTAATTTTCTTACATGTTCTGATGGATTGTTAATAAATAAACGTCTTTCAAAGAGTTTCTCATGCGTTTCGACTCATTCTTGTTGGTGGTGCCGTTTACCCTACGTTTTGGCCGATTCATTCTAGGGCTTTCATCCGGGGTACTTTACGAATGTGACATTGGTAAATAGAATTTTCTCGATGGTAGCAATGCTATAACGTTGGATTCTTGTGATATTTTTTTCTTTTCTTTTTTTCTTTTTTTTTATTTCCATATCAAGCGAATAAACGGTCGTTCATCTTTAGATTCCGCTCATACCGCTTCTGTATTCACTCATGTCTATCTGTCTGTTTGTCCACACAGTATCGGCAAAAGTTTTTGATGTGTTTTTTAAATATTTTGTTACGACGGGCCATTGGTTAAGGAAGAAGTGATTAAATTTTGGGACGGACTCAGGAATTCTTTTCGATTTAGCGTTATTCATATATGAAAACATTAGTCTGAGATATGGAAACTCGAAACTTACAGTTACTTATCCAGCATCGAAGCTATATATGGACTGTTTTTTTTAGTTAGTGTATTGTGTTGGCTGAGGTGTGTACTCGCTTCCAAGTTCTTCCTTTTTTTTCCCTACTCATCTTGTTTTTAATTCTATTTTTCTGTCCCCCACCCCTGGTGTATGCAGGAAAAAAATGAAGATCTAATCTGCTTTTTTGTTAAATAGAGAATAAGATTTCCGAAGGAGCTTAATTCCACCTAGATGATATTTGGCGCTGCGTAATCAGTGTTTTCCTTCTCCAGAGCAAATTAAAAAGTAAAGGAAAGAAAATTAAAAACTACGGCGATTAAACTTTAAGATTCACCAAGCAAATTGAAAATTACGACAATCAAATTAAAAAAATTTGGTAACCAAATTTTAAAATACACCGATAAAATTGTAGACATGCGAACTGAATCATGGCGTGGACTTTTTATGTATTTATTTATGAATTTGTTTTTGAATTTGGTTGCCGTATTTTTTAATTTATTTTTCTTTTTTAGTTGCTTTACTTTTGCTCGGGAAAGGGTATAGATCCCTGAAAGACAAACCTTTGTGACTTTTCTTTTTTTTTTTTTGACCCATCTCTTCATGATAATTTACTACGCTTAGCACCACATAAAACTGAATACCATTATTCAAAATCCTGACTTTCATCGACCTTTGACATCAGTGACAAATAAGTTACTATCTCAACTACGTGGTAGTTTTTTCATCGGGTTAGCTTATCCAAAGCCCTCAAACGCAGAGTGAAAAGTTTCGCGTGCACACACGTATAACTGCTTTTGAATATACATATCCCCTGCTATAAAGCATTCCTATACCTTTCATGTCAAAAAGGCATAAAATCAAAAAGTAATTAACATTCTAAATGTGGAATTCTCTAAGCGTTCCCACACCTAAAAAATCTTGATGATGGTAAGTTAGGCTGAATCATCGGAAGTTTCGGTGGTATGAGGTAAGGAGAAGACAAAGGAAGAGGGTTCACGCGGCAAAACAAACGCTAAGCGTTATCGTATCTTTTCGTCTTTTCCCATAAAAGCGAAAACGTGGCCTTAAGCGAAATTTTGAGAAGCGGGGGATGCTGGTACATTGGCCTCTTTTGGGGGGGCACCAAATAGTAAACAACGTTGCTGTCCAGCATAATATCCATTTCGGTTAAATTGGGTCTTAACCACTTGGCTGCAGCTGACGAGATATCTTCTAGGGGATGTCTTCGACTTGGATCAACTGACGTGATATCTTGAGGGAAACTTCTTTGTTCTGGGTCTTCTTATTCTAGTAGTGAATTGGACAGTGGGTCTAGATCAATAGTTTCGGAACTAGGGTTCGCGAACCCCTTGGGGTCCATCAGATAATTCACGGAGATTCGTATCAGTGTTTTTAACCTGACATTATGAATCTTGTGGCAGAGAAACAACCTCATCCATTGCACAGTTATAAAAAAAAAACTTGATTATTATATATAAGAATTCGAATTAATGTAATGCATATTAGATAAATTCAATCTTATTGTAGTTCATTGAATGACCAAAAAACTGAATGCTAAAAATAGGGGTCCACCAGTAAATGTTTTATGGAAGGGGTCCTTGAGTTTTTGAAGTTTCGAAACTACTGTTCTAGATAATTTGATGATGTGACGTCGCGCAGAACTATACCGTTCCCAAGTGGTTTAATAAATCGGTCGTATTTAAGAGCATTATGAATCCATCGTCTGCAATGTTTTGATTTTTGATTTTGCTTTCTTTTCTCTCATTTTCATTTCTTTATAGTCAAACTACAGTCCAAGTTGAAATTGACTTTTTTCTCCACTAACAAGATCAACCCTCACCGAATTTAGGCGAGTAAACTCTTCACTGTTTATCAATCCCATCATTATATATAAAATTACCATCTCCCTACTATGATTTGATGCCACAACGAAGCGATCGCTAGAAGACTCTCCTAACTACTTGGCCCAACTGACAAATCTTATATATCTGCGAATTTATTCATTATATACATATATATGATACAAAGGTTGCAGTAACCATCTTCAGTTGAAATAGAAATGGAGTGAAGTTTCACCATGCAGCAGCCAGGCATTTTATGAATTGTTTAAAAAGGCCGTATTAGTGAAGGTTTGAAAAGGCCGTATTAGTGAAGGTTTAAAAAGGCCGTATTAGTGAAGGTACGCATTATCCTCTCCTCAACGAACAGTATCAAAGTAAACCATAATCGTAAAAGCAGTTTTAATGTCTTTCTCAACTACCCCTATCTATCTATCTATCTATCTATCTATCTATCTATCTATCTATCTATCTGTCTGCCTATCTATCTATCTCTGTTGTTCTCTTCGCAGTACATATGCACTCTAGTACTCTGAAATATTCAATACACTGCACTTTTGGGTACTGTTTTGTGAATTATAAATGTGAACCTTGCAAACACACTAACCTACCTTCTCTGTGTATATGTTCTTATAACATATCTCTTAATTTCTCTTTACAATTCTCCATCCCTTTCTTTCACTCTCATCTCTCTCTCCATCCCCTTCTCTCTCTCTCTCTCTATACATATACACATATATATATATATATATATATATATATATATATATATGTGTGTGTGTGTGTGTGTGTGTGCGTGTGTATGTATGTGTGTGTAAACTCACATTCTGTATGGAATATTAATGTTCTTAAATTGCACATGAGATAGCAATAAAGTAAACATTGTGCGTGTGCCAGAAATGAAAACATACGCCCACAAAAATACAAGAGACCAAAATAGCCCCATGCACCAAGGAACATTGAATGGAATTAAAAATAGATTATATGAGTCACGTACGACTTGACGTACTCTACATCATCTGCCCAACGAAGTAAATGTTTGATTACTCAGGGAGAGAAAAAGGCCCTCTTTGAACTCATCCTATAAACTTACCATTTGTAAAATGAAATGAAGTAAAACAAACTTGAATAGTTAGCTAACACAATTGATATCTTGATAAAGAGGAAAATCTACCTACTGATAAAATGACTCTATATTTGTTTCACAAAATTAACATTTGAGTACAGAAGGGCGAATAGATTTTCAGTAAACTAGTCAAGCTATGATGATGATGATGATTATTATTATTATTATTATTATTAGTAGTAGTAGTAGTAGTAGTAGTAGTAGTAGTAGTAAACTTCACAGTATTTTCGTCTTTTCACAAGATTTGCGCAATAGGATCTCCCCAACAAATCACATGACTTTAGACGGGGAGCACCTATCGCAGGATACTCGCAGTACCAAGTAAGGCAGAGTTTTGTTGTGTAGTCATGCTGTTTTTGTTTTTGCTTCTTTCAAATGGATCAAAGGGCCCTAATCACAATACCCTTGTCCCATTTTACCTCAGTCTGGCTAATTCGACCGTGAGTTACGAGAAGTTATCCATTTTTTCAAACTCCTTCTTTTTTTATTATTATTTTCCCTGGCTGCTTTTGCTGGAAATCAAATGGCAGAGTTTCCCAGATACTTCAACGAGTATAAAGGGAAGTAGTCACGAAAAAAACTTCTTTGATCTTGCAGACATGCAGGCACCAAGACTGGAATTACGATGTTGGGAATTACCACCCACAAGCTAACTGTCTTAACGATCGCCACGGATTGGTTGAGAGCTGTAACCAATAAAGTGGCAGATGAGAGGTTTGGTCATTCTATTTTAAAATTGCTATTGATTGGTTGGTTCTGACCAATCAGATCGGAGAGTGACTTTTGAATTTTTATGATGTTGCTGATTTGGGATGGAATTAAGTAAGAATAAGTTTTCCATTTAAAAGTAGCACCAATTAATTGTTTAATTTCAATTTGTTCCTCTGCAATAACACTATGAACCTTAGTTCGATTGTCTCTGTGCTCTACATATAAGAATGTCAACGTTCCGAAACCTCAGGTCGCAAATATCTACGAGTTGACCAGCAATAAAGTGTTCTTCTCGTTAATACAACACCTGACTTCTCAGTGTTTCTCCTACTTTCGTTTCCCTGTATTCCTGAACTAGACCACTGTCCTCGATACAATTCTTCTGGAATGGTATCATCTACCCAGCTACTTGCCGACCCACTTCATATCCGTGGTACTGGTATACTACTTTGATATTGCTATAAATCGTTCCAATGCACTTGTTCTTGGCTCCTATTATTAGAGTTCCCATGTCCTTATTACTGCACTGTTCAGTAGGTAAATTATTTCTGTTGATTATTGTTTTCTTTTGTACATTAATAGCATTACCCATTTTCCAATCCCAAATTCCATTCCAGTGTCTTGGCTAACGATTATGAGTGAAATAAATATTTCTAGTTCAGTTGTATTTTTGGCAAATAGTTTCACGACATCCGTACACATCATATAGTTGGTTTTGGTGCTTTCCGCAAGGTGGGGTCGAACGGCATCATCCATTTCACAAACAATAATGGTGATGCTGGTGATGATGAGTCTCTGTAGGAAATTTTATGTTGATGTAGACTAGACATCCTCATCTGGGAATCAACTACACTATCCATTTCTTCAATCCATTTGATATAAATTTTACCATATATTCTGCAATATGTAAGTATTTTAAAATCCAGGTTTGAGGAATTCATTTCTCTTGTAGTCTATCCATGTTTTTGATAGGTGATTTTTGTTGTTTTTTCTTCTTTCAAGATTTTTTAATCAATAAACAAGAAATCAGTTGTTTCTCTGGTTCACTTTCTGTGTTCTTTCTATTCTCCAAGTTAAAAATCCTCGTCTTTCTAATAAGTAGTAGATATATTCGACAAGATGTCCTGATAAGATTTTTCTAATCCATATTTGGTACGTTACAGGTCTGTAATTACTTGTTACAGTTCCTTTTCATCGTCTTTTCGCATCAAGGTTATGTTCATCATGATCGGCAGCAGCCTTTTAGCGTCAGTCGTTGCAGGATTCACCAGACCTCTCTATCATGTGCATCGCAGAGACAATCCTTGCCGAACTTGCCTAGTTTGTCACAACATCTTATATTTTGCCGGCTACAGTTTCGCATATGATCTTTGGGAATTCACGTAGTGAGTCGTGATGTCCATCGGTTGTCTGACGTTTTTGCAAAATGACAAACCCATTGCATTTGAGTTTTCTAATGGATTTCATGTTATCTCTGACTCTTATTTTTTTCTCTAATATACAGCACTATTTTGTGGTCTTTCCATGTGATGTTGAACAGGATTCTCTCATGTCCACGTTGATCTTCAAAATGAGAACTGTTTCTCATTTTGAAGGTCAATCTTTTGGTTAGGTTCCATGTTTCAGCTCCATAGGTGACTATCAGGAGGACGCATCAGTTGTTGATCCTTCTTTTTGAAACTGATGGAATTTTATTATTATCAAAGATTGAGCTTGCTCTACTCAAAGATTTCTATCCATGAGTGATCTTTCGATTGATTTCTTCTTTTGGGGGTTTAATAGATATTAGTTGTCTTAGGTAGTTGTAATGGTCTACTTTTTTGTTTAACTTAAGTTCATATGTAGTTTAACAGTCTTACTCTTTTCGTTCACTTCGTCTTGCATTGCTTGGAGATCGTGAATTTTTTATTTATTTATTTTTATTTTTTTTTGCAAAAAGAACGGTGTCGCCAGGAAACCTAAGGTTATTTGGGTATTGGCAGTCTATTCTGATTCCTTTTTCCCCAGTCTAGGCTTCGGATGATCATCTTGAAGCAGACTATGAAGAGTTTGGATGAGATGGTATCACTTTGTCGTAATCCCTTTTCGAGCTGGAAGGACTCAGTGTTTCTATATAGCCTGAAATATGAATGAACTGAAACAATTAACGGGCGTATTTCTTCCAGATTAAATTTTTTAGAGAACACTCTGGTGGACGGGGAATTTAACCTATAATAAATTTAAATTCAGCCTTACTGACCGTCCAGTTCCGTCGGTAGGATATCGGCCTCCGGGTCTGAAGCGAAGATTTCAATCCTGCCTCATGGTACTATAAAACTCAAGCACGAAACTTCATGAACCACAGTATCATAACCTGCAAAATTTCTTTTTTGATGTTTGAGAAGATGGTGCTTATTTTCTTCAGTTTTAGAATCAATAACCAAAAGTACGCCAGTTTTGTGAATCCTTTGGAGTCTGGAGTTTTTTTAAATTTTTCTATCGTAACAATAAGAACAAAAGCACGGAACAATTCTCGCCTAATTCAGGGGAGTGAAGTCTCCAATGTGTCTCAGTCCCGTCACGAAAAACCAAACGATATACCGAGTTAATTAAAAATCACGACCAAGTGATAGTTAGGCGACTCTCTTACTACCTGAGCCAAACTGACGAGTCTTATACGTATTCGAAAATGTTGGTTACAAATGCACGTATGTCATTCCAATAGATAAAATATTTATAAAATTAACATTTCCCTACCGGGATTTGAATTCACAACCAGGTTTAGCGACTCTCTTACCGACTGAGATAAACTGAAAAATCTTACTTATCTTATAACCATAATTAGTGTTGGAAAAACGTAAGAGTTATTTCATCCTAATAAATGAATACATTTATGCTAAAAAAATTTTTAAAACGTATTTTTTTAATTTTTATATAATACATGTACAATACAAACGTTGCAGTAATCATCTTCAGTCGGAAGCAACCCGGCTTGTGATATGACAGTTGTCAGAATACAATAAAAACGATCTTTTGGGATTAATTTAGTTAGAACAAAACGTTTCTATTGTAATCTGACGACAAAAATAGAACGAACTTTTGAGGTTACATACGTATTTTATACTGATGATTTGAAGAGGTGCGGCGAAGAACTGCCTTATCAAATTCAAAATCAAAATCAGCGTTCGTTTAATAACAACTGTCATTGAAAGACAATCTGCCACCGATTCGCTTGGCCACTTCCACTATTTCAGATAAATTGTCTAACACCGAAACTGGAGTTGACTTTATTTTTCTGACGTAATAGCAAGAACAACGAGAACAATCCTCACCAAAAGTAGGGATTTAGACCGACATGTGAAATTCGCATTCCTCCCCAGTGATTTGAATCCACGACTAACTGATTACCAGGAGGCTGTCTTACTGACCGGGCTAAATTGACAAGTTTTAGATATTAATAAAAATCTATCTTACAGATACGCAAGGGCTTATTTCATTCTAATAAATAGATACATTCATTCACAAAATGTATATATCTATACTCTTTATTCATTATATATACAATACCAAAGGTTGTGGTAATCATCTTCAATCGGAATAGAAATCGGTGCGCAATTTGACCGTGCAGCAGATAGGCTTGTTTATAATGCACTCGTATGAACAGATGACACACATGCACCGCCTACCAGTTTCCCGCGCCTTCCAATGTAACATGACGCCATTTTCTTAACAAAACACAGCTACACAACCGTTTGTAACCAATATGCCTATCTTTCTTTGAGACGTATTGAATCTCTCACATGAAAGCAGTGCACCAAACACTGATGCGGGATTGATGTTGAATTGACGTGGTCTGTAGCCACAAAAACAGCAGGGACGAAAAATTAAATTTGCTTTTTATCGTCTTCCAATTCTCAAGATGCATTTCCTGGGCGTTGTTTTTCCATTTCCTTTTTTATTTCGATCGCTCCTGACATTCGCGTGTGCATGAAGAGGAAAGTACGCAAAACGCTCAGATATCCTCGACTAACGGAATTCCCAACTCTTCATGCATGTAACCAAAGGCTTGCTATTGTTAAGTTTAGACTGGTTCATCTTTCATCTTATTTTTGTTGTTTCCTATCATAACATTCAGACGGTTTTATATTCTGTAAACGTTAGGTAAGCAGCATGGATCGGATTTTTTTTTTTTGAATATGAGCCTCTGACGAGATCTGAACTCGCATCCCGTATCTTTTTAGGCGTAGTTGGTGAATCAATGTGGCCAACACGATAAAGATATCATCCATGCTCCCATTTATAAAGGATGTGAATTCAAATCTTATCGGAAGCTATTCCTATATTTCTAATCAATGCATCTAACTTGTTAGTCATAAAACGCAACCCAAGTGTTGCTATAAAAAGCAACAATAGGATAATAGAAAAACAGTCAAAAATACTTACAAGTATTTTTCTAGAGTTACTTCTAGGTATAAAGTATGTTTTGTTCAAATTTTCCTTTGATCAATGAATTAAGATCAATGTTTCAAGAACAGAAAACACGTATCACCAGCACGATTCAAGATAAATTTATTGCAAGTGACTCATGATGAACTTAGCAGCTTTATGGTACATCAATTCTTGTATAATGGTCATGTAGTGTCAAATGTTTTAAAAAGTATGTTCCAATTGCTAATAATTTTTTTTCCAAATCTCCTATCATTGCTTCTAACGGACCACTTAAGTAAATAAAGAAGTATATTTTGACCCGAATCCCATGATCATGACCCAACAAATTGAACCCCTCTTGATCCTAAAGAGACAAACATTCATCCTGTTAGCTGATTTCAGGAGTATAATTCCCGAAGTCCCTTTGCCTTCCTTTGTATACATCTCTGTCTAATCATACAAACACACGGACGGCTCTCACTTATATATTTAAGATGTGTATATATAATTCCTTAAGGAGTATAAAGTGAAGGTAAACTCATCTTTTAAGGATATATATATATATATATATATATATATATATATATATATATATATATATATATATATATATATATATATATACTAGTCGAATCACCTGTCCGTGGGATGGATATTCAGCTAGTATGAATATATTCTTCTTTTCTGAATTCCATTCCAACTAATAATTTATAAAGGAGTATACAAGGAACTATTACACCTTTTGTTATCCTCAACAAAAAATTAATTATAAAAAGTAAAAGCAAACAGTGCCCCCTCGCTGGCTAAGACTTCATTCGTCCATGCTTGGTGTCCACAAATCCCATCACCACTTACTCGGCCTGTTTGAGATATGTGAAGTAGACAAGCACCCTAAGTGGTGACACTCACTTCACTTTACGCTATCTTACTTATAGCTTGGGGAAAAGATGGATTTATGCCTTAATGGGAAATTAACCTTTTTTTTCTCTTTCTCGTAGGGATGCATATGTGTTTGTGTGTGTGTGTGTGTGTGTGTGTGTGTGTGTGTGTGTGTGTGTGTGTGTGCACGCTCATGTGTATGTGCGTTCGTGCGAGGCTAGAATCGTTGGAGCTTGTGAGACAAGCAACTCTTCAGAAGATTAATGATATTGCCTCCTCTTTTTAGCAACAGCTGAACGCTGCTTTTACGGCAGTTTGCGACAGAAGGCGCTTCTGTTTATAGTGCTGTATAAGCCTGTGCAATAGATGAGATATTTATAAAGAGTCCTTTTCTGCTTCATCAATCTAAAATGTAGAAGGTCCCAGTTTTTGACTCCTAACGAAAAGGAAAATATAGACTACATGCTTCAGTATCACATGACTTGGTACACGCTCTATTCAATGAGCAAACTGCATTAGACTCAACCATGCTATAACAAGGCTGATTCTTTTTATATAAAATACTTCATCATTACTGTAATTTTCATGCGTATATTTTTCTTTCTTTCATTCTTTCTTTGTGTGTGTGTATAAATGCATATGCACAGAGAATACAAGAAATTGCTTTTGGAATCGGCACATCATCTCTTCTGGGATTAGAATATCATATGCCCACCCGATCAAAAGTCCTCTCTCTCTCTCTCTCTCTCTCTCTCTCTCTCTCTCTCTCTCTCTCTCTCTCTCTCTCAAACGAAAGGTGTAGACTTTCATTGATCTTTCCAATTTAATCCCGTGAACAACAAAGACACCTATAGTTAAGAACGGATGCTGCCACTTCTCCAGAGGAGAAGATATATTTTCAGAGCACTGTAAAAGAATATATTCGTAATATATCTTTGTGGCAACCCTGTTACATCGAGAAGGTGATGTACACAACACCATTTATAGCGTAAGCTTGTACGATTCACTACATGATCCAAATGTCAAATGCATTTGACCGTTGACAGAAATGCATGACCTGGCCACGGAGCACCAACGTGTTTTAGTCTTTCATTTTTTTGTGGGGGGGGGGATATCAAGTTAGGGTTACATCAAACAATTGTGCTGCACCATTATCCTTTATTGACTATAAGTTTCAACAAGCCTCGCACTCGATGAGAAAGCCTAATCCCAGGGATGAGGGGCAAATACCCTCTTTGTAACCCGCCTCTAGAGGGTGCCTTTGGGTTTCTACAAAAGTTATCTTTGAGCTGATCTTAATTTTAGGATTAACCACTCATCATGAAGAGAACCATGATGAAAGTGTCATTCTGATTTGATTCTTTTATATTTATAGATGTATTTATTCAATGAATTGTCATTAAACCTAGAACTTCATCTTGAATAATTAGCAATATGCAAATGTTTTCTGTTACGCTTAGGAAGGCAACTAACGTAGAATTTGATTCATTCAATTGACGTAGTAAAAACGAATTTTATTCGTGTTCTAGTGATGTAATAAGACTGTCGAATTCAAAGAACTGGACTAAAATCTGCCCTAACGGGCAGTATATATATATATATATATATATATATATATATATATATATATATATATATATATATATATATATATATATATATGTGTGTGTGTGTGTGTGTGTGTGTGTGTGTGTGTGTGTGTGTGTGTGTGTGTGTGTGTGTGTGTGTGTGTGTGTGTAGAGAGAGAGAGAGAGTACAGTCCAAAAAACAAAAAAGAATTAGAAAATAGATCAATCAGATAGGTTTAATTCAATCTGTTTCTAAGATTGATTTAATACCACTTTTTACACTGGTAAAAATAAAAAGAGGGCTAGTGTTGAAAAAGTGTGGGGCTAATGCAAAAAAAGTAGGATGCTGGATATGGAAAAGTGTAGGGCTAATGTGAAAAAAGGGTTGGGCTAATGTAAAAAAGCGATTAATATTGAAAGGATCATTGGGGCAAAGTTACAAACGGGCGTTAATTCAAGAAAAAAAGTAGAGCTGATCTCCCTAAAAAGGTGGGGCTGATGTTAAGAAAAGAGGGGTCCGATGTTAGAAAAATGGTGGAAAAGGAGCTATAATGTTAAAAATGGCGGCGTATCGTTAAGGTAAAAGGAGGGGGCTTGATGTAAGAAAAAGGGGACTATTAATATGGAACTATTAACATGTTCAAAAACTAGGCAAATAGAAAAAATTGAAGTTGGGAGTAGTTATTGAAAAGGGGAGGCTTAATGCTGAAAGGGGGGATGAGTTCCCAATTTATTTCAACGTAAACGTTCCTTCTCAATTTTGACCAATAAAAACGAGAACAGATTTCAACCCATGATTTTAAAAATTTCCACTTAATTTTGACTTTCAAAAATGAAAATGAACGTTCCCTCTCAAATTGTGAAAATCGAGGGGGAACGTTTGATCTTACCCCATTTTGCCCCTAAAAGTTGAAAAGATCTTCCCGTCGATTTTGAACCTTCAAAGTCAAGAAAAATACCCCTCGACTTTGACCCTTAAAAATGGAAAAGATTTCTCTTGCACTTTGACCTCTAAAATTGGAAAAACCTCTGTTTCGACCACTAAAAGTGAAAAAAATCTTTTTCGACCCCTAATCTTGATGATTTAGAGCCTTAGATGTAAAAAAAAGCATTCCTTTGATTTCGATAAGAATCATCCCCTGGATTTTGACATTTGAAAGACCTCCCCCCGCCAATTTTGACCCTTAAAAGTGAGAATACCCTTTGATTTCGACCCCAAAAGTGAGGAAAAATTTCTTCGACTTTGACCCTTGAAAGTGAAGCTCTTACGAAGAGAAGAATGTGTTGGTATACTTTTTCCTCCTCTACACTAATCTGGGGATCGCCCTGTTCGTTTTCATATAAATAAGAATAGAGAATCGGCTATTTCGTGTGAGGATTTTTTCTTACCTTAGTCCAAAAATGTATTGATAATCTTCCTGGATCTTTCAATTACATTAGGAAATAAGATATCGAAAGATAAAGCTTCTAAAATAATGTTACAATCTGAATAGATATATAAGATGACAATATTACATCAATGGCACGAATATATATTAAATGTAATTGACACAAATTTACATAAACCACCAATTGAAAAAGAGAAAAGTGAACCTCGTAATGTTTGCGTCGTTATTTATGAAAATAAAGGACTTGATAATATAAAATTACCTAAAATCTCTAATTACAAGAAAATCTTACAAACTCTACCAAGTGAATTAAGAAAAGAAGAGAATAAACCATTAGTATCATATAGATTAGGACCAACAATGCGAAATAAAAATTTGAATTGTATACAAACAGTAAAACCTCTTATTATGAATATAGATGGCGAAATTAAAATTCCAAAATGTGAATGCCAGGCATTGCAATTATGTGATGATAATATTGGCCACATATTAACAGGCATATTAGAGATTGTAAAGTTGAGAAAATTCCTCACGAAGGGTCCAAATTATAGAGAACCGAAGTGTTTAAATTATAGCAAATGTTTAAATGAGATTAAGGTAGCATTAAATATTTTTATTTTATTTATATCAAATGAATATCGAATGATAGAACCAGCGTTCGACAAATGGAAAGAAAAAGTTCGCGGATTTGCTAATCCGACGGATGAAATGCTTTGAACACACTCAAAAAACGAGTCCGACGATGAAAAAATTCTCAAGTATTAGTAGATCTCTCGGAACTTCAAAATATATTTGTTATAGTCCCGATCGATAATGCAGCAAATAATACAGCATTCATACGTAACAAATATTATATTCAAAGGATACTGTCCGGGGAAGTTTTGATAGAAACACCAAAATTTACGTATCTTATATGTAACTACTTGTAAACAAGATGATATTTGATTACATTGTATAATGTGAAATGTTATGACAAAATAGATGAAAGAATACAAAAGTTACCAATTATTTAATGGATACCTAAAATGCATAAAAATCCCATGAGTACTTGCTTTATAATAGTCTCTTTAGTTTGTAGCACTAAACCTATTAGCAAAGCTATTTCTAAAGTTTCAATTTAACATACAAACAAGAAAAACCATAATAAAAGTAAATTTTATGATTTAAATCTACTTTGGGTAGTAAATGATTCTATGCTCATTAAAGAAGATATCATAAATACCCGTAAAGGAGCTAAATCTATCTCAACCTTCGATTTTAATACTCTTTACTTGAAAATTCCTCTTGAAGATCTTTTTAAAGAATCAAATAAGATGATAGACTCCGCATTTGCTGGAGGAAATAGTAAATACATTGAGTTTACAAACTCAAAAGCTTTCTGGTATAAAACAACAAAAAGCAAGACTTACTCTACGTGGTCTACTCTTGAGGTGATTGTTAGTCATCTTAATGGGCAATGTAACATTAAAAAAAGGTAATAGAATATTTCATCAAATCATAGGTGTCCCTACAGGAATTGATCCTACGCCCTTCTGGGTAAATTTGTATTTATGTCGTCTTTAATTAGAACTAATATAAAGCGAACTTGTACGTTTGTAGGTTGTACACGTTTTATTGATGACTTATGTTCTCTTAATGATGGAGAAAAATTCAGAAAATTGTATTGTTATATATACCTGTGAGGATCTTGAACTAAAGTGTGAACACAACAGAATGCAAACAAAGTTCCTAGATTTGGATATTAAAATCGAGGATGGAATGTTTGTATATAAATTGTTCGATATACAAGATTCCTTTCCATTCTCTATTGTACGTATGCCATTAGAAACCAGTTGTACCCAATTTTTATATTTTACGGAACTATATTATCAGATTTAAGAATAGCTGGAGCTACTCTTAAATTCATCGATTTTATATCGAAAATTGTTTCTTTAGTTGTTATAATGATCAATCAAGACGACGAAATTAGTACAATGTTTAGAAAATTAGATAATTATGCCGAAGTATTACTGTAGTAGATTTTTGATGGTTTTTTTCCTATACGCATTTCTTTGCACTTGTTTGTTTTAAAGTGTTTCAGACCAATCTTCTGATTCTTATGTCTTTATCTATTTTCGTTTTATTGTGTTGGTCTCATACTGTGTTATAATTTTTGTGTCAACTGCAAATGTACTACATTAGGATTACGGTATTTTTAGTAGATCATTAATGTATGATATAAAGAGTATTGAACCTAATACTGGATTTTACGGCAATCATTGTTTATTACTTTCAATTTTGACTCCGTACGGTTAACCACTTTGTTTCACTCCTGTTAAGAAGTCTTCAAGCTATGTTAAGATATTTCCTTTGATATTTGCATAGTAGCTGTTTATGAGTTACTAAATCAAAGGCTTCACTGAAGATATATTGTATCGATTGGGTTGCCCTCATCAACTTGTTTTGTCCTTTCCTCCAATGTTGTCAATAGGTTGGCTAAACATGATTTACCAGGCGTAAAACTGTAAAAAAAAGATGTAAAAATCTACGTGCGAACTTATTTTTTGTAAAAAAAAGTTTATTTCACAAACTTTTGAATAAAAAAATAGTTATTTTGATATCCTTATTTTGATTAAATGAAGTTTTGATCAAATCAAAACTTCGTACTATTGTCAAACTCCTTGTGTTGTTGAAGTTTAACTGCATTTCCGTTTGTTACAACAACGACACTGACAATGATCATGCAAAAAACAGTGACGTCATGCACGAATAAGAGTGATGTATGCAGAAACTGATAACAAATTCGATTAGTTTTGGTAAAGTTAGCAAATCCTATCTACAGGAACTACTAATGAAGGAGGTGAAATGGAACGTTATAAGGAGAAATGAAGTTTGTTTGCCTTTCAGATTTTAAGCTTGTTTATTCATTTTTTGTAGAAAAAAAATAAAGTAGAAATTTTGCTAAATGTGCAACAATTTCACCGATTCGATGTGATATACATCTATACTTAGTTGTCTTTAATCATGTTTTTTGTGTACGCCCGGTAGTTGTAAGAAATGGGCAAGGTTAGAAGAATAGACTGACCTCAGCAGCTTTCAGCAGAAACCATTAATACTGTGTAGGGAGTTAACTAGTCGACTGGCGAGAACCGGTCTATTTATTTTTATCTGATGAAGTATCGTAAACAACTGTTGTGAGACACGTCTGAAAGTCGTGTAAAGATTATTGGGATTTACAGAAATATCAAAAATAGTTATATAACTAGAGTTTTTCTTCATCTCTATGCAATATTTACTTAGTGTCTGTTGTGAAATGATGCATTGCTATTCAATAATTTTGTGATAACAACTTTCGTTATAGTTCAGTAATTTCCTCAGTAGTTAAACGAACTTAAACGTTCTTGAATACAATTCAAAGCAGGTCATGAATTCGGCAAACAACGCAGGTGTTATTGGTGTAGATAAACTTTTTTTGATTCTTTGTGTTGCGTACAAAAACATACTTTCCAATATGTGAGAGTTCCTTGAACCCATTACCCCACTATCTGTACTATCCTCAACCTACCCATAGATTTAATACTAAACCACTACCTTACAACCCTGGCATCCCATGGCCTCTCCAAGACCTACTACTGCTGCTACTATTATAGCCTGCCACAGACCAATACAGACTTCACTACAGATAGAACAAAATCCCACACATAATGATGACCCTTAAAGAATCCTCCTCCTCGATTCCCATTTTTGCTTCCAAAACAAAATATCTGATGTTGAATTTATTTTCTACGGAAACTAAAAGGTACACACACACAACACAGGCTACTGAAGATGGAAACATCCCCCGAAACATTTATAGCACACCAATTGATCAATTCATGGATTGATTGATTAATTAACAAATAAAGTTTCCATACACACTTACTCCTGAGTCTGTCTCATTCCCTGTTGTTCACATACGCCTATCTTTCTGAGACAAAGAGAGGAACCACACTCCTACTATTGCCGACAAACCAGCCAAGGATAACCCTTCCAACACTATAATGGATTCCAACTTACCAGAAAATGAAGCGACATGGTCTTTTAGACTCAACTGCAAAAGAGACAAAATCATTCGCTTCAACTTTTTAAAGCCCTGCAAAGAGAACAACCCCACCCGCATAAATTTCAGGATCACCCTACATCCCTCTACAGGGAACTGAGATAAAGAATTCCTGAACATATGGAATAGTAAAAAACAAGTGTTATCACCGGATCTCATCAACGACACCTTTATATTTTGCAAAAAAAGACTACTGCAGACACCTGCAAAGACATTATCAACCTGGAACAGAAAATACGACTCACAGAGACAGAGGAATACAGAGAAGTCCAAGACATCATCAACATCAACATAGAGGAAAAAAAACAACTCAGTCTCATCAAAACCAATGAATACAAAAATCTAAAACACAACACGACTCATGGAAGTGAAAATCTACAAAGCACAAAAACATTAAAGAAACAACCTAATACTAAAACCATCAAACCCCCACAATCCACCCCCAATTACTACCTATACATCCAACAAAGACCAATACCCCAGAGGATCAACACAACACATACAGATAATATTAATCTTACTAGAATCACTAACATCAACAAGAATAACACGCATATCCACACTAACACCAATAATAGAAACAAATACACACATATGAATGAACACAACAAGAATAATTATACGAATATAAATAACAAAAACACTAGACACCACAAAGATAGCCCGGTCACCACTTGTTAATTTCCTCAAAACAAAGGCCTCAAGAAAAATATCCCTCCTTACTCCTACACATTGACTCATCCAAGATATTCAAAAGACACAACACAACATCCAGACCTGAAGGTAACTTTTCCATTATCACGCACACACACTACCAAAAAATGAGGACCCCCACCCAACCACTATACATGAAGAGGGGTAGAAAACATAACACCATCCCTAATAAGAATTTTAGAAGATTTTGTAAACAATTACCATACATCATTAGAAACAAAGAAGATCTAGAAGGCAAAGTGATTAACCTAAGTAAATTTAGATTCACGATAGATACCATTATACTCTTCAATAAGGGTCTAAATTTCTGCCCCGACCCCTACACTTCAACAGGAACATCCTAAACAAGGACCTTAATGACTCCTGAAGAATTGAACTGAGAACCCACTTTGACAAATCGAAACGTGATAGCGATATCCTAGATAGACTCAAAGACCCCAACAAATCTTTCACCCGTAAGAACATAGACATCACTATCCAAACATTTGAACTAACAGTTAAAGAAGACATTAAAGCCTACATTAATTACTGCAGTGACCAATTCTTACCATACCACTATAAAATGAAAGTCCCTCGACAAACTTAAAAACAATCACTCGAGCAGATAAGGGGAGGGTCTATAAGCATTTGGGGTTTGGATGAATACACAACTAAATAACACGGAATTTTACAACGAACTCCCTAATGATTCCTTCAATGAATACCAAAACATAATAACTCATTCCCTAACAAAGATGTAAAATAACAACATTATAAATAAAAGAACGCCTAATACACTTAAACCCACTTCCATAAAACCAGCTAAGTTCTACCTACTTCCCAAAATCCACAAACCAAATAACCCAGGAAGACCAGTCATTTCCTCCACTAGCTGCCACACCACCAGACTATCGAAATATGTAGACCACCATATCCAACCATTAACAACGCAAGTTAAATCCTGTATACGAGACACTACTGACATTTTAAACAAAATTAAGCACGTCAAAACAATCCCAGACAAAGCATTTCTAGTCACTATGGACGTCAAATCCCTATACACTAATATTAAACATGATGAAGGCATTTAGCCCTCAAAGAAGCCCTCAACAATAGAACAACTAAAGAACCTATAACTGAAATAATTGCCACTCTTATGCAACACATTTTAACACTCAATAGCTTCAACTTCAATAATAGACACTTTCTCCGCATGGAAGGTTATACCATGGGCACAGTTGCAGGCCACTCCTATGCGAATATCTTCTGGGGCAAATTCGAAGAGACCTACTTATACCTGGAGATAGACAAAGACTGCATCTCCTACGTCAGATATATAGATGACATTTTTTCATATTCACAGGTGATGAAACTGGACGAGAGAAATTCTTCGCACACATAAACTCTACACACGTTACGATTAAGTTTGATTGTGACATCTACTGATCCCATAGCTTTCCTAGACACCTACATATACATAAATATTAATAGAAACCGCCAAACCAACCTCTACACCAAACCTACAAACCCTCACAACTACCTCCACTCTTGCACTACAGATAGTGAACTCAACAGACACAACTACAACCAGCAACAACATTTCGTTAAACGAAGATCTTCATTAGAAGATACAAATAACCAAATAAAAAGGCCAGTACAATACCCAAAGAAGAAACTCTTACACTCTCTAATAAAATAAACCTAAGTGCATACCACTTATAACCACTTTCAACAACACACCCCCATCCTTGGCACATATAATTAAGAAGAGATGGAATATACGCACACTCAAAACAGAATTCAAAGAAATATTCGTAGAACCATGTTTCATCGCTCACCACAGACTCTAAAACATCAAAGATTTAATTAGCAGCAACACTATAATAAATCATAAAATCTCAAATAACAACATCCCTAAAACCACTAAATTCTCCCAACTGTGAAACAAAAGAAATAGTTTATGCAGCAAAGACCTTAAGTATACCAACACCTTCACTAACTCTACCACTAACAAGACTTCCTACAAAAATCTTACATGACTCCCAGGGTTCAATAGATGCAAATTACAATACATAGACAAGTCTGAGTGCCAATCCAACAATAGATTTGATAATTATAGACAGAATCAAATCATCCAACCAACCCGGTCCAATCGTCGTAGAACTACACTTCTGCACCACCGGACATAATTTTGTCACGGACGCCAGATTCCCAATCATTGAAAAAATAGAAAGATATCCAACAAAAATTCTAGAAAGCTACGAAGATATTTGGATTAACAAATTTAGAACACTCTCCCCTACTTGACACTAAACTCAACAACCCATTCCACATAGATCTCTATCATCGTAATCCTACCAATAACCTCACATCCACAACCTACCCGCCTTCATGTATATCCAATATTGAGAACTTCACTCAGTCACACAGACCCCTGCCAATAAAAAGCTAAGTATGGTATTTCATTTATACAGTATATATTACACTTGCTGAAGTACCCGTCTACACCGGATTAAACATTCTAGTTGTAAAAAAACTAAAGCTTTCAAGCTTGCAAAAAATCCCTTCATTTTTCACCTGTTAAAAAGGAAAAGGTTTCCCTTCTCTTTCGAAGCAGAGCTGAGAACAAAGGTGTACCTTCTCTTTTGATCCCTTGTGGGAGTGAAAAAGAATCCCCCCAATTTTGACTCTTTGTAGAGTGGGAAATGTCTCCCTTGACTTTTGATCCCTCAAGGATAGGGATCCCTTCACAAAGGGGAAAATGTTTCTCTTAACTTTTGATGCCTTAAAGAAGCGGAAAAGTCTTTCTTCAATTATGACTTTTCAAAGTGGGACTATAGTCTCCCTCCACTTTTGAGAACTTAAAGGAGGGAAAAGCTTCCCTCTACTTTTTAGTCTGTAAGGCTAGAAAAAGTTTGCCTTCACTTTTGACGACTTAAGAGAGGGGAAGGAGTTGACTCCTTGAAGGGCAGAGTTTCATTTTCGACCCCTTCAGAGAAAGAAGTTTCCCTCCACATTTGATCTCCTTGAAGGGGAAAAGGTTCCTTTCAATTTTTTACCTCTCAAAGGGGGGTATCCCATACTTTTAACCTCTTAAAGGGGGAAATTGTTCACCTCTGACCCCTTAAAGAGGGACAATAGCTTTTTCCGCTTTTGAGCCCCTTGAAAGGAGGGAAAGGTTTCCCCTCACTTTCGATATATTAAAGGAGAAAAAGGTTTCCCTTCACTTTGACTCCTAAAAGGGGAAAAAAATTTCCGTTTGCTATTGACACCTCACCCTTAAAGAATTATACATAAACAAATAAAATAAGATATTGTATATACTGGTATTGAACAGAAAGTAAGGGTCCAGTTTAGCTTTATAATTACATTGTAAATAGAATCCACCTTTTTTCTTGATTAAAAAAAAATTACTTTAAATACTTCCCTTGGGGTTCATTGAATATGCATGCAAAATTCGAATGGGATGCGCCTCTCACTTGAATGCATAGAAGATGACTGGGGACAGGACGTTTCCCGGTGAAATGAGCAGGTACACAGATTGGGTATTTTGGAATTGTCTTTTGCCTCGTTCAGTCATTTTGGCTTTTTTTACAGGGGTGTCAGGGTGATGCTCCGGTAAGCCCCGGCAGAACTAAACCCTTTCCTTTGGTTATTGTGACTTTTACATGGATTACATATACTGAGCGTTTAGGGGAAGGACTTTTTGTCCAGATTTAAGGTCAGTTTTTGTTCTATTAATTTAAAGTTGCAACATCTGAATTCCCTTTGATGTGATTGAGGGTGATCAAAAATCAACTGAGATGTTACTATAAGTATACCAAAGATGATGGTACTGGTCCAGTTGTGTGGGGTAATGGAGGCAAATACTTCTCAGGACATAAGGCATCTTTCTAGGTCGTTAAAAAATTTCGATAAGAGTAGATAAATATTTCACGATTCAAAGTTATTGCCCTTGCTTCACCTTGAGCCTCGGTTCATGTAGCCAGAATTTGAACTAAGCCTGAACATTTTACAATTGTTTAAAACCAATATAAATAACTGAATTCATCGCGTTTAATCAGTCATGTGGATGAAAATCGGTAATCACTATAGATTTTAGAATGTGTAAAACGACTTCAATTATTTCTTTTTTCATATCAGAGAGCAGTACAGTTTCGTAACTACCAAGGCCTCACCAAAGGTTGCGATATTAGCCATATTTCGGATAGATCCAGCTATTTTTCCAATTTTGCCGATAAAAATCAATGATAGCTGAAAATCTAGCAATTTAATGAAAGTTAATGTACAAATTATTGATAATTTGTTCTGGGGCTCAGTTATTCTATTTGAGAAGTGGGCTTTAAATGGGTATATCTAACATTTTGTGCTATAAAGTTTGCTGAAAATGGAAAAGTTTAACCTATTTCAGCCATTTTTATGACAGTTTTAACGATAAATAACAAGCAATATTTGGCCGCACTGTGCCACACCTGTCTGTCTATCAAATTGAGGGAATATCTACAGGGAAATCTCCATTTTTCCGAAATATGAATCTACTTCGTTGACACCAAGTGAGGTTTTTTTTAAATGCCTACATTTCCACTGCCATGGATTATTTGTATGCAGTTACCACCAAAAAACAAAATTTATTTTTTGAGGAGAAAAATGTATTTTTTATGCTCTCAGTCCATTCTCAAACTAACAAATTTACAGTCAGAGGTAACAGAGGTCTTTATCGAATCTTAACCCAGTGATGGGGAACTGTTTCATTTATTTTTCAATATATTTATGAAAATAATGTTTAAAATATGAATTGCAATTTCAAATCTTACTTTCAAAACTAAAATATTCCATCGCATGTCACCTAAAACCTACGTACCATTGGTTTGCCATCACTGTCCTTAGAAAAAAGAAATATAAAAAATAAACAAATGTGCTGTTTCAATTCGATCAAAAGTTAATTTAATCGAAACACAGATAACCTTTTTTTACACAAAATTGCGAAAAAGAGGAAATGTCCATTCAATCCAAAGGACGTTGAAGAAATTGTTTCACATAATTTTTTTAAAACTTATGTTTGTGTCTCTCATGCCAAATAAATCAAGAAAATTTCGGAAATGATATATTAGTTTTTTTTTTTGTTGTTTTTTTTTTCAACTTTCTTTGATAGAAGATATAACATTTTTTTTGTGGTGGTAAGTAACCTTCGAAGCTTCGTTTTTTTCTCATCCAACTTTTTGAGATTGGAAGAACTAAAATTCTTTTTTTAATCAAAAGATGACTCGTTTATCTGAGAGTGAGTAACTTCCGTAAACACGTCTTATTTGTTAACGTTTTTCAGACAGTGACGTTTAAATGACGTCACCCGATGTCAAGTCAAATGTATCCGTTTACAAAGCGGTCAATCTCGGGTTACGAAAAGTAAACTTCGTCCCCAAATATGTGCTACTTTGAAAGTTGTATTACGTGGGAGGGAAAAAAATAAATCAGTGTTTTACTAAATCCAAAAGATATCAAGCTGAGTCCAGTGCTGGGACCCCCAGCTGACACGTATCTGTTATTTACTTTGACTGAGGATCGTCTGAAAAAGCTTCTTGAGGAATTCAAAAGTACCACCGAAGATTTATTTTCATGTATTACAAATTCCATCAACACCGATGGAAAAAGTATGGCCCTAAACCATGTGTATTTTATTACATGATAGTTATGAAGAAAATGCAGACGTGGGACATTTTCTTTGAGAACAACGCTCACATTGAAAAAAAGTTAAGGAGTGAACAGTCTTCACAAAATTCTGCACACCAAGTTGTCTATTTATTGGGTGTGTTAAATGGGCGTGAAGTTGAAGATGTATATTCCGACGATGGTATTGATCTTCATATCAATCAATAATTTTGGCTGTCGCTGTGTGTGTGCGTATGTACAGATCTCAGCAAAAAATCATGTAATTACTCACCGATGATCTTTTCCTGTCAAAAGGAATATCAACCATCACTCCTTCCTCACAACATAATCATATATACGAACAAAAAAGGTTAAAATTTATGGTGTAGGTAAAATTATTCAATTTGCATGTATCTAATTTCCACCAACTATTATAAATTGTAAATAAACTATTCTTCAAATATCTCTATACTTTCAAAATTTATCCTTATAATATATTCTTCATAAAGTTAATTTAGATTAAATTGATTTTAAGATTATTAAGAAGTTTTAAAAGAATTTGGTTGTTTATTACACCACTGCTAACACTAATGTTTAATGACTGAGATATGATTGTTTGATGTGTGCTTTCATAGACAAATCATATAGTTTTCTTCTACACTGAAAATAAATGTTAAATGATGGAAATCGTATAATTCAGTCGGGGCACCATCTTCAGTGAGCCCTCACTGAAACGGACCCGTTAAGTTGAATATCGGATAAAACGGAGGAAATCAGAGTTGAGAGAGTGACCAGAAAGATCATCACCATCATTCATTCATATATATATATATATATATATATATATATATATATATATATATATATATATATATATACGTGTGTGTGTGTGTTATCAAGAAATAGATATAAGATCCGACAGAATGATTATGAATTGCGTTACATTAATTTGGAACGATCTCCCTTTATTTCACGGTGAATGTATCACTGCCTAGAATGGAGCTGCTGCAGGAATCAAATCTGCGACCGATAGGGTAACCGCTTCAACATAGCGTTGCTATTACCATTGAGCCGCCGGTAATGTAAAGGCCTAAATAACTGTTTTGACTCCAAATTCTTATTTTGTTCATTCACGGCCAGTATCTTCTCTGTTAGTTCCTTTAAATACGACAGTTATGTTAATAAGAAATGGATACATGATCCGATAGGATGATTTTAAATAGTGTTATATTATATTGAAATTCTATTGATATTGATATGAAATCTGATTCAGACATTTGGGTGAACTATTCTCTTCTTCTTCTTCTTCCCCCTCCTCCTTTTCTTCATGTTACCACTACGACGACTATTAATGCTAAATATCAATTTTCTCAGCCGTATCATGTTGGACTGATGTGAAATTCGATTCTGACCTTTGGGTAGGCTATCCTCATCCTCCTCTTTCTGCTACTACTATTACTAATGGTGGACGAATTGTTTGACATGGTTTTTGATTAATTGTGAATGAATTATGAGGTGTATCTTGGATTTATTTCTTCTTTTTCTTCTCAAGAATATATTCCCATCAAAAATATCTCCAGTAGTTTTCAATGAATTTCAATGAAATTTTGGGGAAGGGTGGGCGATAAGCAACGAAAGAAATTATTGAGTTTTAGGATGGATTCAAGAATTTTCCTCTCCTGTATCGAAGTTATATATTCAAGCTACACAACATTTTCAAGAGTTATCATGAATTTCAATGAAATTTTGTGGAAGGGTTGACGTTGTAAGAAATGATTGAATTTGGAGTGGATCCAGGATTTTTCAAGTTACCTTTATCATAGCTATAAGTCCAAAAATATGTCCAAAAGTGCTCAATGAATTCAAGTGCCACGGGATAAGGGAGAAAAGGTCAAGTTTAGGGACAGATTCGGGAATTTGTTTTACGTTGACAAATAGTTTTCATTTTTCTTATACATCTATCTTTTTACTCATGTTCTCCATGCAATATGTCCAAAAGTTTACCATGAATCCCAATAACATTTTGTTAGAAAAAAGAATTGATTACATTTTGGGTCAGATCCAGGGATCATTCATGTTGATTTCCCCTGCATCGTAACTTTTTGTGAACTGATTTTCATTCAATTTTAGTGATAATGGGGTTGGCAGAGGTATGCGTCCTCTGAGATTATTCTAGTTGGTTCTGTGGAAGATTTGTTCGATTATCATTATTATCATCATCATCATCATCATCATTATTATTATTATTATTATTATTATTATTATTATTATTATTATTATTATTATTATTATTATTATTTTCAATTATGTGAAAATACTGAATTCTATGGTGGATACAAAATTGTTACCTTGAAGTGCGAAAGTCCAAACAACAATAGCAACAACAACAAGGAGAAGTGGGAAAGTAACAGAGTAGAAATAAAGAAACAGGGAAACATATCCAATTAGTCACTCAATAAAAACCGTCTTATGGCAGCATACCGTGTTGGGGTGATCAATTAAAAAATTGGAGAAAAAGTGATCATTGAATGAATTTCTTCTCTTGCCTCTCTTTGGGTAGTGATCATTAGAAAATATGAATTTTCGATAAACAAGCATGAATGCTGCCGCATACAAACTAAGCGACCAATTTAGCATAAACTTGTATTGCAAATTGATTCCCCGATTCAAAAAAACGTTTTGTAGACATAATAAGAAGAGGATGTTCTAATTTTCAGCCCTCTATCTTCATTGAGGCGGCCTGTATGCGTGATACATATATAGCCAGCCAGCCGAACCAACTTGAAAACTGAAGACACCTATGTTGACAGTTTTGATTAACGGTTTCTAATGATGAACAGGAAGGAGAGAAAGATGTTAGTTAAGAAGAAAAGGGTGAGGTAAATTATGATGATAACAATTAGAATAGTGAACGTATAAAGATAGTGAAGTTGTTATTTATAACGACGAAAAAGTGTCAATAAGTGTACAAATTATATGTAAGTTTAGGGGTACGCTGTCAATAGCGTTGATAAATAGTGGCAATTATAGATCATAGCCAAGAATAATGTCCATGAATCTCTTCCCATGTTCCCTTGATCTTTTATGGTGTCCTGTCAGTGGGTCATTCAGTGGGTACCATTTATATTCCAAGAGAGAAAACGAAAGACAATTAATGAAAGACATAGAATTTGCGGGGGTTAAAAAAAAGTACAAACGAAACTAGGCTAAATATGAAAAGGTTCCGGGCAAATGGTCACCAATGTCAGTCCTTGATATTTGGTCTCGTATTTTTGTTCGAAATCAGCGGAAAAAGGAAATGCCAGTTTTTGAATAACTGAATTAGGCGCCTCTTTGTCAGCTCAACTTGCTTATCCAAATTTGGCAATCATTCACTTCCGGTTACTGTCCCGCGCATGTCCACAAATATTTTACACTGAGTGGGCGGTGGGACGATAAGTTCACACAACTTCGACATTTGATAAAGTGCCCGTATACGTTTGTTTCTTCGTTCTTGCTGCTGTATGTGTGCATGCATATATCTGTACTAACACATACATATGGAGCATGATTTCATTTACATCTGAAATTTGGGACAAAGCCACTTGTCTAGTTACAAGCGAAACCCAAACTGCTCTTCTGCGATTTCATTGATTTATATGAAATTTGTTACAAGTCGTAGCAGTGCAAGGTCTGACTGCACACACACACACACACACACACACACAACACCGCGAATGGTTTAATGTGCACCCCTCACAAAAAAAAATAGGTTTAAAAGATTATTTTTTGTCTGAAGTTTTATTCAGATTTTCATTATCTTTAAATAAAATGCTTACACTCAAACTTGTTCTTTTAACAGTATCCAAAACATGATATAAAACAGTTTTAAAAAATAAAGCTAAATGAGATCTATCTAGTGCAGGCTTTTGAATTTCTCTCAGAATGAAGTTACTTCAATTTTCTTCATCATAGAAACTTCTTTTTCGGGACGTTTTGTGCTGTTGGACGAGTCGATTAGATTATTGAACATAACTTCAAGAGCTGTCTTGTTTTCTGTATTAAAGTCACTCTTTTTGGTATTGAACTTTTACGATTTAAAACGTTCATATAAGAAAAGAAAATATCAAGCACTCTATCTTTTTCAATTTTTCAGTCTCGACTTAGTTCATCAAAGTGTTTTCTTTTACGCAACGAACTCTCTTCTCTTGAAAATTAGTTTCGATTCGTCATGACTGACCCAGTCGTATAGCCGAAGTCTTGATGTTCAAAAGAATCTCGTAACCGTTTTGTTTTTTTTTTCTTAAAGGACTTTAAGCACAGCCAAAATTGCATTAGTACTTTAAGAAAAAAAGTTTACTGCGCCCGAGTTCGGACTCGAACTGCCAGATTTGTGTTCAGAGGCTCTAACCACTCGGGTACTGAATCAACACGAGTTGCAGATTGTGAATTACTGTACGTACACGTTTTCTGAGAGCGCGACTGCAGACCCCTTAAAAAGCGGTGAACTTGTTTTTGTGCAGTTCAACCTTGAAATGTGTGCTATATGCAAATTGTGATCCACAGTTTTTGCATATGCTTAAAGTGAGGATCCAATTTTGCATTATAACTACGTCATAATGACACCCTGCCAGCTTTAAAACCCGAAAAAAATATTTCATCAAAACTAACAAATTTCCATGAGGTTTGTAATTCAAATAGTTTGAAGGCATATACAATTGAAAGGAAAAAAATCTTTGTCAGATTTTAAAGTTGGTCAACCAATTCTAATTTCTGTGGCTCTAACCATTCGGCCTTTGACTCGCTATAATTTTGGAATTGAGAATTAATTCAAATAAATGTTTTTAAAACCCATCTCGGATGATGCTGATTCAAAATATACATGCAATTTGATTCCATGTATCTTACTCAAATAGTTTTAGAGAAAAACATCCCAAATGAAAAAACACACAAAAAAATTCTGACAGATTTGTTTTGTGAGAATGCAGACTCCATCGAAATCTATGATTTTGTTTTTGAAAAATTCAACCTTGAAATATGTGTTGTAGGCAAATTGGGACATGTTGATTTCGGATCGGCAGTTTAGCAATATAATGGTAAATAGAAAACACCCTCTAAAACCTGACAAAAATATTTCATCAAAACTGACTAATATTCGTGAGGTTTGAAAGTCAAATAGTTTAGAAGCACATAGAAAATTTAGAAAAATATATTATCGGGGGCTCTTACCACTTAGCTATTGGACCATCATGTCTTCGGACCAAAAATTAGTGCTCAAAAAGAAATTTAAAAAGTGGTATTAAACCCTCTTCGAATGTAATTAGGTTCAAATAGATGATGAAAAACATCCTGGATGATGCTGATTCACATATAGTTTGATTTTATACATCTAACTTTAATAGTTTTTCTGAAAATTCTTGACGAAAAAAAATCACAAAGAAAATATTATGTTTCCTGAGAGTGAGACCCATTAGATATTGATGATATCTATTTAATTTTTTTTTTTTTCGCAAAATTTACCCCAAAGATGTGTGCTATAGGTAATTAGAGACCTACAGATTTCAAGCATGACTTTCTTTCTGTTCTCGATATCTTGGAGTACAACTCGCACACATACACACATACTTCAGTACTCTATTATATAAGTGATTCTATATTTTACGAGTTATAACTTGGTAAGTCTGTTTTAAATTACTATGTTATCAACGTCTAATCTGGACAAGGCCTTGTTTTCTGAGCTTCCATCGAATTTATTACCATTGGTTTGCAAGAATTATGACCTTTTAGTGAGTGCTAAAATGAAAAAGTCTGATTTCCGATCAGTGAATAATACACTTTCTTTTATTGTTTGTGTTTGCAAAACTGAACAAGAGCCAATGTATAAATTTCCATTGTATGACTCCTCTGAAAAGCATGAATGATTTCTTTCGACGTAAAGTATACGTCATGAATTAATAACAGGTTCACTAACTTTCAGTAAACTGATAAAAAAAAAAACGAAAAAATGAATTAAATACTATAATTACTAGAACGTAAACAAATATGGCTGTGATTGAAATGGAGATAGGTTTAAGGGTGTCATTTGAACATCTGTGTCCAGTTAAAGTCTTCATGGCTTAATTGGTAAAGCAAGGCGGGCGAAACAGTGTTTCCCCTGACTACAGAAATGTGTTCGAGTTCAGCCAAAGGCTTATTCTTAATTTTTCCATTAACGCTATTTACTCTCTGAAGAATGGCAATCGACCTAAGTAAAAAGTAGCAATAAAAACCAACCTATAGAATTGAGATGTAGTCAAAAGTTTTTTCTTCTTTCCAAATTGTAACTATCATAAATGACGAAAGGTTTTACCCTTTTTATATTTGTGTGTGTATGTTTATGTGTTCATGCGTTTGTTTCCTTATTTTTGTTCCAACGCTGCTGGCCATACTTTTTTGTCTACAACTTGAAAATTGGCATCAATACTCCTCTAAACCCCTTCTAAAAATGTTTTTTTTATATTTGACAAAAATTCTTGTGGCCTTTTCGGGAATTATTTTGTTTGTTTATTGTTTTTGTTTTTTGTTTTTTAGGGGGGGGTGTTCCCGTACTCTTGGTCATACTGTTTTATCGATAGATTTGAATATTGTTATCAATACTCCTTTACACGCTCTTATTTTTTTCAATTCTTGGAGAAAAAAGCCCTCTTTTTTTTGCATTTAGGAGGCCTTATTTTGTTTCTTTGATTGTTCCAGCACTTCTGGCCGTGCTATCTTGTCTACAGATTTTAAAAATTGGCATCAGTACTTCACTAGACCATTTCTAGAAAAATGTATCCTACTTTTTGGCCTTTCGGGGCATTATTCTGATAAATACATTTCGCAAAAAAGAACATTTTTATGATGTATCAATCTATTATATATACTATATAAAAGTTGAAATGATCAATCGTCTCCAGTTGGAATAGAAGTAGGAATGGAGTTTGACCTTGCAGCAGCCTGGCTTGTCTGAATATTTGTGCAATTAAACTTATTCTGACGCAAGACTAGATTCATTGAGCTCACAGTAAGCAACGGAATAGTTCGCAAAGCTCATACGCTGAACATTATTCTACGTCAAGAATTCGTGTAGCGATTTTTCAAGCAAAGCAAAGGCCACGAATGTGGCGTACTTTATGAGAAACGAAATGACTTGCGAGACTTGCATAATAACCATAGCAGGTGTTCAGGCTTTCCGGTTATCCATCAATATTAGACTTTAATCAGAGATGAGTTCACGTAACCTTTAAAGCCAGTTCTAAGCAATAAGATAAATGAACGACTTTAAAACTTCCTTACAGACAAACCACCAAACATCATGCTGGTGTGCGTCTTACATTTAACTCTCTTAAAACCTCATCATTCTACTTACTTATTAATTAGATCAGTTGTATTTTGAGTAACATTTCTAATAGGTTAGTGTGTATTGTACTTTGAGTTGGTACTAATGAGGCCATTCCCTTTGGAAATTCGCGTCATTTTTCTGTGGCTTTTTACTTCGCTTGTTCTTCTACTTGGTTTCAAGCCATAAACCAGAAGCAATATCATAATCAGTACACTCTTTGCCCTCTTTTTGGTTGACGGCTCTCCATAATGACATAAAACAGAGATATTAAATATCTATTTTATCAACTGTCAGCCAATTAGTTAGAGCCTGCGACGTCATCCCTTCATCCAATCTTATCGCTTCTCTTGGTCCTCTACTGACTTCCTTTTTATTGAACTCCAGTTGCGTTGTATGACTTGTGACATGTGACATCCGCTGATCAAAGGATTAGACAATTCATTACTGAAATATAGCTTACGTCGGCACCAATGGGAGGATTGAAATCTGGGTGCGGTTCTTAGTAGCACAACACAGCATTTAAATCGTCTGTTCTTCTGCAATGCATCTACGTTATGCGGTTCCTTTAGGCTTTCACTGGTTGCTAGCTATATTTGCGGTGTTTAAAAGGAAACAACATATGGCTTTTATTCATTGCTCTCTGTTAATTCCCTCTTCAGTGTCTGTTTTCTCTTTTTCCTCGCTAGCATCCGCCTACGGAAACCTATAAAATCATTCAAGGAGTGTTCAATCTCAGGGAGAACAGATGTGACAAATGGCCGACTTTCTATCTCCGTTATCACTTTTGGCGTCTGCTGATACACTTTCTCTGCATCCATTCTCTGCCCAATCCTTTTTTCTTTGTGAAATCATCGTATGCTCCCATTCACGTATTACCAGCTAAACCATACCACCAAAAAATGACGACAATATTTGAATAATTTTGCAATTGCATTGTATAACATTATCAGAAATATTATGTCGGTCTGCGTTTTCTCGTTTATGTTCAATCAAAATGAACCAGCGTCTTCTAAGTATTTGCAAAAAATCATGAGAGACTACTCTGTAATTAACATCTAACTGTTATCTCCCTTGACGAATGTTACAGACAGATATATAGACATAAACGAGGCGTATCATTTAGATATGTGCTATTAGGCGACAATATGGTTCGTTCATAATCACAAAATAGTTTGATTGTAACTTGCTCGGATGAGTGTGATGTCATAGCCACGTGTTCTATTATATTAATCTACAGCACTTGAGCCAATACATCACTGCCTCCATTTGTCAATAAATTCACACAATTCCTACTTCACATCATCGTTAGGTGCTGTTTCCGCCTACGGCAGATTGCAAATTTACATGTCTGCCATGATGATTTTTTTCCGAAATAATCTCCATGAGTCACCGGGCTACTGGGAATTAATGTTTTAATCGAGATATCATCTCTTTTTCAACGTCTGCGGACCCTTTAGAGTTTTAAAAAACATCTGCCTTATCCTGCATTCAGATTTCAAAATAAGCCGATGAACGATAAAAACCGAAATTTGTTTTATTTCATGTATTTGTTTATACTTCATAAGCACATTGAATTCGAGTTTTTCAGTGAAGCACACACACACACACACACACACACACACGCATATATATATATATATATATATATATATATATATATATATACATTGAAAAACTTCTAAGGAGCATTTTGGGTGGAATGCCTGCAGTTCGGCGACGAAATCTCGGCACCAAGGCGTAGATGTTCAACCAAGACAATAAGTTTCTGTTTTGTGGGGGGTCATCTATGGACACTTTCCATTCTGTAAATTTTGCATGTGATAACGATTATCATCGACCCGGTAGCCATTTTAAAACTACGTGTTCTCACGAAATTATAGACATATTTGTTATTCTTTTATTTACTGAGAGAAAAACTACCAGCTTCCGAACACATCGATTCTACAAGGTCTTGACATTTTTGAAAATACAATTATCACTACGCTAAGTTCTCTAAGGCCTAACACATCAGAATCCATTGTCTAAATAATCGCTGATTTGTGTCCTGTGTCAGCAGCATATGCAGCATCTGACACTAATCATGTGTCAGCCTCCTCTTATACACAAAGAGCAAGTGAAGATAGAGCTTTACTGAACTCATTAGATACAGATACAATACTGCTCGTGAGAGGACTGTAGTCTGCAGTTTCGCTAGGAAGGGTTTAGGGGGTTATGCTTGTGAAATTTTTCAGGAATTTTTGATGAGAAAACAATACCCTTGATTTGATTTTCTTCTCATTGATACTGTGTCATGGAGATAGCAGTTCCATAACAGGAATCGATGCTAGTTGTCGAAGTTGGATCATGATCAGCATTATTTCCAGCTCCCAAAAAACTGACAATTAATTATTCAGCATTACCATTGACCACAGACATGAGCAAGAAAATTTAAAACTAAAACGGATACCGTCTCTGCTTTCAGTAAATTCAGATGCACTGCGAGGATCTCAATAAGTGCACCACAAGTGGCCAGACCTGTGAAAGAATACGGGAACATTTATGACATGATTCAATCTGGAATGCTTAAGCATCGTGAGAACAATGAAACGACTCTTTTGACCAGGAAGTTACAAGTTGATTACCACTCTAGGGGATATGGAAAATCTATTTATCGAGGTCAGTGAAAATAGTGTCACTTCTCTCAAAGCACATAGTAGATGATGATGCGATGGAAACAATAAAACAAGTCAAAGAAAAAGAACGATTCTTAAAATACAAAAACTAACCTTTTCCACATTGTCTGGAAATGGTGACATAAACAGTTGGCAAACATCTGTATTGCTGTAAGTTTTTGAATCTACGGTGACCAAATCAGATGTTGAGCCAAAGGCAACTTGTATTATCCTGGTTGGAGCTGCGATTGCATAAGTGCTCAAGTTAGGACAGTGTAGAACCTTCCTTAAATGTGCCACAATGGTTTTCACCCCTCATGTGAGAAAATATGTGAAACATAATACATCTGTGCACGTAGTTTTCGACACAAACAAAAATGACAGTTTAAAATCTCACATCAGATAATCAAGAAGCACTGGCATCTCAGATATAGAGTGCGAGCTGACTCCCTGGTCCCCCTAAATTGAAGCACTTTTGCTCGCAATGATGAAAATAAGTCAGCATTTTTTAGCTATCTGGCCCAAACTGTAATGGAATCATATAAGGATTGTGAAATATTTGTCACTGTCCATGGAGATGAGCACCAGAGACGCCTATTTATTTTCACTTGCTCCGAAGAAGAGACTGGACACACCATAAGTGTTACATGCTGTGTATGCTGCTGATATAGGATATAAATAGGAGATTATTAAGACAGTGGACACTGATGTTGTTGATTCAACTACTGCCAATTTTGCTATGTTAGATCTCAAAGAACTCTCTGTAGCATTTGGGACGAGTCAAAGCTTCAGATACATTCCCATATATGATTAAGGGGCTGCTCTTGGTCTCAGCAAAACGGCTGTGTTGCCCTCGTTTCATGCCTTCACGGACTGTTAGATAACATCAGCCTTGGCATTTGAGGGAAAGTTGTTTGCTTTGGACACATGGAACGTATTCCCAGAAGTGACAAGTATATCTTAAAAAATGTCAAGACCTTGCAGTAAAACTGTGCGGAAAAGCAGGATTTCCTTGTTTGTCACTGTATGGAGCATATGCAGATATTTCGTTTTCTCAGTAAAGTTGATCATATAACTATTTTACAGCATCTGTTTCTCAATGGCTATTCGTAGATATGCCTGAATGTGATTTAAATGGAATGTAATTTACTCTAGCAGCTCGATTTTAATATTTTGCATTTCGTAAAATAATGATTATAATTATGAAAAAAGAAAATAAATCTAGGTCATTGCCAAGGTCACTCCTTTACTTTGCTATCTGATATGTTTTAGATTAATTAATGTGCTTTGTGTGCATCACAACTGCCTCTCTATGTAATATTATTGGATAAAATATGGATATTAATGATATGAAAATGTACACAATATTTGATGGCCAATGTCAAGGTCATACAGGTCATTGCTTGTTGGCACCTACGGATAGAGTGGTTGGTATTGATATAAGCTCGGTCCGTATCAAAGTTCATGCGTATGTGAAAAAATACATAATGTTCTGCCATAACGGCCCCGCCATCTCCCAATAACGAACGGTTCTACTTTTTTATGTGATTGATCTAGGAGAATTCGTTCCAATGTAAAATGTATAATTTAATCATCATCATCATCATCATGTTCGTCTTTTTTGGTCGAAGATGGTCATGGCATCAGTTTTGAGTGATGCAGCAGTTGCAGTGTACCGAAGAGTCTGAAGACATGAGTTAAGTTTGAGTCAGATTATAGTGAGGGAGAGTCTTGTCCCTGTCTGTCTAGGTCTAGCGGCAAAACATAGTCAAGATGACGGAAGACAGACCAGGACAGCGGATGTCGTGCTCTTCGCGATGTACAAGCAGAGTTTTCCGTCTCCTAGACTGTTTGCCAACGATGGATAGAGAGCCTGGGCTGAGGAAGGAGAGATGGGTTCATGCCTTTTCGAAGAATACAAACTGTCACAATTGGACTCGGTTTGTCGATTCTAATTTGCATGCTGTTAACCCACACCCCCATAATTTCATACCAACTATTTGAATATTCGATTGGAGGGCTCTTCAAGATATTATTAGCAAATGGACATTTGAGTTTCCTTCACAGTGTAAAGCTACTCTTGTTTACAGGAATCAGAAAATTTCTTACATAATGTCTAAAAATTGAAGACAATAGTTAGAAACAACGATGTTGGTGAGTTCCAATTTCACTAGAGTAAAGAGAGATCTTTGCTTCATTTAAAGGTCAAGTTTTGCTCCTCCAAAGATGATTACGCTTGAAGAGTTTCATTCGGACCATGGCTGCAAGGAAATTGCCTGTTACAGATTTAGATATGATAATTTTCTTTGGTAACAAGGAATGTGGTCTCGCTTCGCAAGTTTTTTTTGCTCTCACTAAAAATAATAAGCGTTTATAACGTAACTGAAAAGGGAATCACAAGAATACCCACAAGGAAAAGATAAAAGAGAAGTCTGGGTTCAGGGAAAGAACTGTAGAAAGGAAAGGATGGTGTTTGAAGAAAATTGAAGAGAAGATAAAAGAGAAAGCAGAATTGGCGTACGAAAAACAATAACAAAAATGCAAGATAGAGGATTAAATTATTAATAGAAAGAAGAGAAGATGAAGTTATGCAAAACAAGAGGAGACGATGAAGAAAGAGTGAAAATATGGAGGAACTGAGGTGGTAGGAGGAGGAAAGTAAGAGAACGTGGGTGGCATGATTTTCAGATTGGGGAATTGTGGGTTCGTAATTTTTTCTACATCAGTAATCTCGTGTTCATTAAAATGAACTGTAATCAGAGATGAGCAAGTCTTGTCTACATAACCCCATAGCCGTATTTATTCCTGTAAATCTTTACAAGAATGTGGTACAAGGACTATGGCATGGTTAGAACCATTAAAAGTCACTTCAAAGCAACCAGAACATGAACGCCGTGATTAAATAAACAAGCCTTTCTCTTCTCTTTGCTTTTCAAGTCTCCAGAATAGACTAGCGACATGCTCTTTAAAGCGCTTTTTGATATGATGATTTATACTTAGAATCAGGACCAGTCCTAGATTCCCTGGCGTTTCAGGCAAACTGAACATCGGCACCCTTCAAAATATCCCTAAAAATTCTTTCTTTTTTTTTCATTTTTTTGACTGTTTTTAATGTTTAATTTATTCATTTTCCCATCTATATTTGGAAACTATAAACACATGACAAACGCCCCAGCACTTGGCACCCGGACAACTGCCTGTGTCGCCGATACCTGGGGCTGGTCCTTCTATGAATACATCTTACCTTAAATCTAATCATCGTAAAAGTATTTTCCAAATAGAGAAAAATAAATGCACGTTACTACCCGAAAATTTGTGGAATTTGACCATGGGAAATTTATAACCTTGTTCCTACCAACCCCTTCAAAGAAGTTCCTTTGGGCCAGTATACAGCAAGTACCACAAATGAAGAGCAGCGGCAAATATCCGTACTACATTCATTGTGCTAGCACTGTTCAAATTCCCTGATTTTTTAGTATCACCTCGTACTAAATGGCTATGAAAAACGAGATTTCATAAGAGTACAAAATTAGCCACCTTTCTATGATCCAGCGGTTACCAAACTTGTCTTTCCGACAATTGCTATTGAAGTGAGTTTGCTCCTCTCTGGCTGTCCCGCACTTGTAGACTAAATTAAGCTTAAGGTAAAAGTACAAGATACAATAATCCCTTTGAGACATTTTCAAGTGAAAACTTGAAGGGAATAGGAGAACAGTCATTCATTAGAAACAGTCTCGTCACTCACATCTTTTGGCTGCAATTAAAAAATTGGAAAAGAAGGTGATCAATGAATAAGTTGCTTCCTTTTCTCGTCTTGGATGTAGCAGTGGTCATTGAAAAAAACTTTGAATTACCAAAAAACTAGCGTGAATACTTCTGGACACACACTAAAGGTTCAATTTAGCATAAACCTCCATTGCAATGTTTTTTAGACGGAATACATGTTCACATTTTCATTCCTCTTGCTCTATTGGTGTGGCCTCTAAGTGCGATACATGCATACATAGTCAGCCAGCCAGACCAACTTGAAAACTTAAGAAACCTATGTTGATAGTATAGGTGACAGTTCTTGTTGACAGTCTCTAACATGATTAAGCAGTATGGATTGTTGAGATTCTGATATTGATTAACGGACTTCGAAAGGAGCAAATGAGTTCGTATTCTTAAAGCAATAATATGTAGAACGATCGTGTTGATTTGGGGGTTGATATTTTTCGTTTCAAAATTCTAACAATAATTTGTTCGATCAAATTTATTTATTTTATTAGATGAATTATTGTTACCTAATTCTCACTGGGGACTTTTTTCTGATCCATGCTATTACTTTAACAACCATAGCCATAAAAAATGACGGAGGGCTCTATCCTTTTTTTATATGTACGTATGTTCATGAGAGTTCCAGCTCTTCTAGACAAACCGTTTTGTCTATAGACTTGAAAATTGGCATCAGTACTCCTCTAGACCCCTTCTAAAAACGGGCTTTTTCATTTATAGAAAACAAGATTTTAGAAAATCTAAGTAGATGTATTATTGTAGTGAAATAAAAAATGTATACTGTATTGAATACAATGTATTTGAATTTTTTGACAAAGGACTGAAAATATTCCGAATGAAAAATATTTTTGTTTTATTGCGTTTCTCATTTTTCGATTCAACGCTAATTCGTAAAAAAAATAGTCAACTGTTTGGAATAAAATTTCATGTTTAAAGGAATGAAGATATTTTTTGAAATTTCATAATTCTTTTGAGATTTTATAAAAAATCTGAGGAAGAGATGGGGTGATTTATTCAGAAAATTAACGCATAGATATATGAATATAAAAAATCTCATTTAAAATCTAATTTTTTCTAAAATTAAAAAATATGTGTATTTTTGGCCAAATTTTCGAATGCAAATACACATTGTATATAGGTTCGCTAAGTGTAAACAGGTTATCAGACACAAATATCCCCGAGGTTGCATTGTTCACACAAATGATTTTTTGTTTGATAATTATCTACATTATTTGTCCTTATAAATGACACGGATACTAAATGACTGGTTACGAGTTCCGGACATTTTTGTCGATACATATCGGTTTGTGGTCAAAAATCTATGAGAGCAGCTATAATAGATACATCATTCAAAAAGCGATAAAATAATCGAAGAACTCTGCCCCTCTCCTTGTGATAAATTATATCATATAGGTCAAGTTATATTCCTTGTTGATTGATATTTGTGTTTATTGATTTGCGGCAAATGTCCAAAAAGATTTTTCATTTACGGTATAAAAGATTTGCCTTCTAATCGTAAGTGAGATTTCTTAGAATATGTGCGTATAATCTACGATAGGATTTTCCAAATTAAGAATTTGCACGAGAATTTCCTACTTCAAGAACTTTGAGGACAGTCAAATCGGCATTTTTGTACAGATTTAAATCATTTTGTTATAAATTTACAATGAAATTTTCGATTTTTTGAACCATTAAGAATGGTTTTATCTTATTCTGTTTGGTGGGGATATCTGTTCCATAGATAGAATTTTCCATTGGAAGGGAGTGGAAGGGAGGCACAGAGTTTTCTAATATCTTGATTTATAACATTATTTTGAAAGATTTTTTTTTTCGCTTGGGTCCCCAAAAATGGTGCAAAATTCTTTAATATCAAAAATTCCAAAATTTATTAAAATATGTATAAATAGATATATTTTTATATAAATGTTTTTAATTATTTACGGATTCATTTAGATAAATTACCATTTTTGTATATCTTAGTACCAGTATCTTTTAAAAAGAGAGAAGGTTCGGTTTCACTCAATTTAATAATCCAAGGGGAGCAACTCTCATTGCTTTATGTAACGCTCACATTTACGTTACATCCCCAAAATGGTTTGGCCTTATTTGACGAATATGTAATACCTTATGTCAGCCTGAGACATAATAATCCTGAAGAATCAAATCAGATTTTTCAGTTGCTGTTGACAAATTGTAAATATAAATAAATACATATCAATTGTGAAAGTCAATATGAACATTCTATGGTCTTTTTGTAGCAATTCCTCGTATCTCACTTGCAATTCTAACAATAGATTTTTCCTGAAAAATACAAAAAAATATTTCTCTGAATTTGGTCTCTTTTTATGCAGACAGGCAATTTAAAGTTTACCAACTTACTTTGTCATCATCTTGATGTGTCTGGAAGATTGTCATAGAAATTACCGACGTTCTGCATTCGTTTTCTCCTTTTACAATTCTTTAAAAATTGTAGGAAGTGTGGGACCACCACTGTGGAGTTCAATAAGTGAACAAGCTATAAAATTTAAGTCTGATATTGTGTAAAAATCAGCTCCCAAGATTTTCCCTCCAAAATAAACCATAACAGAAATAATTCAAATATAGAAATAAATTGGGAATAGTCACAATTTATTAGCCAATCAGGATGCGAGGATCATAAAACCCAAAGCATGTCATTTGGAGCCTACCTGAAGACTTGAAAGACAGTTTGACATAATTCCTACACTAGAGAGGCAGGTAGAGAGACAGAGAGCACGAGACAACAGGAGACAGTTGGCGATTCAGCAGGTATCATGTAAGCCTCAAAAACCACCAGGCGCAATTACCTTTCTCACTCTAACACTTTTGTGTGCACACATTGTCAGCAATGAACAATGTGAGTACTTTTGCTACATACATATACATGCACATACAATTTGACTGTACAAACAATTCACTTTTAACAGTCAACGAAAGAATGACAACTACTCTATTTCATCGATGAATCATTCGAAGAAGGCCAATTGAATAACTGTAGGCATCAAAGGTAGCAAAGGGTTATCTCTCTCTCACGATGTATACTACTCTCATGGACTTTTGACGACAAAGTGATATGTATCAATAAAAATGCCTGGAACTTGTAACCAGTCATGTATGCATGTGTTTATATGTTTATTTACATGTTTGTGTGTTCAGGTCTTCTAGAAATACCATTTTGTCTACAGACTTGAAAATTGGCATCAGTACTCCACTAGACGAAAAAACTTGGACTTTGAGGAGCCTCATTTTGACAGATTTATAATTAATACCTAGACTCTTGAGAATCCAGATGTTTCAAGAGGGTTTTTTTTTGCTCTACTTTAGATGTTTTCCAGTGGAAAATGCCAGTGATATCATAAAAAGTATTTATTCTAATCATATTCATTGATGCTATGGTAATTCAATTATTGACTGTGATGGCAAGTTTAAATTATCATTGTACATAGATATATATATACTGTCCTTACAAAAGTAAAGTATCTGCATTCATACATTCATTCTTTCTGTGTTGAAATCCCCTAATGACAATTTTATGATTTGAAAAGAAAAGAAAATTTATGTAATTTATTGTAAGTAATCTGAATTATTACCCTATTAGAGGCATACATTCTAGTAATGGGCACAAAGTTCCTAAGCAGAATTTATTTCCTTCATTATTTATTCAATTTTTATAATTAAAGACTTCACAAGCAACTCATAGATATTTATATTAGACAACTGATAAATGTAAGATGGTTTAAATCAGTGGTCTCCAATCACCATAGATCCATACCAAGTCACAAAGCAATTGCTAACTGTCTACACAACAGTGATCTGGAGATCATTCTTTCATTCTCTTTGTAAAATAAAAATGAATTTATTTCCTTGGATCTTAATACAAAACTTATTAGATAAACCTTTTTAAGGAGGTGCAATTAGCATCATCAGTAAGGGCTCAGATAATGGAATCCAGTCAGGGCTGTTAATGTCATCTTAACTTTGCACTAATACCCTTGGAGAATGTATCAATCTATCAATAACCCCCACAAATCCATAGGTAAAATAATAGGGTATATTGGTCACTTTGGCCTTGGGAAAGCAACCAGTCTAGGAGAAGGACAACTCTGATTCCACACCTGGGAGTGGAGCATCCTTAAGGCGGTTTGACGCACAATTTGACGAAACTGATGACAGGTATATTGCTCTCTGCTTTCAACGTGGTCCTGAGGGGGATCCTGATGCCTGGGCATTCTAGGTTCTCCATATGCTTCACCAAAGCATGGGCCTTGGAGGGAACATTCCATTGTCTGTAGTCATGGAGGTCATTCATTCATTCATTCAAACTTTTTAGAAATGAAATTGAGTGTATAAGCCACTTATATTCCAGCCATAATTAACACCCCTTCTTTTGTTCCCAGTTCCCAAAAATATTGTTGATATTAAACTGGTTAGTGGCGCAAAAAATTTGGGGACCCCAGGTTCAAATGGTTCCAATCCAAATTTCTGTTTCATGATTTTCCTTATTATAGACCTCAAAATATACCACTTGGAAGATCTCTTTCAAGAAGATTTTTTTCATTTCACCATATTTTAAGCCATGAACATTTCTTGTATATCTTCAAACATTGTCCCTTTTTAAGGACCAAACCTCAGTAATGAGTCTTCCTTCAAGGGTAGAGATACTAGTATTAATTTAATCAAAATATTAGATTAATAAGAAATATAAGAATTTTAATAAACAAACATCTGAAATGCAATTCTAGAAGTGGCATTTTTGAGAAAATGTGTGCATAGCTGTTGCTGTGGCACTCATAAGATGTGGGGGTTTTACTTATTCTATATGTAGATTAATATCAAATTTAAATCAAAAGTCTATCAAAATTTTCTAGCCGACAAAAATGATGGTGTACAATAGTCTCTGGTATATTTTTAGGAATTCGATATTCAAAAAGAGAACAGCACTTTCTCCAGTATTGCAGCATCTATAAATATGTCTTCAATCTCCAATGTTACTCCCAACTATGTCTATCATGGAGTTTCTGTGTTAATTGGCATTGATCTATGAATAGAAGTGAATCACTAAGCTTTTTTTCTCATTTATCTTCTTTTCCCTCCAGACATTTTCCCAAAACATAGACAATGCAACCAACATTAAAGATTTTTCTTCTGGTTGGTCAAGAAAGAAGGACTTCGAACATCTTGAAAAATATAATATAATGTCACCAAATTAATTAGAGAGGGTTCGACACAAGTATTGTTCAAAAGTCATTAGAGTAGAAAATAAAAAATCAATAAAGAAACATGGGGACAAGCTAAAGAATCTGAAATTATTGCACCACAGAACCAACTCTACAAGAATGTTTTAAACATAAAGCATATTTAGAATAGCAAAGTTTGTATTGTCAATCATTGTTAAGTGGAATGATGCACTCACAGAAGCTCTAAAGGTTACAATGGGTGTTTATGCAATAGAGTAATTTGAAATCATGCCAAACATTAAAATATACAAGTAAATATAACTAGAGAGGCATTCAAAAGACCAATGTAACTGACCAAAATTCTGTAAAAATATATAATATTGAGCTGAAAAATTAAAATAAAAACGATAAAAGATGTTAACAAGTTTCTTGACGAAGATATTGTGTTTGTTTTATCATTAACTGCTTTGTTAGCTGAGTTTTCCATCAGAGTATGAACTCACATTCCGGAACGAAACTTCTCACTAATAATCTTCAGAATTAAAGGGACGTAAATACCAATCCATTTGTGTGATTATCTCTCTTGATGACTTCTTTTCCCAAAAATAAATCTGTTTGATTAAATTTTCTCAATTAACCCAACCAAAATTAGTACCGGGCTAAACAGAACCATACTTTTTTTTTTAATTGCAAAGAGCCAATTTTCATAAAGATACAGGCATCAATCACAAATTCAATATTTGAAACTGTTTTTGCACCATGAAAGATATGCAATTCACTACCAATATTTTCACCAACATAGTAATCTTAATTTAAAAACTTGAGTGTATTTTATTTATGATTATTGCATACTCTTTTGGAGCTTAGTGTCTATTGGGCTGTTGAGAGACGAGGATTTTGGATCCTCATAGGTGATGTGTAGTGCGCCGGCCCTGTAGCTGTGTAAGGAAAAGAATGCTGTAGAGGAGAAGGGAATGGAATGCGTGCCAAGTATGAAGTTGGACGCACATTGAAATAAAGAGGAATGAACATATACAAGAATTATGGCCAGAGAAGAAACGTACATTTAATACTAGAATAAAGATGAGGTACATGTACAGGTAACGTTAATACGATCGATCATGAGAAGTTATGCTAGAAGAGATAGTAGAGGTGGGAGTTCTCTCGTCTTGATAGTGCTGGCATCGGAGTTGAAGCGGAGTTGTCAGATTTCTCCCAGATACATGGAAACCGGGTTCAGTGTGTGAGCCTAACTGCCAAGTAAGTGAGTTAACTTGGGGGCTATTCTAAGATGCTGTTAGGCTCTTGACGAACAGACTATAAAAGATGTAGAACATGGAGAAGGAAAGAGAGTGAAAGAGTAGCCGGGGCCAGTTAGGAATGCTGGCGCCAAGGAGCATTGGGCCAGTGAGAAGGTGCATGAGAGAATGGCCAGCCACAGAGGCCGGGGCTAGCGGCGTACCCAGCTAAGGGTGCTGGAGCTAATGAGCATTAGACCATGTGCATCCAGGGGTTTTATAGGGGTTGTCAGAGGAAGTGACGTTCTGGATATTAAGCTAAAAGGAGAGTTTCATACTAAATTCCTAACTAAAAGTATAGGGGGCACTACACTCTCATTATTTACAGTTTGTTTCTTTTATAAGCTGCTTACTTATTTTTATTTTTCTAAGAAGAAAAAAAAAGCTTGAAAACAAGATGAAGCTCAACAAATTATCTTGAGCTTTTTTTAAAAAATGTTATAAATACATGAAAGAGAAGGAAACAACCAATTCGTCCCTGAGAGAATTAAAAAGAACGCAGAGTTTAACAGGAATTCTTAGCATGATAATACTTACCAGCTGAACCCGTGGGATTTCCACTGATGTTGACAACTAAGATTATCTATTATCTCATGCCTCTGTTTTTCTCTCACTCTTTGCCTTTATCTTCTCATTCTTTCCTTTAACCCTTCCATTTGAAGTTCATTGTACGTTAAAAGAAAAAAAGCTCAAATTTGGACCAACCAATCCAATCAACCTAGTCCACTTGATCCAACTAATGAGCCAAACACAATCTTATATTTCTACTATTAGGATGATGTAAAATTCCCCATCACCATCCTCTGCACAATGATAGAAAAAAGACTCTGCAAGAGATTAACAGACACCTAAACATGCAGAAAAGTAGCTCTTGGGTCAATCTTGAGATTGATCAAGGTCCCATTGACAAATTCATAAAACTTCCAAATTGTATCAAAAAAGGCCATTTTCTGAAAAGTCAATTGAAAATCAAGGGAAATGCATTTTTCTCTCAACCACAAAAATATCTTTGCTTTTTGTCTTTTTTTATTAAAAAAATTTCAAAAAGATTTGAAGTTTAGAAATATAGCTACTTTGTAAATAAACTACATTTGTACTTTAGTAAGTCTATGGCCTAATGATGGAGAAAACATTCATTTTACACTGCAAATATATATTTTTCAACATAATCTCCATGCTTTTCAATACACTTGACCCTATGCTCCTCCATTAATCAGATAGATCAAACAATGTGCAGTGAAATATTCAGTTCAAAATTCAGCAAATAATTGTGTTAAACTAGAAACACTGATCCACCCATATATATATATATATATATATATATATATATATATATATATATATATATATATATATATATATATATATATATATATGTTCATAAGTAAACAAAATAAGCTTTGGGTGGGACTTGGACCCATACCCACCACCATGGGAGCACTAATGCGGCCCAGGACTATGCCAACCAATTGAGCTATCAGAGTCTGACAGCAGATAGAGGGTAAAACAGGTCTTTGTTTTTTCCAATCGTTGCCGTTGTTTCACTCACTGCCATGGATAATTCAGTTCAAGCAAACTTTGGTTTCTAAGACTGTTTTCCCTTATTCAGATGGTTGGATATTAATATTACTCATAATACTGTTGACATAAGACCAATAATATATACATTAGATTACATATATACCCGTAGTTCCAAGACAAACAGAACACATTAACAAAACTGCTCAGCAATCAGAGAAGAGAGGGAATGAGTCTAGGGGTTTGTTTCAACCTCTGTTTGCCATAGAGTCCTGGTGACTCAATCAGTTGGCACAGACCTACACTGGGATCAAGTCTCATCCAGGGCTCATTTCCTTGTTTTCTGATTGTCGCAGTTTTTTCGCTCACATATGTGGATAATGTGGTTCAAGTAATGTTTGGTTATTGCTCATAATGTTGGTTATTAATAGAGAATTCAATTATTGCGTTTATTCCAAAATGTAGTCCTCAAACCTTTATGCTCCATGCCCAACTCTGACAGCTCAAAAAATTTGATGTTCACCTTACTATAATAACATAAAATCAATGTTGAAAAGGTATGAAATCATGTTAGATTCTGAAATTTACCAAAACTCTGAGATTTGAAACAGGGGGAAAAAATTTCAATCAACAAGAAATAAACTCAATTTTTTTTATTTCTGTAATTCTTTTACCATGAAATTTAATAAACAACAATGCAATTACTTCATCACTTTCAATGAGTCAAGTGTCAGTTACTATGGAATCTATGGTACAATAAGCAATAGCATTGTTGTAATTAGGAATTAATAGTGTTGTATAATTAGAAATAACTCATTTAAGCCTCTACACAACTCAGTTTTTAGCCAAAAAACCCTTTTTTGTTTTTCACACCCAAATTTAAAATTGCCCCCCACCCAATATGTTTTAGTTGCCCCCCCCCCCTTGTGGAGCATGTGTCCCACATTTAGAACCACAGATGTAGCCTTTTGTTGGATTGTTTTTTTTTTACAGAAAATTCATAAATGCTGCTGTTGATACAAAGCACACATTCTGGCCAAACCTGTCAACGTAGGTTCCTTCAATTTTTAAGTGAGTCTGGCTTACTATTTATGTATGTGTCATGTGTGCAGGCTGCACCAATGGAAATAGAAGGCTGAAAATCCAAACATTTACTCATTAATATGTCTAGAAAAAAACATTTTTTTGTTTTCCCCCACCCCAAATAGTTTGGAGCGGGGGTAATGTAATTCATGCTAAATTGGTCCCAGTCGTGTTTGTGGTTGTTCATTGAAAATTCAGACTTTTTTTGTGATCAAAAAAAGGTGAGAGAAGTAACATTCATTGATCACCCTTTTCCCAATTCTTTAATTCATTATCCCAACACAGTTTTCTGCGTCATGTGATGGTTTCTATTAAATGACCAACCAGACCTTTTCATCTTGTTCATTTTTTCTGGGAAAATAAGATAAGATTAATAACAAAGGAACTGATAGTGATATCAATGTTTCAATCAAGTTACCCAACAACAATCTGGCAGAACTCACATTCTCAAAGTATGTAATGTTTTTACTGATTTTATGCTATTGATTTGATATTATTATTCATAGATAATAAATCCATTTAATCAGTTACTCTCAGGTTGCTATTGCGGTATGCCTGAAGCTGGCCATCACAAAGCCATGACTATAGGCGTATAAGCCGGTGGGGCAGTATTCGAAAAAACACGTGAAATTTCAAGCAACTCAGTCCAATTCAGGATAAACTTTTTCTATGAGATTAAAAATGTGCAAATTTGACTGTTGTCCAATTGAAAATAAGTGTACATCAAATTATCACTATCCTGGGCACCAAGTTTGAATGAGATAATAGCCATTTTCTTTACTTTTCAGACATAATTACAAAATAACACTGTAATGGAGGAGGCCTGTAGAGCACAAAAAAAATTGAAAGTCCATTACAAGTGCGGCCAGGTTTCAGTGTATATTATACACCAACAAAGAATAATCAGTCAAAGGTATGAAGAGAAAAACAAAAGCCAATATGGATAAGCATATGTAACACCAAATTATTTTTTTTAAAAACTTTGATTTTTGCAAAAATAGTTGTTTTATATCCTTGTTTTGATTAAATAAACTCTGAATCAAATTAAAACAACATATTTAGAAAAAAGTTGAAATTTTGCCAATTAGATAAGATGTACATACATTCAATAACTGTTTTTCAGCTTCTGTTTTCAGATTTGTTACCAACTAAATCAATCTTTGCTTCATCATACACATTCTATTGCAAAGTAATCTGCATACACACTATATCATCTACATTCTTGCTCACACACACACTCAAATATACACATATAGGAACTCTTATAAAATAACCCCATCTCTTGTCTTCAAGCATTCAATTTCTTGACAACTTACTATATACACCAGTATATAAAATGGACATTTCATTTTTTTTTACTATATAGATATTATGCGGCTTTCAAATTGAACATTTACTAAAGAATCATTCAATGTTAATATTTTCCAGTAAGGCATGAACATCAAAACTCAAACACATATAGCTGATAAATAAATTATATCATCACTAGTGAAACTTATAGAAATCTCACAATTATTTTGAAAATTATCTTTATATATAAAAGTGAATGCATGTATATGTATGCATGCATGCTCCAAGCTGTTGGCCACAATTTTGCACCAAGGAAGCTGAAATTAGGCATCGGAGTATGTCTTTTCACAACAAAGATCATTGGGATGTATAAGAATCGCCTCTGAAGTCAATTAAGGTCACCAGAGGTCATTCTTAGTCATTTCTAGCCAGTTCAAGTAATTTCTTGTGTAATATTCAGTTTGCTATGATGTACAAAAATGTTTTCAATTTCACAAATAGTCAGGCAGATAAGGTCAAAATCAATAGGATATGTGGTGCTGACTTTAAAGGTCATTAAAGGTCATTGAAATTCACCAGAGTTCAATTTTAGGTTAAAATAACTTTCTTTCAGCCCAACAAAAGAACTCGAAGTACTAAAAAAACGTTTTTTTTCTATTTTGTTTGTAGAATTTTATGCAATCCTGAAAAACTTTTTCAGGTAAAAATTTAAAAAAAAACCTCTACATAGTGGCTCCCAGTCGGAGATGAACTAATGCTGTGTACCCAGAAGCCCTGTCAAATTAAGGGACTACATCTTTTGTTTTGTTTTGTGCACCGGAGTATTTTTCATGTGTACATTGACATAATGTAAATAATCCTTTTTTGATTCGTTCAGTTGTGTGAAAAGAAATATATATATTAAGAACAAATTTTCCCCAGAGTTGTTATATTTGCTCTTATTCACATGCATTAATTATGTAAGCTATGATCTAGTGAAAGTGGTCCCTATTGACATCGTTAAGTTCCACACCCTCACGTACTTGATGTTGAAAACGGCGCACATATAAAAAGAAATCAGAGAATTTATGGAAAAAAACCGTAGTAAATACATAGATTATATTACTATAGCATTGAATAAATTAAGTTGTTAAACTGGTCTTATTTGTGCGATGTTTTTCATATTCAATTACAATCACGTTTCCTCATTGCAATTTTTGAAAAATTTATTTCCTCACAGAAAAAATAAATCGTAAGAATATGCTTTCATTTTATGTCCTCTGTCTATTTATGTTTGTCTTTGCTAATTCTTATAAAAATAAAATTGAAATAGAACTATTTTCTGAATTGATTGAATACAATTCTAATTGACTCGACATTCCCGGACCAAGTGAAAATTGTCAGCACCTTTTTAAAGCGATTGATAGCCAGTAGTAAACTCATGTGATTTGGTATTTAAAAACTCGTGCAAGGCCGGAAATTTCTGCTTGTGAGATGGTTTGTTTTTTTAATAACAGACAATGATTGAGGGGGTTTGAAAGTTGGAACCTTATAGTTTATAAGGTATAATGCGCCTGTTATTGTTTTATGTGACCCTAACTTAACACATAAATATATTATACATCACTAGTAATGATATTGCCGCTAAGATATATTCCGAATATAGCCTTTCCCCTCGAAAAATTACTCTTTCACTCCTGCTCTTCTGGGAAAGTGGCAGCGGCCCATCAACATCGCCTGTTCTTAACTTGTGGTGCGAAAATTGTTTTAGCTTGAAGTTGTTGGAGTTTTTTTGTCTTGTTTTTTGTCTTTCTTATTTTATTCATTGACAATAAATCATCGCAGGATGGGATATTTATCCGTGAAATCTTCTCTCTAATTGAAGAGCGGAATATCCTGGCACTCCTGTCGGTGAACCCAGGTCATTTGTGTCTCTATCGGACCCGAGGGGTTAATGACAACAACAAAATAAAAGAGCTAGTGATGAACAAGAAAATCACATGACCGAACAAGTTGTCAGCCAGAACAGTAAGTAAAGTATTCTTATTTTACTTCTAGCTAAGAAAAAAGAAAACAATACAGTGGAAGGACTGTTTGTCTTTATTTTAGGAAAGTAAAATCAACAATTAAATCAGTGGTTGTTCGTGCTTCTGTCCTCGCTTTATTAGATCTTTATTTTAGTACGCGCGTTTTTGTTGAAACTTTTAAACGATATCACCGAGTAAAGTTTTATCAGTTCAATTCAACGTGGCCTTGTTTCCTTTTTCAGAAAAGTTAAAATCTTACAAATTAAATTTGTCCTGTGGATTTTTTCATGAGCAAATAATTTTGTTGAAATCTGTTGAACAATTAACTGACGAATAAAACGACAGTTCATGCTGAACAGTGAGCCCAAAGGAAAACGAATTTGAAGTTCTGAAAAAAAGGAGTTAATAATTCATTTGTACGTAAGTTGCGAACTTGTACGATCGGATTTTTTTACAAAAATTGCTTCAATAATTTCTCGAGTTTATGTTGTTGGTAGAAAAACGTAATAATCTGCTCAGGTAAATCGATTATCTGAGTTTTACAGTTTTACTCCTCGGGTTACCCTCATGTTTTTGCTTTTCTTCAATATCCTCGCTTGACTGGTACTAAAGATTAATTCTCAATTATTCCCTTTTTTACGTACGGGAAATATTTCTCCTAGAAGAAAATTCCGTAGAAATGGCGGAAAACAAGTGCCCACTATTGTAAACACAACCTTTCCCTTTCGTAGAATTTCCAGCAAAAAAAAAATTCTGTTTGAAAGAAACTAACTCATATCCGAATGTTTCGATGATCTAATGAATTGAAAAGCACACGAGATTAGAGGAAAAAAATCCTTCCAATGGAAAAAAATCCTTCCAATGGAAAAAAAAAATTTCCGGGAAAAGAAAAGTTAACCGGTGTTTTTGTAAATGATCACGGTCTGTACAGTTACTCCAATCGTCGTCCTCTGTTTTTTAAGTGGATGAACATTCGACCAGTCAACATTCAGGAAAGTGAAATTCAGGATTTTGATTGTCATCCACTATTGTGATACGGGGCTTCTCTCTTCTCTGGACCAAGTCATTTCAATTCAAGGTATTAATATTTCGTCTTTTACTTCAATTTACTAGTGCAGGAAATGGCTAAAGCAAAGCAAGAGATGGTAGAGTAGTGGTAAAGTCAGTGGGCAGCAATAAGAACAGCTAATACCTAGCCCATGTACAATGGGTTCAAATGCAGTTAGCACTGAAATACAATTATGATTTTTGTTTCATTTTCCCCACATTAGAATTCGCTGTGTCATTATATATATATTTTGACATTTACTTGATAAATATAGGTTACATAAACAATTAATGATTTAAATTAGTTGTCATGCATTGCCATATGCACAACTGATGTGTGCATAGTCATCGTCTGATATTTTTCCAGGGGCGGAGGTTAAAAATATATATTCAGTATATATTTTATGGGTAACTTTGTTACCAGCGAAGAATAACACTATCTTTTTGTATGGGTAAGTTGGAATTGCATGAAACAATTGTACTGTAACATCATCTATTGTTGAAAAGGTTCAAACTTTCAAGCGCCACCATCACCATAGGTAAGAAGGCCCCTCTCCGGGGATGGGGGTATGGTTGTTAGTGATCACCGAAAAAGTGAACTCTTTTCCATTCAACATTTAATATCAGATATAGATCATTACACAAAAATTAATAACTTTAAAGCTTGTCAACATTACCTCACTGAGTCAAGTGGACTATTACTTTCTGACTATATTCTACCACCCGGCCCAGTTTTGCATAACTGTTTCAGGTTAGTATTGCTACAGACTTGATCCAAATGAGCCGTGTATGCACTGCCTCTTCATCTTTTTCTCTGTATGGGTTCCCATAGGAGCAGTTGGTACAGTGTAAGTTTTCTCCTCCCCAGCAATGTCCATGAATCTTTGCCTGCAAGTTCTAATGTATGAAAGTTCATTCAACAAATTTAATACTTGTTAATCATGTTTGAATCCATAAGTTTTGATTATTTTTTTTATCCTTATGTCTGTTTCCAGGTATAATCAGAGAAAAAAGAAGGTCATCAATATGAGAATAATTATATTTCTCTCATATCTTCTGCTCCCTACTGTTGAGTCCTTCCTTATAGATACCGAATATGCTTGCAGGTAAGTGCTGCTATGCTATGTAACATTTTTTTGATACTTTATTCTTTGGGATTTGAATATAATTATGATGGTTTTTATCTTTCACTGGAAAAGCATAATTTTCATTGAATTCTGCCAGAATGTCTACACCCAAATTTAAGAATCTGTTTGCATATTTTTCATTCAGCTAACTCAGAATAGATTACAAGTTTTTAATCGGTGGGTTTTTTTTTCTCTTTCTTTGGTATGGAAATTTTTTTTTTGATTCCCTACTGTCTTGGGAAAAGTGGTAATTGGGAATTGAACCAATCTCGGAGAATCTTAAAACCAAACAGTTTGTTAAAATATTTGTAGAAGTATTTTTATATAAAAAATATTTCTCAACTTCTTGGCTGTGTATCTTTAGACCCCCAAAATTCAGAATGTCATATTGACTCCATTTCAAAGATTACACCTGCCAGCTTTTGGAAAGATAAATGTTGTCACTTTTTTTGTATCATAAAACATCAAGCAAGTCTTATGTGGTAGAGTAATGAGTTTATGATATTTAATCACTGCTATCAACAGCAAAATGGCTTGATCATTGTTGCTGGTTTTAGGTTATTCATGTTTCCTGACATATGTAGCAACCTTATTTTACTTCCAGTTAAAATTAATACAAAAATAAATACAAATAAGTACATAGCAGAGCAACAAAACCTGTAAGCGAGCCACATTTTTAATGACATCACTTCTTTTAGCTGGAAAAGTTCTCACTTCTGTTAATCATAGCTTACTTCAGCCCCTGTCTTTCTGTAAATAGGCTATCTTTTGTTTGTCTTTCTTTATCTTCTCTTACATCTGGACATCGGCATGGATCCAAATTTTCATTTATCAGTGTTCGCCTCAGACTTGGTGGTCCAAGGCAGCCCCAGTATCCCAATTGGTTTGATTTACATTCTTTATCGTAACTGTATCATCTTTTGTTAATAATTTTCCTCAATGTAAGAGTCTGTAATAGGTTTTCTAGCATCTCAATGCTGTCTATCACTTATCCTATTCACTCCATTAGCTTCTTGCACCTAAAACTGAACCAACCACTTTTTTATAATCTAGCTTAGTCAATTATTGAAAGCATTACTAATGAGGTGCAATTGATAGATAAACCAAATATCATTAAACCCATTATGCTATGTCTCCTTTACTGATTATAGTTATCTTCTATATTACATTCTCATGTATAGAAATAATGTTAACTAACTCTCTTCTTAACTTTACCATCCTTATGAGTAATTACTTAGTAATTAGGCCTATCCTTTTCAGTTTTGTATGTACTCTTCATAATTGTTATTGTCTATTTATTGAACCTTTCTGTTTGTCTAAACATTTGCATTCATTTTCATTCCTTGTTTTATGAACATTTCCTTTGCCCATTCGTGTCTATACATTTAAAATTGCTGCCTGTACTTTTAACTAAGACAAATCTGCAACAACCAGATGTTTGCATTTGGATCAAACATTACTGACTCCAGACTTCCAGCTTTTCCCTCAACTCCTCTGTGTGATGTCCTTCATTTTGACTGCCACCATGTGAATCGACACACAAGGAAGTACAAACATTTTTCTGGGGGCTGCTTGCTATGGACACCACTATCATTATTCTACACTTGAAGTATGATTCATCATAATTACAAGTGTTCTTTTGTTCATCTCTCATTTCTATCACTATTGAATTTTTTAAAAACACTAGCATTCTAATTTTTTAATTGATCACCCTCAACACAGTAGGCTGCTAAAAGGCATTGGTCACATGACTGTTCCTTTTGAGTGACTAACCTGACCTATCAACCTTTTCTTTATCAAAAATTAACTTTTTTTTTCAAATTTCTTCCTTTTTTTCCAAATATTTTATTCTATCATTTTCTTTTAATTAAATTCAATTACCCAATCATCTTTTTTTTGAATATTGAACTAATATTAAATTCCATGAAATTTAATGCATTATTATTGTTGTGTCCTCATAAAAAAATATATTTTTGAATTTTGACTGACTGAAAGAGTACTTCTTATATATATTTTTAAAAAAGGCACAAGAACTAAAACATCTACACCCTGTGCACATACATGGTACCCCACTACCATGGGTTTGTGACAGGCTAAATTAAGCTTTGTAAATACCTAAATCAAATCCTAGCCTCAATTTTACTTATATACCAATCCTCTTTTATAGTTCAAACCCAATAATTTTCTTTCTGATTCAATCATTTATCCTCTGTTTTTTGGAAGCGGGAAGGTGATTAAATCCATATAGTCAAAAAAAGGCACACAAAGACTATCAAAACCTCAACATCTCTCACTCTTATTCAACATCTTATCCTTCACATCTTTTCCAGTGCATCCTTGGTGGAAAGTATTCCAGAAAATCTGACATATCCAACTCCATCCATTTCCCACCAATCAACCTATAATGCCTTAGCCAACCTTATTGAAATGGCTTCTCATACCATTGAAATTGCTTCATTCTACTGGACTCTACGGGGAGCTGATATCTACAATGATTCATCAGCTTGGCAGGTAAAGTAAACCTGTTTCCTTTTTCTTTTTTCTTCCTTTAAATAAGACCCACTACTTAATTTTGATATTTTTTTTTTCATTAGTACCCTCCAAGCTAACGTCCATAATTTCAAAGTACAGAAGTCTAGAAAGAAAAAAAAGTTGCCTTCTTTCTTCTCGGCATCTAGAAACTAAATTCATAATGTTAGTTTAGTGTCAAATTTTGACTACAATTTGATCTTCAAGAATCAAAACATTTCAACCTTTCTCCTGAGCACTGTCTTGTATATCATTTTGGTTGGGTTTCAGATCAGTTGTCAGATTTTTGCAGCTTTGTCCAAAGAAGAACCAACGCTGTCAAAAGTTTTAAATTTTGAAAAATTAGCAACATAAGGCGTAGCATTTGGGGGCTTTTTCGCTAGTCCCACCACCAGATCAAAGTTTTCAATTTGGGAATTGATCTTTTTCATTAGTCCCAACCAACAACAACAACCCTGGGTTTGGGTTTTCATTTTTGTGATGGGAACTAATGAAAAAGAATCCACATTTTCAGTGAGAAAAAATAGTTCAACTTAATATGCCCCTCCCATTGAGAGTGACTGGTTTAGATAATAATCAAGAAAAGAATAGCTCGTCTGGAGAGAAAAAAAATGGGAATTTTTTAAAGATTACAAGCCTGGCTGCTTCAAGATCAAACTCCACTCTGATTGAAGCTTAAATGATATTGTGGATAAGTTCAGAAAATATTTCAATTTTTATGAAAGCAGTTTTCCTTTTACTGAAAAAAATCATTAAATTTAGCCATGGAATGAGACTTATTAAAACTGAATCTTGATATGTTTCTGTAAAAATGGTATCAAATTAAGACTATTCTAGATTTTATTTGAGGGGAAAATTCTCGGATCTGCCCCAAAAGGTAAACACTTGTGCCACAAAATTTCAGTGAAATTCATTTAAAAATCTTTTAGATATTGTGCTATGCATATACAGCTATGATGTAAGGGAAATGACTGTGGGAAGATCTTTGATCTGTCCCGAAATGTAAACAATTCTTCCTTGGTGAACTACCCACCCCTTCCAGAAACTCACACTGAAATTCATTTTGACCCCTACAAGTGGAAGAACCCCCCCCCCCCTCTTTTGACCCTTAAAATAGGGTAGGAGAGTTTCTCCACCATTTTCATCCCTGAAAGTAGGAAAAAACGATTCTCACGCCTAAAAGTGAAAAAAAAATAACCCTCCTTTTTATCACTAAAAATCACCATTTTGCCCCCTAAAAGTGGAGGAGAAATTCCTCCTTTTTGATCCCCTGAAATGGAAAAACATTCCCCTTCCATTCGAACTCCTATAGATACAAAAAAATAATCCATTCTGACCCCTATGTGTGGTTAAAAAAAATCCCTCCTCCACCTTTTTGTTCCCTGAAAGTGAAATGAAAATCCCCCTTGATTTTGTCCCCTGAAGTAGGCTAAAATCCTCTCTATTTTGACACTTAAGAGTGGAAGAAAGAAATCCCCCCTTTAATTTCACCCCTCAAAGTGAAAAAAAAATTCCCCTTGAATTTCACTCTTCAAAGTGGAAAAGAGAATTCCCTTTAGATTTTGATTCTTGAAAGTAAGATGAAATCTTGATCTACCAAGTGGGGAAAAAAATTCCTCTCCATTGTTAATTTCCTGAAAGTGAAAAATATCTTATCCTCCATTTTAACCCCTGAAATTAAAAAAGAAATCTATTTTGATCTATAGAAGCAGAGAAAAAATTTACCCTCGATTTTGACCACTCAAAGTGGGAAAAAATATTTCACCTTCAGTTTTGACCCCTAAAGTGAAAAAAAGATTCCCTTTCCTTTTTGACTTTGACCCCTAAAAGTGAGGAAAATTTCATCCTCAATTTTGACCTCTATGGTGGAGAAAAAAATTGCCCTTCCATTTTGACCCCTTAAAGTGAGAAGTATTTCCTCTGCATTTTGACTCCTTAAAGCAGGAAGAATCCCCCCAACTATTTTAACTCCTAGAAGTGGGAAAAGAACCCCCCATCCTCCCTCCATTTTAACCCCAAAAAGTGAAAAGAAGGAATTCCCCTATGATTTTGAACCTTAAAATAGGATAAAAATAATTCCCCCTTGATTTTTACTCTTATAAGTGGAAAATGGTTATTTATTCATAAAAAATTATTTAGTAAAATGTATTTGTGAATGAAATAATTCTCTCTCGTGATTTGTTACTGGTGACCATTGATGAAATAATTGATTCTTATTTATCTACATAAGCGACATCAGATGAATGAGAAATATAATTTTCCTATCTCTTGGCTTTCAATTTTCTCTTCTTTCTTTCTTTCTTTCTTTCTTTCTCTTCCGCTCTTTCTTTCTTTCTCTCTTCCTCTTTTCTCTCTCTCTCTCCGGTCCTTTTTCTTTGGCTTTCTTCCTCCTCCCCTCTTTCTCTCTCTTCTTCTTTCTCTTCCTCTCTCTTTCTTTCTCTTCCCACTTCCTTTCTTACTCCCTATCTTTCTACCTTTTCCTGGCTGTAAATTGACATGATGCCATTGCATCTTTCTTTCTGTTTTTACGTTCTCTCCATAATCCATGCTGAAATCAAAATGTCTTAAATTTGAAAGTCTGACTAATTGCAATAATAAAGTCAGCTCCTGGAGTTAGACAAAATATGATGACCAGTAAAACATAAATAGAATACAAATTTCTTTACCTGTATTATTCATGAACCAACAGTCTAAATGGGCTAGATATATAGAAATAGGATAAATTTTTCATTCACTCTAATGAATGAGTATTTAGTGACACAGCAGATTCTAGTTGTAGGAGGGGGGAAAATGAAACAATAATTGCAGTTGTATTTTAGTGCCAACTTCATTTGAACCCAGTTTATGTCAACAAGATTTTGGTTTTTCTTATTGCTGCTTTACTGCGACTCCACAACTCCTTGTTTGGCTTCTATTATTTCAAAATTAGTGCAAGTGTTATTGAAAGAATATGGCTATAAGTAAAATGAATTACTTTGTTCTATTTCTAAATTGTAAAGGTACTGATTTTTATAGGTTTTACTAATGAATTTGTAAAATTTATTGCAAATGATTTAATACAGTAGATGTCATGAAAGCTTCATGAAATAATGTATTGCAAATGATTTATCATACATTAAAGATGTGTCACTATGAAAATATATCATAGATAGCTTGCTACAGGAATTTGTGACAGATAATTTTACTGTGAAAATTCAGTGCAAATAATTAACCAGAGAAATTTGTTGCAAGTGATTTTTGCTGCTGAAATGTACAGTTAACAATTTTGCTTTTGAAATGCATTAGGATTTATTATGGAAATATTGTGGAACCTTAGAAATGATTTATCTAAGATCTTCTTACTAGAGATTTATTATGGAAATGCACTGACACATTTTCTGAACAAGCAATATATTGACTTCATTTATTTCTTCAGGGTGAAGACATCTTCAACAAACTGGTTATTGCTGGAAGAAATAGGGGCATAAGTCTTCGAATAGTCCAAAATGTTGAGAATACCAAACTACCTAATAAGGATACTAAGATTTTGGCTGAAAAAGGTAAGACATTTATTGTTAATATTAGCACACCTTCAGAATAGAGAAACAATCACTAACCTTATGTAGAAACATCGACTAAGATAGTCAACACAGTTCTTTTTCCAAGTTTGGCTGACTATGTATCAATCATGCATACAAGCCACACCAATGGAGCTAGATGGCTGAAAATTGAAACATTTACTCCATATATTGAGGAAAAAAGTTCGTTTTTTTGTTTTTTGTTTTATTCTTTTTGTCTCTTGAACCTCCGTTTTTTGGGGTTTTTTCGGGGGGGGGGGATCAATTAGCAATGTGAGTTTATGCTAAATTGGTCCCTTAGTTTGTGTCTGGCAACAATAATCCTAGATTTTTTGAAAATTCAAGCTTTTTTAGCAATCACTACCCAACAGAAGACAAGAGAAGTAATTTATTCATTGATCACCCTTTTTTTTCCTATTTTTGAATTGATTACCCCCAACATGGTATGCTGCCAAAACATGATGATTTCTATTCAGTGACTAACCAGGCCTGTATTTATAAAATAATCATTTCAAATTTCTCTAACTGCAGTAAACTTGATTTTCTTTTTTAGCTTTCGCAAAAGTACGTTCCCTGAACATGACCAAATTCCTGGGTTCTGGAATCTTGCATACTAAAATGTGGTTGATTGACCGATTACACTTTTACATTGGAAGTGCCAACCTTGACTGGAGATCCCTGACTCAGGTAATAGATTCTTGATTAAGTTCTCCTAGAAAGCAAAAATTTTACTTTGATGATAATGAAACTATTTCGAAGTACAACATAAAATTTTATTTAAAATTATCAAAGAATAGAAGAAAAAAAAACATATCCATACCTCACCTGGTTCTCAGTTTGTAGTTGAACTTAATTCAACTCTGGAACCCCTACTTTGGTTCAAGAACCTGAACTTCACTTCTCCGGATACATTGCAGGTCTGTATGTTCTTTACCTACAAGCAGTGCCAAATTTAGGCATAATCTGAATTAGCTAGAGCTTTGGGTTTTGTGATCCGTAGGGGCCTCAAAAATTTAAATGGTATATGTGAGACCTGGCATCATTTTCTCCATGCTCTATGTAGTTTAGGGCCTCACCAACTCTAAATTCAACACTGCCTTTCATGATTAAAAATTGAGGTTTAAAGTTGAAATGGGCAAATTATCTTTATTATCTTGTACACTCCTATTCACTTAAACTTTTAACTTATTACTTATATTTTTTTTTCGTTCATTCTTTTGATCATTATTTCTAAATACAACCTTTTTCTTTTCCTCTTTATTTTTTCATATTCTTCTCTTTCTGAATTTTCAAAGGTGAAAGAAATGGGTGCCGTGATACACAACTGTCCTTCCCTGGCGAATGATGTGGGTAAATTATTTGATGTCTACTGGTATATGGCAGCAGCAGACAGCATCCCCAACCCTTGGCCAAAAGAATTTAGTACCAACATCAACAGTAACAACCCATTGGGAATCAGCTTTAATGACACTAAGTACAACACTTATATATCAGTAAGTTGCAATATCAAAATCCTACTTCAGGATGGTTGTATCTATTCTTCAAAGGTGTTCATCTTGATTATTACATTTTGAACTCCTACTACTACTACTATTATCATTATTTTAATTGTTTCATTATTTTTTCTCTTCTTCTTCAATAACTAGATACTTGATATATTTTTTTCAAAAAGGCCATTAGTTGCTAATAACATCTGTAAGTGAACAGAAAAATGTAATTATCTTTTCATGTAGAGTAAACTAAAACTCATGGTCTGTCAGGAAAGTCTCCAGCCATTTTGAATATCTCGAAAACCAGTTGTATAACCTTGATGTAACTAGGTCACGTATCATAGAGGATCTTTCTGGAAATATATGGAAAGCATATAAATCAAAATATTTCTTGATTTCTCACTATTACCAGAAAACGTCATCAAAACTATCAACATACATAATTCGGACTTCAAGCTGGTCTATCTGACTAGCTATGTATCTACGCACAATGCATACAGGCCACACCAATGGAGCTAGAAGGCTAAAAATTTCAACATCTATTTCTTTTGTCTATAAAAAATGTTTTTCTTTGAGATTCTCCCAGTATGTTTTTAGTGACAGCTCAATTCATAATGTAAGTTTATGCTAGATTAGTTTCTTTTTTTTTTCTTTTTTTTCCTTTTAATCTGACAGTGTTCACGCTTGATTTTTTTGGAAATTCAGACTCCTTTAGTGATCACTGCCCAACATTGGCGGAGAGAAGTAACTTATTCATTGATCACCCTTTATCCAATTAATTGATCACCCCCAACACTGGATGTTGCTTAAAGACATTGGTCACATGATGGTTTCAATTGAGTGACTAACCAGACCTGTTTTTGTTTGGTTTTTTGATTTTTCTTGTTCATGTGTTGGGGCTGATGATGGATCAAAGGTTTCGTGTAGGGGTTGATGGTCTAAAAAGTTTTGAGACCTCTGGTCTATACTGTTCAGATGCCAACTTGACTGAGGAAATTGAACACTGATTTAACAGCCAAAAAATCCAAGAAAGGGTGAGAAAGCTAGCTAACTATATGTCGATGGCATTTTTACATGATACACTTGCATAAATGATATTAGATTTCATGGACGCCCCACCATGGAGTGGTGGTTGACAAATCAGTTTCACAGATCATTACTACTATAGGAAAGTACTCATTAGGTGCCCCACAATATTTACCTTGTGCCAGACTAAAGTAAGCTTAATAAATACCAATACAATAGACCTGCTGCGATGGCTAAGGAAGTTGCATATTTTCAATAATATTTACCAATGATTGTAGTTCAAATCCAAGGAAAAAATTGGGATTTCAAATAATAAATGTTTAGGCAGACAGACCATCCCCACTTGGAAAACTAGAACAAAGCAATCTTCCTACCTATATTTCCTCTCATTTTGGCCTTGTTACTTACTAAGCTAAACTTGATATTGAGTTTGTTATATTTTTTTTCTTAGAAGTTATTCAGAGCATTTAGTTTTAACTTATTTTATTCAAAAAGATTGCTTTTCATTTTATTGTGACATTATATATGTGTGCATGTTCTGGAAATTTTTCCCAAAATTGCCATATTTTATTTATTGATTCAAACATTAAAGATGGAAGAAAATGAGCAAAATTTTTGACGTATGCATTTTTCACTCCGAGAAGGATAAAAATGTGACCCAAATTCAAAAAAGATTTATGCAGTTTATGGAAAAGGTACTGTGAATGATCTAATGTACCAAAAGTGGTTTTCAAAGTTTCGTGCTGGAGATTTCTCCCTGAACAATGCTCCATGGTTCTGGTAGACTAGTTTGGTTAATAGCAATCAAATCAAATCAAAACGATACTCAAGAAAGATAATAAATATCTAAATCAAGCATTGAAAATCATTTACAACAGCCTGGTTATGTAAGTTTCTTTGATGTGTGACTTCCACATAAGTTAAGTGAAAATATCCTACTGAAATGTTCTTCCATGTGCAATATTTTTTAAATGAATTGTGATGAGCAATGAAGAATATTTACTTGACAGTAATATAGAATGCAAGGGATCTCGGTGTAAGTGAAATGATCAACCGCTAACTGTACCAAAGGCTCTTAATGAAAGAAAACTCAATTTCCTGTCAAAGTACAAAAGGCAGCAACAGTTTGTTTGCTAATGAAGATAAAAAGTCCTGGGAGGATGGAATTATGAAGCTAGTTGAAAGATGACAGAAAACTATTGAACGAAATGGTTGATATGATGTTCAATAAAGTTAATGTCAAGAACCATTTTTTTTTTCTTTCTTTTTCTTTCAAAATAGAATAAATTTCTTTAGTTACCCAATGAATATCAAGTTGTATTTGACTTTATAAAAATGAATTTTTTGATTTTCTTTTCAAGAGCTCTCCTCCACCATTCTGTGCAGCTGGTCGTACTGTAGACATTGATGCCATTGTCAGAATAATATACTCGGCTAAAAAATTTGTGTATATTGCTGTTATGGACTATGACCCTGCTATTGTTTTCAGCTATCCAAATGTGTGAGTATTAAAATACATCAAGTGAACCAAGTGAAATTTTGCAAAAAAAAACAATTTGATTTACTAATAATAATTACTGCAGTTTTGGACACCAAACAAGTTATCACCAATTTCTTTACTACAGTAATACCCCTTTATAATCACAGTGTTGGGGTTCTAGAAAGATAACCCGATTATACCTGAATCACAGTTAATCATAAGTCAATTACAAAGTGCTGAAACAAGTCCACCAGTGGACAGAGGTGATTTTTTTCATCACACAACCAAATTTTGTGTAAAATGCTATGTTAATAATAATAATTGAAGAAATTTAATATTTTAGTCATATTGAGTAAGTGTTGATGAAATTTTGTTTTCTTGACAGGTGGGCAACAATGTTGTGGTCCACACCCCAACACCTTGTGAACTGCACTATGTGATCATTACTTATGTTTAAAATTTTGCATGGTATTCGTTTAATATCTGTCAAGCTATTTCTTTTTTTCATTTCAGCTATTGGCCTGTAATAGATGATGCTTTAAGGAATGTGTCTTTCACAAAAGGTATCAAAGTTCGTCTACTTGGGAGCTCCTGGGCTCACACCAAACCCAGTATGTTTAACTACTTGAGGTCCTTGCAGGCTCTCAATGGAGCAAAAAAGGCAGACATTCAAGTTGTGAGTATTTTTACATAAAAGAAAATTCATTCTTAGAGAGGAGAAAATTCTATAATAATAATTCTTTTATCAAATGAATGATAAGAAATAATCTATTTGCAAAAATTAACATGTTTTTTTCTTTTTTAACTTTGAAGAAAAAAAATGATTGACAACATTTATAATTGAATACACACTGCTCAAGGGGATGATCAGACAGGCTGAGAGTGCTTGATTTATACCTTTTTTTTTAATTACTCATGAATTCCTTTCTTCATTTATGAAATTTATTTTGACTTGATTTCTAAATGAAATATCATTGGCAGCTGAAACATCATTTTGTAGCCACAGCAATATACATATATGTATATATTTTACTTTTGAAATATCTTGAGGTATTAGGAAGTAAAATGCCTTATTTTTATGAGCTTTTTTTTTCTCAACAAAAAGCCAATCAAAATTAGGGTTTGTATTCAGCACCAAGAAACATGATGGATTGTTTGGTTCTTAATGGTTAAATCCTTTTTAATTTCTTTTTTTTTTTTCTTTTCTTTTAGAAAATGTTCAAAGTTCCAGCCTTTACTCCACAGCAGGCGAAAATTCCATTTGCTCGAGTCAATCACAATAAATATATGGTTACTGATACCACAGGTTATATAGGTAAGCTTACAGACACATAACCAATATTCCAATTACTAATGGTCTGGAAACAATTTTTGAACCTACAAAATTATGAGCGAGCACTCGAAATTCTTGTGGTTGAGAGTAGATATGGATATAGAAATTAGCTAATATCCTATATATATATATATATATATATATATATATATACACACACACACACACACACACACACACTTGAAAAACACATTATTCTGAATTTCAAAATATACTGATCCCCATTAGTTTGTTTTGTTTTTTAACAAAAAGAGAAGCAATTTTTCCAAAAATCTAATCAATTACATAGGGTTTTTATCATCTATATAGCAAGTGTATTTTTTGCTATGTGTTTAGACAGAATGTTCTTTATCAAAGATGGCACATTAAATATGGTTGACTTGGACTTCTCAAGATGTCTGTACCATTTGAATTGATCTCTGAGAGTTGTCCAAGAATATGCCTATTATTAAGTTGTCCTGATCTGTCACATTTAGTATGAACTTTTCTAAAAGAAACTCACAATCACCTCTTAGTCTGTACTCATAATATTCAATTTCTTTGATTCTCACTCTTCACTATATTTACATCCAAATTAACCATATGCCTCACAAATGTGGTTTTATGTATAAGTTTTCAGCAAGAAATTTTTATCACCGTAAAGATTTCCCATTTTGAATATATATTTCTAAGTATATTCACTTAGTGCAATTATTTTTCATTATTATTTTTTGCCCAAATATGTAAATGTTCAATTCTACCATAAGTTTTGAAATTTTTAGATGCGCAAACATCTGTAGTAGTTATGACCATCACTGACTGATTGGCTAGCATACTGAAACACTCCGATCACCTTTCGTTTCCTCCCCCTTTTTCTATATATGTCTGAAAGTGCACGGGACAAAACTCACACATATATGGTCTGATTCTCAGGCACATTTTTTTAGTTTCTGATAAACCAGGGTGCATCCAAAGTCAAGCATGGTAAACAAAGTGTGTTTATAAATAGGAAACTCATTCAGTTTGAGGTTAACAATTTTTTTTCTCAATTCAGGTACTTCTAATTGGAGCGGGGATTACTTCATATCTACAGCTGGGTTAGGATTAATTTTCAAACCCTCTGGCATCAAGCAGCCAAATGACCTGAGACAACAGCTGGAAGACACATTTTTACGTGACTGGAATTCAAAATATTCAGAAAACATCTGATCTCCTTCTTTTCTTCTCCTTCATAATCCTTACACTTCAATAAATTCTTTTGTACCAAATCAAACAGCCCATTAAATTTTTAGATAATAATTGTCTCAATTATGTCAATTCAAAATGTGAAAAATTTCCTATAGAATTTTTTACTTTGATGATATGCGACAACAGTTAAACACTGATTACTCTTTTTATATATGTATGTGTGTGATTGATATATATATATATATATATATATATATATATATATATATATATATATATATATATATATATATATATAAAATTTGTTTTTGATTATGATTGCCCTTAACTTCGAAGAGTATTTTTAGATAATTTTTCATGGCATATTGAAATATTTGTGAGCAAAAAATAAATTTTCAATCCCAGTTTAATTTGATTATCGGCATATTGAGAATTTCCCCAAATTATATGGGATTTTGCAATAAAAAAAAATATTATGTATGAATTTTCTGTAACTGAATGTTCTTTAGTTGATACTAATAGGATTTGAGAATATTATTCAAGTGATAAGATATACTGGGCTTCCATACAGAAACATTCCATGACATTTTTGACAGGATTTTTTTCAAATTGTTTGTAACATTTTTTGTGTGTATATCTAAATAGGTTTAGGATATCTTTTCCAGTTTATCTGCAAATTACTTGAGTTGAATTTGCAAAAAAAAATATTTTCTTTTCATCAGATGCATATAATGTGAAAGTTGTACCTTTTATTATGAATTTATAGTTAAATCACCATGGCCAACTAGCTAAGTTGGCCACAGATTCTTCTCTCTATACTTGTGTGTGTGTCTCTGGTGGCTACAGCCTTGAAAATTTGCATGATAACTCCATGAGTTTTGTTTTTTTTCTTTTTGGAAGGGGGTTCTTCGATCCTTGTTGACCAGCAATGCCCAATTCTTGTGCTGGTATTTTTTTAGATTATCATTTCTGGTACATGCACAGGCTACAGTGATTCATTTATGTAAGGTAAAGATATATATGCTTAGCTAATCCAACCAGACATCTATTCATTAAAATTAATAATTCTTTAATTTCTCATGCTTTTGTCAAACTTCAGTGCAAAGTTTGGAGTTACCTTTGTTTTCCTATCATAGTAAGAACAATGTTGCATTCCCCTACTGTGGTTTGAACTCATGACCAACTGATTACCAGAAGGCTGTTTTACTGACTGAGCTAATTTGAAAAATTCATCATACTGATATGCAGTGGCTAATTTCATTCTAATAAATAAATACATTTTTACAAAATATACGTTTTTATAATTTTCTATTTATCATGTATAAAATATAAAAGTTGTAATAATCATTTTCAGTCAGAACGGAAGTTAATGTGGAGTTTGACCCTGCTGCATCAAGTCTTGTCTTTTTATATTTTCTTGGTGTCTTTTAGAATTTTTTTCATGTGCGTCCAAACATATCTCAATAAGACACTTTTTCTTTAGTTAGTTGGTTTCTATTATATTTGATAAGAGAAAGGAAGGGGCTGTTGGGCAATTTTTTCATTATAATTCAAGGTAGCTTAGTAAAAAGCTTTAACATTTTTTTTACACTATATAAAACTGAAATATAAATGTTAAAGGATGAAAGTAATTCAGAAAATATGCTTGGTTGTTGATATATCCATGTCCAACTGGATCATCCCTAGAACTGGTTTAGAACCACTGAAAATATTGACAAAGTAGACCTTGCTTGTTTGAATGAAATATTGATCACCTATAAACATATTTTTCACAATTGTTTTCATTCTTGATGTTTAAAATATGTTGTTTCTGTTAATTTTACTTTGAATCAGAGCAGATGAGTAATTTTGTTAAAAGTTTCAATATTTTTTTTTTTTTGTATTTTGACATCTGTTGACCAAATTAGAAATAGTCAACCAAAACTCTACAGTGGTTTCTCCAGTTTATAACTTGGTCTGGCTGACTGTTTACTTACTATGTGTACAGTGTGCACCAATGGAGCTAGGGAAGTGAAAAATCTGAACATTTACTCCTTGCTTTTTTTTTTTTCTTTCTTTTTTTTTTTTTTCTCTCAATTCGGACATTTTTTAGTGATCACAGCCCAAGAAAAGACAAGAAACATAAGTTATCCAATTTTTTAATTGATTATCCCCAACATAGTTTGCTGCTATAAATGTTTTCATGTGATGGTTTCTATTGAGTGACTAATCAGACCTGGGTTTTGGGGGGCTTTTTGACATCTATTTTTACTTATCTTCATATTCTCAAGCAACAGCACTTGGTAAAAAGTTAAACAGAAAATCCTTAAATGAAAATGAATATCTGAAATTAGGAATTTTGTGATATTTTTAAAGTTCTATTTGAATAATAATTCTCCAATAAATTTACTAGTTTATCTCCTAATTTTATTTTGTAGTTTAATCATTTTTCACTATTTTCCCTTCAAAAATTTTCTCAAACAAATTACATCACCTGTAATGAAAATATCAGATGTCTTTCTCCAAAGTCATGATTTTCCAAACAATGGAAAAATGTTGGTCTTATCCTCTATACAATTTTTTATGAATGATTATGTATGTGCAATAATTCATGTCTGAATAAACTATTTTTTTAAATGATACACCATTTACTATTGTTTTATAGTTCTATTTTCTTCATTTTCTTTGTAAATATTTTGTATTCTGTTATTTTGGGGTATCTATCATTCTTTGTGAGGTGTTCGGAAAAAAAAATAAAGTTTTGATCAAACATGTCAATAATATCTGTTAAAAGTGGAATAGACATCTAGAATTTGGTTAAATATAGAATCAAAGAACAATGTTTATAAAGATAAAGGTGACACCTATGTTTTTTGATTCCTTTGCAACTCTGTCTGGTTTAGTAAGATTATTCTTATTAATAGATGTGATTTTAAAGAATCAGTTTTATAATATTGAATGAGTTACTTTGATTCAAAGATTAATGGTACCCCATAAATATAAGGGACAAAAATGTCAGAAGTCAATCTTTGATAGCATTCAACTGGCCAAAACATTTAGGTAGTTTATGTAGCCAGGCTCAATATTTATTGTTAATACTAACAATATAACATTCACTCTCAAATTCACTCTACAGATTTCAAACAGGAATTCAAGGGGAGGGTTGACTTGATTGAAGTTACTTCCCCTACAATTTTTGATATTTTATAATTTTTCTCAAATTGAGGACACATAAGTGTTCTATTTTATTTCATCCTATTCATTGAAGAGTTCCACATGGATTACAAGCTGTCTATGAATTTAAGAGGTAAATCATGTTTTTGTTTAAAGATATAAATTAGAAATTTAAAACAGAAATCTGAAGTTATTGAATTGTTTACAAATTGGTGGCTTCTCAGAGGTCCTCAGTTGGTGGGGCCTGTATTTGAATAGCCAAAAGGTCTGCACACTGGAGTTTTGAGAAGTGACATGTTCACAGCTAAACCTCCTCCCCCACACACACTTTTTAAATCAAGGGTTTGCATGCCATTGTGCACCAAGCTGAGATAATGAAAGCAATATCCCTAGGTTGTAGGTTTTATTAGAGTTTCCTTCTATCCAATGCCTATGCTAGCTAAGGAGATCCCCTTTTAGGGAGTATTCCTTACCTGGATTTGGTGAAAATTAGAAGGCACTTAACTCTTTTGTTCATTCTCGTAAAAAAATAAATAAATAAATAAATGAATAAAATTGAGTAACTTTTGAATGAAGTTACCTCCCTTTTGCTATCTGGTAATTTTTGATATTTTTCTTCAATTCAATTCTCAAAAGAGATCCATTTTTGTTTCATCTTATTCATTGAAGAGTTCCACATTGGTCATTAATTTTCTATGAATCTAAGAGTTAATTGTAATCCAACTGTCAGTAGTTTTTGGTTGACAGACCTAAAGATTTGGTTAGTTACTTTGTCTTGATGGAAAGTGGGAAGGAAGAAATTTAGCCTGCAAGAAAGATTTCAGTGGAAGTGAATAACTAGTTGTCGAAATGTATTTGAGTAAAATTTGCTCTTGGATTTTGCGATCAGAATGAGATGCCTCTCACTGTACTGATGGCACCTTTGATGATCATCAACTTGTTGGGTAAGATTCACTTGTTAGCAGCATGCTGCTGTAGAAAAAAAAAAATTTTTCCTCTCAATTTTAGGTGCTTTCAATCCATTAGACTTACTTTCCACCATTTTTACAGAGATATGGCTCATATGAATCTTCTCTATCTCCAATTACTATAATACCTTAACCCCAACCATTACATTAACCCTAAAAAAATTTAAATTACAAGGTTGGATCCAGGATTTCGATCAGGGAGTGTCCAAATGAAAAAAAATATTTTTTACAAACAAGTACATGAAAAAAGACTCCAGCATCTTTGTTTTTAGGGTTAACTTATGATTACTTGGATGTATTTAGGTTTTTGATTCATAAAATTTCTTAATCTAGATATTTTTTTTTTAAATTTAACTGTACTTTGCCTAAGCATTTGAATTATTGAAATTTTAAAATCATCAGGTTACTTTCTTTAATACCGCCAACACTGACCTTAACCATTACCGTAATCCTAAAAATTTTTTCAAATTTCAATCTTATACTTTTTGATAGATTATTCTGCATTATATATTACTTTGAGAATTCATTACATATCATTTTGTCAATATTAGCATCTCCCAATATAACACAGTTCATTATCGCACAGTTCACAATATACGATGGGTGATGAGTGAACCACAATATTTTTATTTTTATTATTGTCCACTCATCTAAAAAAAACACAAATAAAAAACAGAATTTCCTTTTGAATCCACAAGCACATTATTCCAGGTTGAGCACTATTTTACTACTGCCAGCAAACGCACTGTAAAAATTGTATGAATAAGACAATCTTTCAGTTGTCAATGAATGAAACTCTTTTATTTACACTTTCAATACTACTTATACTTTCTATTGCGTTACCCTGAGACCACTGATGTGACAGGAAATTTGCTCACATAGTAACATATGATTACATCAAGGAAGTATAGGAACTGCTAGAAAAATGAAGATCTTCATATGTAGATCTGCGAAGATCTTCATGGAGAGTGTTTATTTGATCTTTTCTTCTAAGGAGCTCAGATACTGGGTATCTGGAGGTGCAGCAGCTTACAGGTTAAAAGGGTCAAGTCATTGATATAAATATGTAAATAAGTTTTGAAATTGGAATTCTTTGTCATATATTGTTGTTATTTGGGTGACATTATTTAATAAAAAAAAGAAATGTTATGCAATGCCTTTGTTTATTTGTTCAAATCTCATTCAATTGTGATAGGATGGACAATCTTCTCCATCTTCCAACTATTGCCCACCTCCTGATTATTTCCCATACCCGACCTACAGTTATTATAGCTTGGTTATAATGCATTTGGCTTTCTTGAACCCCAACATCAGCGTTATAATGGGGGATGCCTGTATATTTGACATGGTGTTTTATTCTTTTACCAGTGTTGACATGTGAGCTCATTCATTTTTCACTTAAGCTATTAGTTCAGAATCGAATATCATGTTAAATTGAAGTAACGATAATAATCAATGAAATTATCTCTATGTTTTTCTTAGATAAATATATATATGAATTATATTTGTTTTCTTCGTTAGGTAACTTTTTATACCAATTCAAGGAAAGTATGAAACGTCCAATTGAAAAACACAAAAAAGTATGATGGTTACCTGATATGTATTAAATAATGAAAGAATATGACAAACTTTTGGCAAAATTTTGTTTCAAATTACTTTCCGAATAAAATGGATTATTGTTCATTATGATAGGACGGTACAAGTAATAAATTCATTTGATATATGTAAAATGGGTTTTAGATTGGAGTTGAGGGGCTCTGTTCACATCTTCCTGGAAAAATATGAAATTCATTTTAATGGTTTTCTACACATGAAAACTCGACTGATTACCTCCCCCTATAATTACGGCTTTCTAGATGGCAGTAGTTGGTTTCATTACTTTCAAAAGGAACTATTATGTTATTATCCTACGAAAACAGACGCAGATTTGAATTAGGGATAAATCGTGCCACTTTTTTATTAATGATCTGGGAATGAAATATAGGAATAAGACAACTTGCTTTCATTCTGTTTCGTCATCTATTTTTTTTTTGTTATTATTAAAGTGAAAAAAAAAGTTCTTTTCGTCAGAATCTGATTCTAGATGCACCCTTAAGGGGAGATAATCGACGCGTTTTATTTTATTTATTTTTTTTTAATCAACAATGGCCTCTAATAAGTCAATAGAGGAACCGTCGCTTTCCACTGCAATGGATACAGAGCGGAATGAATGTGGGGCTAAAAACAACGAATCAATACCCGCTTCACAGATAAAAAAGGTTCGTTTATTACTCAACCTTCTCATTTCTATCATACAACGCTCCAGAGCTTCAGTTGGCAATCGTTTGCTTGTGAAAATTTCTAGTTGCTCTTAAGTCTTCGTTTTTATTGTTCTTAGTTGAAGCGACCATCAACAAAACACTGTTATTCGACCTATTTCCTTTACACATTTGTAAATAAGTTCTACCTTTCCTTACTTGCTGTACATTTTATTATTGGGTTTTTCAATTTTATTGATTCAAACAACAAAGAATAAATGATTCATTTTGCTGATTTATTTAGCTTGCAAATCTCTGCAGACTTGTCTTTCCTTGGGAATTGTGTGCTACTTCAACCACAGTCCTCCTTTTTCCAGGTTAGGATTATTTTGTATTGTGAAAAATATTAATAGTCCACAAAACACCACGCCCAGTTTACCTTACTTTCAAAACCTGTATTTATTTGCAAATCTCTTAGATATTAAAAAAACATGGTACAATCGAGTACTAGAGCCTAGTGAATATTCTGTTCCGTGTTCGTTTCCACCCGGTTGTTAAGCGTGCTTGGTGCAGCCACAACTGAATGCCTATAATGTCGTGTAAACGAAGCAACTTCACAATAATAATTCCGCGTGATTCATAGTGAAAACTGTTAAAAGCTCTTCGAATTTCCCTCTGAAAACAGTCGGTGTAGAAAGCAATCGTTACTATCTGTTGTTGATGATCAGTCTCATGGATTAAAGAAGAAATCAGCTGCAAGGAAGAAAAACGCCGATTTCTGAATTCAAAAAGAAAGGAAATGCCGGCGACATAATGAAAAAGGTAGATCAGTAAACTAAATAAAATAATTGAATTTCATTTCAAATTATGAAAATAACAGTTATAAATGATGATAACATCATTAAATTACTTATTGGTTTTGCTATTAAAGAAAGGATTGTTCTCCGTATAAAATTGTTTGAAAATCTCCAAATTTAAATTCAATTTGAATTTATTGTTTCAATTTCACGGACTCGGAGTGCTTGGAATATCCATGTTTTTGTTTTGTTTTGTTTTAACTTTCTAAATTATTTAATTATTGAAAAATATTTTCTTTGTTGTGTGGAAATATTTTTTTGTCATTAAAAATAACTCTTGTGTCTTTGATCTTGTTTCATTGAATATTTAAATTATTATTTTTTTGTGATTAACGGACTAATTAACCATCAGCACCTTGCGTTTTTGACATGATATATTGTGTGGAACATTTTAAATAAAAAAAATTTTTTTTCGATGAAGATATTTCATGTTACATTCACTTAGTATTATATATGGATTATCTAATGATAAACAAAACAACAATCAAATTCTTATCATTTTAAATCTTGCTGTCGATGATACTTATTACAAAACAAAGGGATACGATAATTGAGAAAATGTATATTTATTAAACATGATTTGAACATTATTAGCTTGTTAATATATTCTGTCAAATTTCACTAAAAGACATAGAAAGGATATGGGAGATTCCACCACTCGAAAAAACAAAACATTGTACTTTATGCACACTGACCTCATGGAAATGTAGCTCTCAAGATTGATTTTTATTTATTTATTTTTTTTTTTTTAAGTAATTTAAATTTGCATGACATAACCTATTATTGATATATGCTAATTTTTTAATTATATTTGCGGACAACACGTACATACCGGAAATCGACTCATGAAGAAAGAAAAACTAAAATCATATAATATCTAATTCTATCGTCGGAATCTTTGTGTTATTAGTAAGAAGAAAGATTGAAGAAATTTCTGGTATAGAAATTATATGTGTACGCCTTACAGAATCGGAGATAGTTTGGAAACTGTAGTGAAAAAAGTTGTAGCAATATAAACAAAAATTTATGCATGATCTGTATTAGAAAACTTTCATCTAGATTTTAAAATTTTACCAAACATCAACTATTTGTAGGGGTTTAATGAAATTCTCAGTACTTGAAGGACGAGTTTAGTTGTGATAAAAAGCCACAACAATTAGAATGAAGGTAAATCGTAGCAAAAATTAATAATCATGATTTACAATACTTTATTTAATAAAAATTGAAATGAAGTTGTAGTAATTAATGTATGTTTTATAATTTTGTTATTTTTGCTTGATCTTTAAAAAAAATTTGTTAACATGTATACTTGATATCTGTAGGTTTCAAATTTTGTTTGATACTCTTGAAAATAGAGAATTCTTTAAATGCCTATCTATCCTATATGATATATACACATACTGTAGCTTTGGGAAGAATAATCAATACTGAATGGTCATTCTCTAAAACAGAGCTTCTCAAAGTAGTGATCTCAACCCTTCAGGTGAGTTGAAAAGGCCAAAATTGACCTGGTGTGGGAGTTCTCAAAGACCTGACCTTTAGAGATCACCAGAGGTAAATGACACCTATTCTAGGTTCATTATGGGGTCAGGTTGTTCATGAATTTGTGAAGATGCAGTTGTCTTTGTTATATTTAAAAATGACGAAATTGATCTTGACCTCAGATTTACCTTAATGGGTTACCAAAGGTTATCACCATCTATCCTGGGATCAAGTCATACTTGTATACAATTTTTTAGGCCTTAAGGTGCAGCTTTCTCTGTTAGATTTGAAAATACCTGCTGAAATGGACCTTTAGAGGTCACCAGAAATCATCAAAACCTATCCTATGTTTATCCTTTGGGGAAGTTAGGCATGTACACAAATTTGCTGCCTTAGTTAGATTTGAAAATATTAAAATTGACCTTTAGAGATCAGTACCACTTATTTTATCTTCATTCCAGGGTCAAATTACCTCTGTACACACATTTGAAGTCTTTTGTGTATAGCTGTCTCTGTTAGGTTTGAAAATGTCCAAATAGATCTTTGGAGGTCATGTCCACCTTACTTTCTTTGGTCAAAATTTCAGCTTGCAGGGTGCAACCATTTATAAAAAAAAGATAGAAACTAACATACAAACATTCGTCATCTTTATAGTATCTGATATATAAAAATAAAGTTGAGACTTTAACTCTTGTACATTGTAATAATCCCTTAGCTTCTTGAAGTAATTAGTAAATGCTAGTCACATTTCATCATTTTTTTTTTTTTATTCATTTTATTTGTTGGTCTTCAGAGTACATCATTGTTGTTTTGGAAAAGAGCTGATATCAAGCTCATTATGATAATTGAAGTAAGCAAAGAGCTACAGATAATATTGTGCTTTCTGAATTGAACTATTATCCTCACCATTGTTCGTCAGAGTTTTGGTAAGCCCATTAACCTAACTTCATCATATGAATGCAGCATCTGGTGAATAAGATTTTTAAAAGTTTCAATTATTAATGATTTTGGAGTGGCTGTTTTCGTTTGTTTTTTTGTTGTTGTGTTCTGTTTTTAAGATATTTCATATCTTTCTTAAAGTCTTGTTAAATTCAATTCTTATTGGAAGTAGAAATAATTCTTCCTTTTTTTTTTTTTTTAAATTAGTTAAATTGGAAACAGTGGAGAATTTGTTATACCGTACCTTTGTCTTAATAGGAAACTATTGTAATAATATCAAGGTAGCTGTACTATCATGGTTAGTTAAGTGATGGAGCACAAATTGAATAGTTCTTGAGGAATTTGCTCCCTTGTTTTTATTACCATATTTGATGGGATATAATACTGTGCATTTTTCCCCCCAAAGCAGTGGCTCAAAAGGTAAATATAACCTTCATTGTTCACCCCAACATTTGCCACAACTTGAGTTGAAGAACTGTGTGATAAATAAGAAGTAATAAAGTATAAAAGATGGGCCTCAAATTGCCTTCAAACAAAGGCAATTTGGGCAATTCAGAGTCAGCAAAATGATAAATTAATCAATCAGTGTCCAGCAAATAAACAGTCTGGAAAATGAATGCTACAACCATCAAATACGGTATCATATTTAAATAGCTATATCATCTTTAAAACTGCCACCATAACCAAGTATTTAATTTTCTTTCATAATCATTAAATGACAACTTACCCATTTCTTAATCGTATTGAAATTATGAACTTCTTCCTAATTGCTCCAATTGCATAAAGCAACCTCTACACCAGCAATTTTTTAACCAATGTGTCACAGCACATGGGTGTGCCACAAAGTATCTGTAGGGGTGCTGCCTTCCTCAAACAAGGGCTTTGGAAAAGTGTTCCCTGTATGGGTACAAAAATAACATTTGAGTACGTTTTGAAATTACTGTTACTTTTATGGAGCACTTCAAACTCCTTTTCTTTTTTTCTTTTTTTTTTTTATGATGTAATGAATAAATGTACTTTTGGCAATAAAATCAATGAATTATTAGTTTGTTTAACTTGTGAGCACATTATTATCACTCATTTCCTTTTGAATGAGTAAATCTATCATTAAATTCTGATGGTGTGTCATGAAATGAAGAAGGTTGAAAATCACTGCTCCATGCCATCATCTGCTAAAACTTATTTTCAAAACATTACTGGATTATTAACTTCCTATGGTTACAGTAGGACTACTAAAAACTTCTAAACCTTTATATTTTTTTTTTCGTGAATATTAATTGCTGTGAAACAAAATGTCAACAAAAATAATTTTCTGTTTTGTTTTTTTGTTTTTTTTTCTACCTTCCTCTATTTCAGCCTGATGAACGTATGAGCTTCAACCCAGGAGAGATGCTGTCACCAAGGCAATTAGGTCCACCAAATTCAGCTTATATCAATCGAGAAACAACTTCGATGGAAGTTGACAATCCGGAACCAGATTCTGTACACAGAATGTTGGGTCGTGCTCCAGCAGCATCTATTTCTTCCTCCTTCAGTAGTCATAATCCTTCTTGGTCTGCCTCTATGTTGGTGTCTCATCCTCCTCTTGCTGCTACCACAACTGCTGCTACTGCTTCTAAAAACACTCATATAATGTCTGGCCAGCTAATCCCAAATAATTACTCAAATACAAATCCAGTGAACCCTTATTTATTGCCAAACATCCCTCAAAACAACCAGCCTATGCCGAACCCATCTGGCACAAACAAAGGCAGCTTTTCTGATAATTCTCCAAAGGGGTCTACTACAAGTAATCAGGTGCCATTTTTTAGTCCAGTTCCCGGTTCTAAAAAATCTCCATTTGATTCTATGAGCTCTACCAAGACAGTGCCAAGTCCAATCTGTTCTTCCAAGCCATTTATGGGTAGGTCCACCTCCAGCATGACAGCATCTGGAGGTATAACACCTTCATACACTAGCTCTATGAATTCAGCTCGGTCTCTGGCAAACCCAGTAAGCTCTATGAATATAGTTCCTGGTCCAACTAGTTTCTCCAAGCCAAACTCAGGTCCCAGCAGTACAACAAATAACACCACAGAATCATCTAATTTTCCCATGCCAAGTAGTGATAAAAATATTTCTCCAACAAGTGGATCAATGCAGCCTTCTCAGTATAGTGCAGTGCATATGGTCAGCTCTTCTGAAAACTATCAACTTCCTATGAGAGATGCCAGTCCTCTGAAAACCACACAGAGTTCAACTTCTATCAGCTCTGGTCACATGATTGGTAGCTCTGTCCATACAGCTTATGGGGCCAGCAACTCCACACAATCTGGTCATGTGACACCAGGATCCATGCACTCGAGTCATGTGACTATGCACTCTGGTCATGTGACTGGCAGTACTATTTATCCTGGTCATGTGCCTGGTTCTTTGCATCCGGGTCACATATCTGGTGCAACTGTACAATCAGGTCATGTGTCAGGCACATCCAAACATTCAGGGCCACCTCCTATGTATCCAGGCCAGGTACCTGGTGGCTCCATGTACACAGGTCATGTCTCTGCGAGTTCTGGATATCCTTCATCTGTATCTAGTAGTTCTGTCCACTCTGCAAAAATTTCTGGTAGTTCCATGCACTCTTCTCAAATGCCTGGCAATTATCTAAACGCTCCTCAATCTGGCAGTTCTGTAAAAGCAGGTTACATTCCTGAAAATTCTCCAAACCAGAATGAGCCTCAAGGGAATTTTATGCACCCAGCTCAGGTTTCCAGCAGTTCTCTCCATGCGGGAATGGTTTCTAACAGTCCCATTCATCCCACTCAGGTGCCCCCGAACTCTGTGCATACAGGTATGAATCCTGGTCTTGGATCACCTGTTCATTCAGGTCAGATGTCCTCCAGTTCTTTGCACCCTGGCCAAGTATCCCCACAGGCAATTCACCGTAGCCAGGTGTCCTCAAATCTAATGCATCCAGGTCAGAAATCACCTAATTCAGTGCACCCTAATCAGGTAGTGTCTGGTTTTATTACCTCTGCCCAAATACCTGCCAGTTCCATGCACTCGACCCAGGTGCCAGGCAGCTCCGTTCACCAAGCACAAGTGAAAGGTAGCCCAATGCACCCGGGCCAAGTGCCTAGTAGTAGTTCCGTACATCTTCCCCAGTTGCCAACTAGTTCTTTGCACCAGGTGTCTGCAAGTTCCACACTCCCAGCACCAGTGTCAGACAGTTCTACTCACCCTGTACAAGTGTCAGCTAGTCCTATGCACCCAAGCCAGGTGCCACTCAATCCTGCACACCCGGCTCAGGTGCCAGTCAGTCCTGTACACTCATCCCAAATCTCAGCCAGCCCTGCTGTCTTATCCCAAGTATCACCAAATATTTTGCACCCCCCACAAGTGTCAGCTAGTTCAGCACCCCCACCCCAAGTCCTGGCTAGTTCTGTTCACCTGTCCCAGTCAAATGTTGCCCATCCTTCTCGAGTGTCTGTACATTCACCTCTTTTGTCTGCAAGCCTTACCTCTAAGCCACAAGTAACAGCCAGCATTGCACAACCACCTGAGGTATCAGCTTCCCCTGTCCAAGTGTCCGCTAGTTCTTTAAATCTGATCCAAGTGCCAGCAAGTTCTACTCACCCCATTCAGATGCCACCCAGTTCTGTACATCCAACCCAGGCCACTGTCAGCTCCATTCACTCTGCACAAATTTCAGCTGCTTCTCTTCCTTCTGGTCAGGTATCAAGTAGTTCTATGAGTTCTGCTCAGGCCTCAAATGTATTTCTAAAACCTGGTCCAACACCGGGTGTTTTCATGAGGCCTCCTCATGTCACGGGAAACTTAGCAAACCCAACTCAGATTTCAGGTAATCAAATGCCTGGTGGTCCAAATCGAGTATCTGAAGGTTTCCTTAAACCTGGTCAGGTTTCTGGTAGTGCTATGAATAATCCTAATCAGGTAAGCAGTAGTTTTATGAACCCAGGCCAAATTTCTGGTGGTTCTGTAAACCCAAGTCAAGTACCTAGTAATCTCCCAACTCCAAGTCAAGGGTCAAGCAGTTCTCTGAAACAAAGTCAGATATCTGGCAATTCTATAAGCTCTAGCCACATTTCTGGAAGCTCTTTAAATCCCAACCGAGTGTCTAACAGTGTTATGAACCCTAACCAAGTGTCTGGCAGTCCTTTGAATCAAAGCCGAGTGCCTAATTATTCAGTAAAACCCCACATGGCATCTGGAGATTTACCTGATCTTGCTCAGCCGTCTGGCACTCGTGTAAACAGTATGAATCTTGAGCAAAGTTCTGCTAGTTATATCAAATGCCCTAATGAAATGTTAGCTAGTTCTCAAAATACAGGTCAGGTGTCAGCCAGTTCCACAAAGCAAGGCCAAGCTGCTGCCAGTTCATCTAAAACAGATGATGTATCAGCCAGCTCTACACAATCTGAACCAGTCTCTGGAAGTTTTATGAAAAGTAGTGCAGTTTCTGGAAGCTCTGTGAAGACAAGTCGGATGTACGCAAGTTCTTCAAGAAGCAGAGGCCAACAGCAGGTTTCAGCTAGTTCATCTAACAATGACCAAGTATCAGCCAGCTCAACAAAATCTGACCATGTATCTGCCAGCTCAATGAAGAGTGATAGACTGCTGGCAAGCTCAACTGAGAATTCGTATGTTAGTTCAGCCGTCAGCAGTCAGGTATCTGCCAGTGGAGCTGTGAACCAAGTCTCTGCAAGTGGCATCTCTGCAACTAGTTCTACCCAGAGCAGCTCAATATCAGCCAGTTCATCTCAGAACAATCAACTGATAGCCAGCTCCACTGAGAATGGTCAAGTGTCTGCTAGTTCTACAGAGAACAGCCATGTTTCAGCCAGCAACCAAGTGAGCGCCAGTACACTGGACAATGACCAGGTAAGTGCTAGTTCCACTGGTCGAAACCAGGTATCAGCAAGCTCCTCTGCCAACTACCTAGAGACTGTTCAGGTCAGCTCGATGGATACAAACAGCAATCCTGCAAGCTCCTCAGAAAATGGACAGGTATCAGCCAGTTCTACAGAAACTTGCCAAGTTAGCGCCAGTTCCACAGAGAATAATCAGGCTGCCGTTAGTTCTATGGAAGTGGACCAAGAGGGCAGCCTGGATGGCGCTACCTCATCAGGCAACAATCTTAGTGACAATGCTGTAGACTGTGATGCATCAGATTCTGCTACAACAACTTATGGCCAAGCAGGTGTTGGCAGTGAAAGGTCTAACAGTCAAGGCATTTCAAGTTCCAGTGAATTCCGAAGGCCAGCTAATAAAACAACAGCATCAAGCAATGACGCCAACTCATTGGAAGGTTCTGAAGCTACTTGCACTGTCAAAGATGCTACCCAGGTGGCTACTTCCAGTCATGTAATATCAGCCAAAACTGAAAACAACCAGGCTACATCTAGTTCAGCTGTGGCATCTTCAAGCTCTTCTGAAGAAGCCAAGCCTTGTTCTGTTTCTGAACCAACTTCCAGCTCAACAGAAAACATTGCTCTAGTTTCCAACTCAACAGCCGAGGGTAGTGAAACACCAATGGAAGTGTGCACTCAAGAGGCTGCTGACTCTGTGTCTGCCAGTGTGGAATCAAATGGAAAAGTACTTGAGAATGGTGATACCAATACCAATACCAATACCAATACCAATGAAACCCCCACTTCTAATGGTTTGGCCCCACCAACATCTGTTACCACATCAGAGAAGAGCACACCCAGCAAGAAAGACCATCCTACTCATGAACATGTGGAATATGATGAATATGAACAGTAAGTAAAAAGTAACTTATCTTCAGGCTACAAATTCTACAACAAAATATATGGCACTATTTTCTGATTTTCTATCGTTTCTAAATCATTTATAATGATGTATCTCTTTTGTTGTTTTTTTTAACTTATACCTGTTATTTCATAACTATAGATATTATTAAAGTGTTGCATTTACAGGCTTTATCATATTTACTGACTACAACAATGAAAAGTATCAAAAAAAGATTTATTTTCTATAATGCTATCAACTGTTTTCCTATCCTATGTCTTGTAAAATGGTCTTTTATGAAGTGTAGAAGTTGATAAATTAGTGAGATTTCTTTGGTTTTCATCCAAAAAGAATTTTGAAAATTTATTCGATCTATTTTATCATATTTATTTAAATAAATTTTCTCTATTTTTTTATAAAACTTTTTTTTTTTTTTTTTTTTTTTTTTTTTTTTTTCTAGGCAAGCTTTTCCTGCTGAAAACTTATTTGAGTACCAGTGGCCTGACAAAAGTGGCGATTACTATATTCTCCAGGAACAAGTCAGTGAATACCTTGGTGTGAAATCATTCAAACGCAAATATCCAGGTAAGGCACTCAAAATTATTTTGGAATTGAATTCCCAATTTGTCATTTTGTTTTTCAATCTTTTCTATTTAAATTAGTGATCAGACCGCAGCTATTTGAAATGTCACTTACCAATTTTGAAAAACGATTGAGATTAATGCAAAATTGCTAATACAATAAATAGTATAATGTCATGGATTTGTATATCTTGAGTTGGACTAAGTAAGATAATATCACCTTCCTCTTGAGTTAGTCTAGACTATTCTATCCTTATGGTTGCAAGTTATAGTACAATTGTTGATTAATTTGTTGTTTGTTTATCTATAGATTAACATTTTTTAAACAATAGCCAAATTCATTTTTTTTTTCAAAATATCCTTCCTTTGGTCAGATTATGGTTGACTATGTCACTTAACACATAATACTACAAAAAAAAATGTTCAAAAACCTTTTCCAGGCTTCCCAAAATGTGTAGATTCTGAAGATTCTTATTTCAATTAATAACTTTCATTCTAAGCTGAGATATACTGCTTTAAAGCTGATGGTGAAGAGACACAATTATTTTTGCACAAACCTGATGAATGCAGACACTGCTATGTTTACAATAATAAATGTTTATTTGATATTCTTGCAAGTATTTTAAGAGTTAAAACTTCTAGATATTGATTTTGTGGTATATTTATTCCTTGTTATAAAATAATGCTTCCATGTTTTTCTTTTTCTGTAAAAGAAATCTTACTGTCTTTTTTTTAAGATCTCAAAAGACGATCAGCTGAAATGAAAGAGAAAGAATTTTTGAGAGAAAGGGGTGTTGTAACAGAAACTCAATGTGATCTTGGTAAGGGAAAAAACACTTGTTCTTGAAATTGAAGCTTTCTTTCAATTTTATGAAGTGAAATTCATTTAGAACTTTAAATATTTGACATTCATTTCCTGTTACTATGCAATATACGCTGGTTAGTTGCTTAAGGTAATAAAAAATGCAGTAAAAAGAATGCATGCAAATCTTCAAGTCCACAAATTGTCATCAATTGCACGTTATTAAATTCACCCAATTTTTATTTATAACTATTACTCAGCAAAATATTATCACAGGACTTATTTTTAGCCACCTGAATAATATTATGATTCATTTTGAGCGTGCTACATTCTGCATTCCATGATTTCCTTTATTGTATACTTTATTATCAATTAAATTGATAAGTTTACTAAATCAAGACAGTCTCTTAGTAAAGAAACCCCTAGTCATGGAGTGAGGTGATAAACATGACATCCACATAGAATAAAAGATTAAAAAAATGACCTTGTTCTTTGCATTCTGAGAAATACATTCAACAATCATTTTTTTTTTTGTTAGGTGATTTACACTTGCTTAAAAGACCAGCTAAAATATATAGCTGATATAAAATAGTGTGGGTATTGCACTTCCAAAAAATAGTGAATAACCTAGAAAGAAATTTTTGGTCTAAGAATTTTATTAAAACATCAATTTTATGTCACCATCTTGGAATGTTTTTTCTTAAATTAATCATCAATGTTTTCTTTTATTTGATGTAATCGTTTTATTCTTTTATGAATTATCTTTTCTTGTTCACTCTGCTTTTATCCTTCTTTATTGTAGGCCTTACTGCTTTGCGGTGTGAAGAAGTTTATGATCTGATGCTCAGAGATTACCCAGAAAGATATCAGGTAATTTTCCTAAATTTTTGCTCCCTCTTTTCATAAAGTTGAAAGGTTATCAAATCAAAAACACATTGAATTTTCATGAAACAAAATTGTGTTCTTAAAGGAATCTGGATAGATCAATGAATATAGGAATCTAGGTGCATTAGATTGGTTCTGCTGTATCAACATTATGATGTGATACAAATGGGAATTCGGAATTCAACATCCCAAAAGGAAAAAGTGTTAATAAAACCATAAATAACATCAAGGATGGGAAAGTTGATATTCAGAAAATCTATTCAAGACTATTTACATAAAGAAAAGCCTTTGATATTTTTAAATTTTTGGTGTTGAGTTTTTTCAGAATTCTTTTAATTTATTTTCATAGATATTATTCTTCCAGAACATATTGATCTGTTTTATTTTTTTTATTACATCAGGAATATTCTGCGGTGCTTCATGAACGAGAACGCCAAATAATCAATGAGAAACACAAAGGCTATGAAGCGGTGAGTTATCTTCCTTTTTTTCATTAGTTTTTGATTTGAACTAAGATATCTTAGAGCAGCTGGCTAAAAGCTTTGTAAAGAGTGCATGAAAGATGATAAATAAAATTTGTTTTGTTTTAGAAAAAGTAAACACATTTCCTACTTGCTCCTGCATATGCACTCTTTATTCTTCTTGACTTACAAGTTCGAATTTAAGTCACCAAATGCTTTGGAGGTGTTTCTTCAAATAGATTTACTAAATTGATTATCTTTGTCACATGGGACTATGAATATTTTTTTTTAAATGTTAGAGTAAATAAATACACCAACTTGGTATCAAATCTGAACTGCTGTATAGAAAATTCTCTTTGTCCTGCTCTGATGTCTATTGTCCTTCTCTAATATTAATTTGTAAACAGGAATCTCTTTAGACCAATACTTTGAACAGAACCTCAGATTTCTGACTGTCCTAAGCACTGAAGTAAATCTAAACTACTTTGAGAGGAAAATGTAGCAAATGAAGTAAGCCAATAGATTTTAATTTGGTTTAGTCTGTCACTTAGTTTTTAATTAAATCAAGAAGAAAAGAACACTACCTTTTTGTTTCTATTCCTTTTTTAAATGGATTTAAGTGTACCAGATAATGGACCGTTTTCACTGTTCAAATGAGTCTATACTTTAGAAATACTATGAATTTTTTAACCTGTTTTCACGTTGATTTTATCTCCATTTCAAAGTCTTTCTTTGTACAGTATTTGATCATGATATTTCTCAACATTCCTTACCTTCATACATGTTTTAATATTGAAATCTTTGACTTCATTTTTCTACTAAATTTGTAGCATATTAAAATTGCTGTTGTGTTTATACTTTTATTTAACTTATTAATTATCAAAACCTCTACTGAGATTTATTCATTTCTCACTTGAAGATCATGCACTGTCAAAAGCTGGTGTTGTGTGAAAAAATTCAATGAAAATTACTACTTTTTAATTATCTCTAGGAAAATTCCATTATGAACTGTATAAAATATGCTTATTCAACACCCTTCTGTGGTTGGTGTTTGGTTTGAAGTACTCAAGAATAACTCTTTTCCATTTATATCACCTTCAATGTTTTAAGAGAAAATGTTTTTCTTTTAAACAAATTTTCTTATTCTGTTGGATTTTTTAATTATTTCATAAAGAATATGAAAAAAGTTGAGTATGTTTAATAAAGAGCACAGAGAAAGCTTATTTTAACTTCTTTTCTAAAGTTAACTCACTTGAAAATATCTTCTACACTTATATAACATTTATCTTGTAGAATCAACTGTAAAAGTGTTATTATCACTCCTTTTTATAATGATAATGACAGTCTTTCTATTAGGAGTCATATGAAATAGACTTTAAATGAGTATATATGGGCTTAGTATCTATAAAAGTCAAAAGTAAAATTGTGCTCACACACAGTTCAAATTCCAGGTGTGTTTTGTTAATGCTTAATCATTTTTTCTGTTAAGCTTTAAACCCTTGGAAAATATAATTATGCAAATACTTCATATACAGTTAATGAAAATTAATATAAGAATAAAGGTCAGTATCAAATATGAGGCAAACAAGTTTTATAGTATTCCACAGAATTCAGGCCTCCATTGCTCTGCCTTTTAGAATGACCCTTGGGTGCCTAGCTGTAAAAGTATATTAGATTATCATGCAAGGTTTCATGCCAGACTTAGATTAGCAGTGGCTCCTTAAAATGTCCCTTTCAATTATAACTAACTCAACAGAAATCGTCTAAGTAGATATTATTTAATCTTTTGATTGTGTAACTCTTATGTAAGATGAGAGCTCAACTATTAGTAAGGTGTGAGAATTCAAAATCATTATCTTAATCATCCAAAAATTATAACAAAAGAATAATTTTATCAACATAACAATCAGCTGACAAAAAACATTTTCAGTTGTTCTTTTATTTGCTCTGTCTTCATTTTTTGATTAATTTTTTCTGCTTTTTTCTCTAAACTTTTCCCTGTCTCTGTCCTTGCTTCATCATGTGTCATGACTTGCTGGTCAATGTGTTTGTATGCCACTTCTTTGAGAATTTTTCTTGAAGGTTGGACAAGCTCAGACAACGAAGATGAATCCCCTGAAACATTATGGAATAGAGATTGTAAGATTTCTTTTGTCCCCTTCCCACCTGTCAAGCACCTTTCAGACACCTGAAAATTTCAGTTCTTCTACTCCAGTAAACAACTGAATAATATACCAACTTCTGTTCGGACAATCCAATCAATCTAATCTCTTCTTCCCATCTTTGTTGTTGACATAACATTTCAGATGATTCATTCTACAGTCTTCTTCAGATGTAGAATGTAATATGTGTTGGAAAAGAGTATCGAATGAATCAAACAAAATGTTGTCAACAAAAAAGATGGGAAGAAGAGATTAGATTGTCTGAAAACAAAAGTTGGTATATTAATGACTCATCTCAAAGTTATAGACAACTGAATAATGTTGAACCACAAATTCCTTGTCTTCTCCTTCTATCTTTTTCTACCTCTTGGTGTGTGCACTTACATAAAGATCTATTTTTTAATACTTATTCAATTTGATTAATTCTAAACACACTCCATTTCTGTGCCATTATATTTTTTACCCATTAGTACCTTAAATGCAAATGGTCTCTTACTGATGTTCATGCCAGCTTGTATTTTTGTTATTAATTGGTGATGTCCAGTCTCTAGTTTATTACATCAATGTTTCTCCATTATTGTTAATTTGTTAAGTGGGCAATGTTTGCTTAACTGATTTTTCTAAACTCTACCACCTGTTTGTAAAAACAGACGGCCTCTACTAACTTGAAACTTTAACTCCTGCATGTTTCCTTTTGATAGCTAAATGCCAAAACTCAATAAAATTCATTATATTCTTTACAACATTGCCTTACTAGCAGACTCAGTTAAAATTCTCTGCTCCTGTAGCTTTTTATAAGAAACATTTTCTATTCAACCTTTGATAAATAAGAAATATGTATACCTCCAGTATAAAAGAGTAGATTTCTGTACAACTATTTGTTGGTAGCAAATGTTTCTTGATAGAAGAGATTAATTCTGTGTGCCTGTCCCCAATACGGGTTGCCTAACCCCCAATAACTTGGTGGCTGGTTGGTGTCTTCTTTAATGCACTTTTGTCCTTGCTGTGCTCCTTCTCCTCCTTCTTCTTCTCATTCCTGCGGTTTCCTTTGCAATAACTTTCTTTTGTGTGCTCTTAATGCTTTCAATGTTCTATTACATTTTATATTTACAATGTATTCGAAGATTGATTTTCAAAATCAGTTTGTTTCTGCTTTGCTTGAAATGCATGACTTGAAAAGATGATTGTTCATATTCTTTGTACTCATCTCAAAATTAATATTCCAGCTGCTAATCTGACAATATTTAATCAAAAAATTTATCTCCCCAAATATGTGAGCTCCTCAGAATCAAGTCCCAATTTTATGTTAGCTGTATATTAAGATATAAACCTTGAAATAATTGAATCTTTGTTTCCAAAGACAAATAGTTCACATAACTATAGTGGAGTCCTTCAAAAATGTAGGATGTAAGTGTTAATTTTGTATCTTAGTAATAATGCTGAGTTGACAGCCTAAAGGTCCATTTGCTCATGACTTTGTCTAAGAGAAACAGACACATTCTAAACCCAGGAAAAGACCCCGTTTTATTGCAGTCAGTCTATTTATTACAAAATCTGCTATTCCCATTTGGTTTAAATAGCAAGGGATTAGATGTTCAAGTTTTCTGATGTAAACTTTTGAAATCAATTTCAAACAACTATTGCCTCCTTGATGTTTAATTCATTTTTTGTTGAATGATTAGATTATTATTTCTAAACTTAGCATTTTGAGTTTGAATAGTTTGTCACTCCCCAATCAATATTTGCTGAATTTAGTATCTTTATGTTCTTGATTTGAATGCTCCCTCGAGTAAAGATTCCTTAAAAGCATTTGGTTGTTTGTTATTCATACCCAGTGCTTTTACCAAGCTTACCCTTTGATTAAAAAATCACCGTTTTAGCAAAGAGCTTTTGCTTTCAAATTGTTTTATCTTTTCCTAAACCCACATTACTATCATGTTCTTTGTGTTGTCTTTGTAAATCTGCACATTATTAATATTATCATTCATAAAGAATCAGTTTCTGTTATCCTACTACTTATGTTTTGCTCTTACTCATAAACAGCAAATCTCTTCTTATATGAGTACAATTGTTTGCTGTTGGTCTTCCGTATTTTTCTTCTGTGAGAGAAGAGCAATTTATTTTCTGTTCATCATAATCTTCTGTTTGTATGTTTTATGTAAAAAAAAAAATCATTGATATTTTATTCATTAATTTTGTTGTGCATCTCAGCCTACCAAGCATCTCATAGTCATTCATTTCATTTGTATCCTAGCCCTGTAATTACTGTTACTCTATATCTCATAAATACTTTGCATCTTATTTGTAAGGACTCTGATTTTCTTTTAAAATGGAATTAATTCATCCTGGGAAAGACATATTCACAAAATAAAGATAGAAGATGAGGAAAAGTTGGATATTTATTACAAAATTTTGACAGTTTGTCATCAGAATTGTTGTTGACAGTAAAACAGGGAAAGGAAAACCCTAGGAGCAATCAGACTTGTACAAAAAAATCAACAAGGACTAAGGTTTCTCAAACATAGAAGAAAGGGCGATATGAATAGACATAGATGTAGAAGGTGATATGGTGAGGTCCTTTCATAGATTTATTAATTTAACCTTATTTGTTTGTTTAAATAATTCATTGTTTTTGATTTTAACTGTTTTCAAGCTGGGGACATAAAATATGTTTTACATCAGATAGGGAATAGTTTTTTAGAAACCTGTACACTATTGTATAAAATATGAGATATATCTTCCAAGAAAATAGCCTCACAACATATAAAGGGAAAATGGATTACTATTCAATAATTTTGATTAAAATATATTGCTGAAACATTTGGCCAGTGTTGGTAGGAATTATTGTTGAGGACAGTAGATTTATTTTGCAAGTGTAGGTTTTTGAATAGTATTCCAAAAGTATGGCAAGTTTCCTCCGTAATTGTCTACAGATGCACTTAAAAGTACCCAGATGTCACATTTAAAAATCTTTTGTAGTTCTGCTTTGGCTGTCATATAAATGTTAAGTTAAATCTATTGTTATTTGAGTTTTCCCTTGAAGTTTATCTGAAACAAATTTTGATTAACCAATTAAGTTAATGAAAATGACTTTCATCTTTGAAAAGAATATTTTTTGAAATATTTAAGTTACTAAAGAATTTTTTTTTTTTTTTCATGAAAATGACTTTAATAAAGAAATCCTTTTTTTTTTAATACCAATTGATCAATTTCACCAATTTCGCATAACATAAGCTTTATCAACAGAATTTGATTTTTGTACAGTTGTACATATCTTTTCTGTTTATGGAAGCACATAAGTGGAAAAAATAATCTCAAGGTACCTGTGAGCATTCAGTATTAAGCAGTTGTTAACTCTCCACTTCCATGGTTCAGATACAGAATCCTAAAGTGATATATTGTGTTGGTCAAAAAATTGATTCTGTTTGTCATTAGATGGCATTAGAAGTGTTTAGTTTTAACTAACTTCATTCAAAAAGATCACTTATGATTATTGTATTATGACAGCTGTTATATCAGACTGCATTTTTTTTTAAATATTGCAAAAATTGCTATATTTTTGTTCATAGATTCTAACATTGAAGATAGAGGAAAATAACTAACATTTCTGGCATATTTGTGTAGTTTATTGAGAAGGTACCGTGAATGATTGAATGTGTCAAAAGTTATTCGTTTTGTGCTGGGGATTTCTCACTGAACAATGCTTCACAGTCGGATAGATCAGTTGAGGTTTATGGCAACCAAATCAAGATATTACTTGAGAATAATCTACATTACATGAGAGAGGAGATAGTTAAGATACTCAAAATATTCAAATTAAGTATTGAAAGTAATTTGCCCCTGCTTGGTTACATTTGTTGCTTTGCTGTGTGCCTTCCACATAAGTTAAGCAACACAAAATAAAATTCTGGACTAATTTTCATGTTCAATCCACTCTTGAAGCATAAAAAAACTGTTTCTTTTTTGAAACTTTGTGATGAGCAAAGTGGATACTTTACAACAATATAGAATACAAGAGATTAATGGGTTAATGAAATGATGCTCAGCTAGCTGTACCAAAGTCTAAAATGATTATAATGTTTATGTGTTGAGATCGGAAGAGGGCCCTCTATTATGAGCCTCTTATAGAACATGTTCAATAAAAATGTCTTTTATTTCTACTGATTGTACTGAACAAACTTTTTGGCTGCCCAATATATATTTTTTTTCTGCCTTGAATATAAGATCATCATTATATGCTGAATTGAGTCATGGAATGTAGATTCACATATATCCTCTCGATTGTGCTCCTGTTCATGTGTTATTTCAATTGTTAATTTTAAAGGGTTTATTGAATGTTCATTTATAGTATCTTATCTCTGTTCTCTCAAATATTTTTATCACAGAACCTCTCAAATCTAAAATGATCCCAGAGTATAGAATTAGTGGCAGTGATTTCGTTTCCTTGCATTAAATGTCTTTATAATAACTAGATTTACATAATATCTAATTTTTCATAATTGTCTTTCCTTATTTTCTCATCAATTATTCTCATTCAGAACGAAAAATAAAAGCTATCATATGATTTTTAAGAATCCAAACTAATTTGCACAATATAGCTTCATTTTACATTATTTCCAACTGACTTTGATTTAGTTTTTACTTCCCAAATTAGAAATGGAGTACTTGTTATTTGCATAAGATAAGTTGCAGATAGGTGTCCAAAGGAAAAAGTGTTTTTAGATATTTTTTGTTTTATTTGAATTCGCTGACTAGAGGTGCTTGAATTTAGAATCCTGTGTTGCAAAATGAATCTTCAAGTTTTCAATATTGAACATTTGTCTACTTTTGATGAGTTATACTTGAAATAATCATTAAACTTTGTTTTGTCAAATGAAAATTTGATTGAAACTTATTTCTAACTGCAGAGAAAGTAACAGCTGCTTTTTAATGTTTGAAAACTGATCTAAATTTTTTTTTTTTTTTTCTTTTGTAGCCCCCTAAACTAGAGAAAAGCAAGATGGCCGACTATGTGAAGAAAGCAATGAAGTCAGCCTCAGAATTCAACAGCCAATTTCAAAAAGAAAGAAGAGAGGACAGACGAGCATATTTTGACTTACAGACAATGGTAATGTCATCATTTTAATTCAATTTTCTTTTAGATTCTTCATAAAAAGTGTTAGTTTTACCAACAGAAAACCATATTTGATGTTAAAATGATAAAAAAGCATTCACAATTTAGAGGTGTCTGCTTTTATTTTTTATTTCAAGGGCTTACTGCTCTATCAACCAGCAATGGCATTTTGATTGATGACTTTTATATTATAAAATCTTAAAATACAAATTTTATTTCTTCACAGACATAAATGATTATATAAGATAAATTTTCTAACAATGCAAAAATCAATAGAAAAAATGTAATAGGTTTGATATTAAAATCATTGTAAGTAAATAAGAATAAATGAAATACTGATTTTTGCATATTTAGCAATTTTGTTTCATGTGACAAAAACTGGTTGGTGATCTAAAAAAGATTTTTATTATTAATATGATATGAATTGAATGTCTTCATCAAAAATGAACTTATCGTCTTAAATCTTTTCTGGTCCAGTTTATTAGTAACAGATTTTCATTATGAGAGTATTCTCTCTCCTTATACAAGATGTATGTTTGATTTTATTGTGTGTTAATTATTAGTCTATATTGCAACTGTTCTTTAAATTCTATGATGATTTAATAGAGAGTTGCAATATTTATTTCATTCTAATCTACCCTAATTCAGAAACATCTTTTCTTTGTTTATCCTTTCGCATTCAGGTAATACATTATCCTGCTCACAAATATAAAAAAATGGATCCAGAATACAGCAAAGTCACTGCCTATCCAGTCAGTCTAATCCCAGGACAATACCAAGAATATTATAGAAAGTAAGTGGAACCTTTACTTATTTTTTTCAAATTTTCTTCCATAATTATTTATTAAAAATGCTTTTTTAGGCTCCTCTGTATACAATTCACATTAAGAATATTTGTATTCAACATTGAAATACACATTAATTCAAGTGATAAAAATGTATGAAACATGATGAAAAAAATTACAAGCTTATCAGTACAGAGAAAGATTTACTGAATTTTTCTGTATATTTCAGCTGCTAACTCTCAAAATTGCCCTATTAATTAATTTTCTATCCTAGATGATCATTTAAGTTATTCTTAAAATTATTTATACAAGTACAGTTCTTTACATTCATTATGCCACAAATAATTCTTGTTACTTTTTCCTTTCATTTCTCATACTACAGTCGTCTTTCTTTGTATTCCCTTATTGCAGATACAAACCAAAGGAACTGAAATATTTCCCTCTCAACACAGCAATCTATGGCCCCCCAAAACGAATTGTCAATCCTCTCGTCAAAGTTACTAGTGGAGAATCTGATGATGATATGGATGATAGCCAAGAGGTAAAAATGTTTTTAATAAACCTAGTACTTCAGCATCACAACTTCTTGCTTACACAATACTGTAATATTAACCTGTAATTTTTTACATTGTATAAATGAAGGAATCAGTAGACTCATGGAAAAATCACTTCGTTTAGGATTTGAGAAAAAAAAGCATTTAACTGTATTTCTTTTCTTAGCTTACTTTTCAGATTTTTCAAACCATATTTTAGTATTCTTAAAATCGCATCACATTTTCTGCCTGATAACTATTTCTCTACTGGAATCCTATAGATCCATTGCTAAAATATTTGAAATGCCAAACTTTTATCATTTAACTGTCCAGATGAGGGTGACTTGTGCTATTTAAATTTTGTGCGTATGTAAATATCTGTTTGTTTATCTCTCTGATAATTTTTTTTGTTCTTCTATTTATTTATAATGGTTGCTAGGATCAGGCAGATTCAGGATCTGATGCTGACAGCAATGACAACGATTCCAGCGACTCTGAAGCTAGCAACCCATCAGTTTCTCAACCTTCTAGCAATCAATCCCCTAGACCAAGGGCTCGTAAGACTCCTGCGGAGCCCAAAGACTCAAAAGAGGTAAGTGGATCTAAAATAATTTCCTACTTCTGCCAATTGGTAATGACCACAAGTTGGCTATGAAGAATTTTTAAAATTACAAATGAACGTTATAGACATACAAGCCAAAAAATGACTGTCCAAAATCAAACCAGTTATTCTTTACCTAAAAGCCTAAATTATCCCAGTGTATGGTAATATCAAGTACAAACATGAAAAGATGAGCTTTGGTATTTTTCTCAAAAGAGATAACCAATTTCATAGTTGCATTCATTTATCTTACAACTGATTTTTTTTCATCCACAATTTCAGTTTTCATTGTCATACAAGTACAGTGATATATAGCTGTTAAGATGTGAGATTTTAGGAAATTATTACAGTTGCACTGGTTGGTTACATTGAATAAAAAAAATTACGAATGCCACAGAGTTGGTCAGTAAATTTATGATGGAGCTTGAAAGATATTTTTACATCACCCACCTCCCCAAATAAAATTATGCCAGACTGTTTAATGCCAATGAAATGAGATGAAATTTAATTTCCAAGCAAATGATGGCAGTTGAAACAGGTTTATTTAAAATCTGCTTCCCTTGCTGCTGCTTTTTTTAAAAAGAAGTAGTATGATGTGAAATCAGTAGAATGGTCTCCTCATTATCATAGGAGCAAAAATTAGATTGCTGTAATACATTATAATTCATGATTTTGATTAGAGATGAAAACAATTCAAGGGATTACAATTTGTGGTGATCAAATTTGACAATTTGGTTTGAGAATTTCCAGACTATCTTTAACAATGGCCAAGCAGTATCTTTATTTTTACTACCCCTTCAATGTATTCATTATCTCTTATAATTTATAAATATATGTATGAATGAAAACCAATTTTTTTCTCATAAAATTCTATTATTTTAAGAATTAAAATATCTTTTTTTTAAATATATCCTCTTTTTTTTTCATCTAAATTTAAATAATCATTTGTACAAGCAGAAATATCAACAAACATATGTAAATCTTGTCACTTATAGTTCTGACACAGCCAAATGATATACATAGCCTAGAACATTATTTTCATAATTGAATTCTTGATCTTTAGGCTCTTGACTGATTCTTCTGTAGTGCACACACACACACATATATATATATATATTTGAAAGACAATACATGAAAACCAGATAAATATTGTTTGAATTTGTAAGAATTGAATCTGTGTGTGGCTTAATTATAGCAGTAGAAAATTACCTTTTGAGTAAGAGTAAGAAGCATCTAAGGATCCAGATAATGTGTAAAATCTACTGACAAATTACTCATAAGATTTCTTAAATCTTTATTCCCATCTTTATGTATGATATCTATCTCCACAATATTTTACTCGTATTTTTTCTATTTATATTTTATTGCTTTTTTTCTTCATTCAGTCTTCAGAAAACCAGAAAAAGGAGTGCCGTTTCTGTCACAAAGGTCCAATCAAAGGGCGCTCCAGAAAAGACGAACTGGTCAGCTGTTCTGAATGCGGATCAACTGGTAAGTATTTTTTTTTTTCATCTTTATAATAAGCAAATTATATGCACAGTGCGTGGTATAGGGATATAGTGAATACATTTTTCATATTTTTTATTCTTTTCTCCCTCTCATAAATACTTCATAATTTGATTTCTAGACAAAATAGTTTGCTTAAAAAAGTGAAAAGGGCCAATCTTAGTTATTCTAGTTTTGTAACTACTAAATTTCTCCCTTAGCTAATTTATTCAAAAATGAATTTATTACATTGACCTGTGTGGTACTTTATTTAGTCCTCTGTTATAGGTGCATTTCGGTGAAATATTTGGTGTTTGAAGAGATTTTTTTCAAGTCTATATAGCATTTTATAATGATTTAATTTTGTCTTCTTTCCTTAGGGTAAGGAAAATTTGTTTAATTTCTTCCCATGTCTGAGATTTCCCAGATTATGACTACCAAACCCACCCTTAAATTCTTACTTATTCTCATAATCTAAATAAGCCTTTGCACCATCTCTAATCATGCAATGACCCCCATACGAAATATGTATAAATTCAAGAGCTCCTGTTATATGCCAACTAACCTTTCATTTTGTGGCAAATCCAGAAGGACTACAAAATGTGATGGACCTGCAAATTAGCTAAATAACAATTCTCCCCTCTAAGTACTAGATGGTGATAGCTGAAGATAAATTGGAACATGGTCAATGTTGAATTTTGAATTCTTCAGAACCTGTTGCATATAACTAAAATGATTAGTTTAATTTTGCAATTTTACCTACTTCTGTTTTTTGTTTTTTTGTTCTCAAGTGATTAACCCTTTGGTGACTGCCTGAAAATTGCCCCTTTTCATCATTGCCTGTCCTAATGAATGTACCTTGGGGCTGATTCAAATGTACTCATCATTTATCAGCTTGATAAATAAGCCAAATAACTGCACAGTTTCTTGTTTCATTTATGCCTATTTATTTATTGATAATACTGATTATTTGCATATATTGCTCTATACTACCAAATATGGATTAAACAGCAGAAAAGTGGTATTTAGTTGGGGGGGGGGTTCTAGGAACAAAACAAAGCTTATCTTGCCATGAATATGCACAAAAGATTTCAAACAAATATCTCTTATATTTATTATACTAGTTATTCACCAATATCAGTGTGGTGTCGTAAGCTATTCACTCTGTGGCCACAATACAATACATAGGTACTAATATTTATGTCAACATTTGCTTTCAATAAGTTTTTCTCCTCGAGTGGGAATCAGTGTTGGCAACCCCAAAAATATTTTCATGCTAGTTTGACTGCTAAAAAGTGCCAAATAAAATTAAAATAGTCAGAAAACACCAAAAAGATGCTAACACTGTCAAAATATGGTAGGACAAATGGCCCAAAAAGAAATGGTTGTTTTTTTTGCACTGTTAAAACATGAAAAGCACTGAATTGACTACACTCCTGGGATAATGGAATCGGCTTCCCTGACTGCTGAGATGAAATCTTGAAAGATAATGAAAGTTTTGGGGGAAAGAGTGGGGGTCAGTGATACTATGAGACACCTTCTCAGCTATTGTTTGTTTAACACACCTGACTCTCAATATAAATCCTGATATAGGTAGGGTTTGTTTGTTTGGATTTTTTTTTTATCAGAATTTATGGTATGGCAAGTATTCTATCACAATTTTTTTTTTTCGTTTCTAAGACATTTTTATTGTCATAGCAATAAATACGTTATCGTTCTGGGAGGAATGATTTTCCAGGAGACAGTCACCAAAGGGTGAATTCATACAAATATTTTACTGTAACAAAGAATGAGTCTTACTCCATTTTTAGATGACCAAAATTCAGTGCCAAATTTGTCATCATAAACTGCAACAAGAGACAATAGTTCTATGAATGCAAACAAGAGTCTTGTTCAGACCAAATTTGAATAGGTTAACAGCATTCATAAGAAAGGCAGCATAAGGAGAGTGGGTGAAAAAAGAGGAATTTTTTCTTCTTTTTCATGTCACATTACATCATATTCTTCTGGAAATGAAAGAAAATGTGATGTTAGAAAGAGCATTCCTAATTTAAGAATCAATTTTTTTTTAACCTCTCGTATTGTAAGCCTAGAGATACAACTTTGACTTATGGGGAACACAAATAGATACGCATTTCTTGGATATAAAAGAAAATGTAGAACAGCTCGAGAAAACCAGTCAGTGTCCATTTCCAGAGAGTCATCAGTTTTACATTAGTTTTTTCATCAATTGAAGAAACAAATTTTGCCAAATGCTATCAAAATTCGTGTAAACAATGTCACTGGTTTTGAACAGTCTGTTCTTTTCTTGTTTTATAGCAAGGCAAACGAATCTTTGGATTTCAATAAAACCTTATGATTTGGCAGTAACAAATTTGTTTTCTACTTCAGCTTGTCTCTGCTGAGAACTTTCTCATCAGCAAAATTGACCAATTTGTATCTTATTAGTTACAAATTATTAATTTTGAACAGTTATCAGAAATCCAGTGTCTTATCTATTTGTCTAATCTTCTGATTTAGATTACATTTTGAAGACTTTAATCAATTTTCTTCATAAATTCCTGTTTATGACCATATTAAGTAGATGGTACAAAAATTTTAATTCTTGGCTAATACTTAGTAGGGAAAACTATTTGCATACTGGTCACAATTACATGCATGCACGTTTTGCAACCAATGTATAAAGGAAATTACTGTGTGCTTGAAATATCTCATATTCTGACGATAGCTCACTGGATTTTTATTGAAAAAATATTGATTCAATATGTAAAATTCAGAAGTGCACGCAGTTTTATCGCCGGAAAAAAAATTGCACAACATGAGATTTTTGTGCTCACTGATTACCAAGAATTTAAGGGAACATTATTAGTCACATATTTTTATCAAAAAGACTTGGATTTTACACCCAGAATTGTTGAATATAAGTTGAGTTTTAATATGAATAGTTGTTTCCTTTTTGCTTCCAGAGGGCATATGTATGAGATGATTTTTATATATGTACACTTATATATATGTATATACGTTTGACAATGTATGTTGTGAACGTTTACCTCCATACAATTGCTCAGGACTAGCATTGAAAAAGCTGATAAGTTTCAATCACTTAAATGTGAATAAAGTTGTTTTATTTTGTCATGTTTTTTTTTTTATCAAAAAGTTTTGGATTATAATTGAATAAGAAAGTTTCTCATTTTATAGCCTCTTGAAATGGAAATTTAAAATATTTGTGTATGTATGAAGAAATGAGGATTATTTTCCTCAGTTATATATTTTTAATTAATAAAAAAGGTCTTTACCAACAAGTTTTGAAAATCATTTTTACAAATTTTCAGTGGGACTCAGCCGAATTGGTCTTTTGTGAAAAGTTGCATTTATAATATCTCAGTGATTTATTCATTTCTGCTATGAATCAATATAGATAGTGACTTCACTAGAAATGTATGTTTTGTCTGAGACTCTTATTTTGTAATCAAATTTAGGAAAGATTATGTTTACATTCTGTTTAAAATCGAAACAAAAACAGAACCACATAATGGCATTTGTGAATTTTCAAAAATCACCTCACTTTCCTTTTTTTAATGTCATATGGTTTTATTTACTCGTAAAACAAAAAATGCAATTTTGTAAAGGCAATCAATTAGGCATCTGTAAGATATTTTAATTCAATTTTAGTTGATTTTTTTCTAATTCTTAACTCAGTTCCTTCCCCTTAACTCCTCTTAATTTTGCCTATACTGCTCTCACTTCTTTTCTTTTTTTTCTTTAAATCTTACCTTTTTTTGTTAAAGTCTTGATTTAATTTTCTTCTGGAATCTGTTGACTAATCGCTTGTAATTCAAAATTGTTTACAGATGTCTGTCACCAATTTGTATAGATTATTTCCCACACTACTCTTGTATGCAGACTTGCTTTATTCTCAACTTATTCTATACTAGTTTGCCCCTGTCATCAAAAATGGCAGCTACATATTGCATTTTATACATGTAGGTAATAGATTTGCATTGCAGTGAGCTTGGAGAATAGTTTTCTGTTGACCACAAACAAGGATCTTTATCTCTTTTTCTATTTTTATTTTATTCTTTAAGTTCAGCAACTTTATTATATTGTTAGAACATGAATGAAATTCTCCTTTACTATGTCAGTTGCATACTTTTGTAAAACAGATGACATCTGCACATTGTTAATTATGTGGATTACTTGAATTAGCTTAATGTTAAACTTGAAACCCTTTGAGTTACTTTTTATATATTTAATATTTAGTTAACAAGTGTTAATATTATAACATTTAATTTAACTCCAGATAGGTTCCTAATATTGAAAAAGAAATTTGCTTTTTTACCCAATTGTCGCCTTTTTTGTTTTTAAACTATTAAGAAACAAAAAATATGAAATATAAGTTGTAGAAAATCTATAGAAAAATAAACTTTGTTTGAGGTATACTTTTTTGGTGTTGGGTGTGTGCACTAAATATATTTGCTCTAAAGTATAGATTTGTATAATTCACCCATTTGTAGAAATCCCATCCTTTTCAATGGATACTATGCTAGTTAGTCAATAAACAAGACCCAGTATCAAGAATAAAATGATGTAGAAAATAACATTTTCAGGCCATGCATAAGTTTCATAATTGATTTTTACATGAAAGCTGTAGCTACTGGTACAAATCTCCTCAATAAAAATCTTCTGCATTACTCCTTTGAGTTGAAAAGTGGATAATTCTCTCCCTACAATCTCTGATAATGGCACATTAACATGTTATATTTTGGATTTGCATTTGTTTATATGTACTAGTATGCAATGCAATTTTATTGTAAACTATAGTCACGTATTTGATTGTATCACTCAACAAAAATAATAATCAGGTCTCTTGCTCTAATCTTTCATCCCACCCTTTCAACCTCACAGCATTTTAAAAATATTCCTCTGACAATTTTAGTCATATCATTCACATTTATGATAAATGATTGTCAAAGCCTTTTCTCAAGAAGAACTATAAAATGGGTTTTTCCTTTGTCTCACAAATATATGGGAAGATATCTTTTACCTAAGTGAAGAAAAGAGCTGACAATTTTATAGGAAAAAAAACTCTTTAAATTTATTTACCACTTGAATAAGTATTTATATCAATAATACCCAAAGCATTTATTTTGGTTCTGTGAATTCCCTCTTTGGGAAGAATTTGAATAATAAAAATTTCAAAAACCAGAGCATAATCACTCAATAACATTGAAAACATTAATTTAGATTTATTCAGCTCAATAGAAATTATAAACATGGCCTATGAAAATAACTTTCCTAGGTCTAATCATTATTTAGCCTCAACCCATGACAACTTTCTTGTTTGGTGAATTCCCAATGTGAACAATATGCTTGAAGAAGCAGTTCCTTTCTCTCAATGTCTGGTTCAAAGTTTTCTCTGGGAATCTTCTATCATTATTTGTTCAGTTTATTACTTGAAAAACAATTGGATGATTTGACTCAAACTATATACCTTGATGCAGCAACATCCTATACAAAAGAATATCGGAAATGTAGCAAGAAATTGCTGACCTAGATTTCCCAATGTAGAAACCAAGTAATCAATTTAACATGTGAAGTGGACACTGATATTTGCCCTATGTCCTCCGTACCTTCAATGTTCAGTCCCTCTGCCTTGCCCCATTTATATAATTAACGAGTGTCTGGTTTTATTTTCTGGAAAGTTTTTACAAAAACTTCAGTAATCATGACTTTCTCATATAAACAAATTGGTTCAAAAGTTATTTAATTCTTAGGATATTAGGGTTTTGTTTGTTTTTATTTTTTGGGACCAAAACAAAAAATAAGTAGCTTTATTTTGACTTGCATTCAAAATATATTTTAACAAGTTAATTTTATTTCATTTGAACAAGAAATTCAAGTATCTATTAAATTCTCTTGTCATGCAGTTTTTGGAGGGTTTTTTACCATATTGTGAAAAAAATTTATTCTGATCACTATTGATATTTATTTTTAAAAATTGAATATTAAGTAATTTTATTTTGAGATGAAGCATTATAGAGATGCATTTTGTAGTTTGTCTATTTTTGAAAATATTTACACTGCCATCTTTTTTGGTGATTTTGTATTATAGTGAATTTCAAGAAAAAATAATAGAAACTAGATAATTGTTTGTGTTAAAAAGTTGAAAAAAACTTGAACAAATATATCATTTTGTTGAAAATAAAATCCATTGGTCTAAAGATTGCCATCCTGATCAAAATTAAATATTACAAATTTACATTTAAAAAATTTTATGCTGGTTACCAAGAACTGAAACACTTCATAATAATGAAGAGATATTATAATTTTTAGTTATATCTATTAATCAAAATGTTTGTTTCAGAGAAATTATCATTATACACTTACTTACTCACACTAGTGTCTCTATCTTGATTGTTAATGTCATTATGTTTCGGCGGTTGTACTCTCTAGCTTTCTTCAGTTGTCTTTTGTAGTTGGTGACTTTCTAGAAATTTCAAACCAAACCCTTGATCCAATCCCTGGGGGTAGATTGTTCTCATCCCTCTGCAAAAGGTAGAGGATATCTTGTATCAATAAAATCTTTTCATTGCAATGTCACTTGTCTGCCTCTTCCACTGTTCCAGAGTATATGGGGTTAAACTCACAACCATGAAAGTTACTAGATACATTTAACCAACATCTTTATCCACTCACCTTTGTGTTTGATTCCCCATTATTCAATTTATCTAGTGGTGATGTACCGGAATATCAATTAGGTTGGATATCCAGGGTTGGATTTACAAAAAAAAAATTTTTTTTTTTCAAATCCGCCACCCTATATCCAACCACATTTATATTCTGGCACATCACTGTTCTCTCGATAAGAAAAAAATCACAGGTTTTGGTGAGTTTGTAGGTGATTTTTAATGTGTTTATTTTATTCAATTTATATTATTATGATTGTTTTCAACTTTGTTATGCATCTAAGAGCAAAATATATTCTTTTGCATTTGCACCATTCTACTACATTCCACATGCACTATTGAGATGTTCATTGTATGTGAAATGTTAGTTACAACTCTTATCTCAATGTCGTATATGCTCTATGTGACGAAAGTCTACCCTTCTATAAATGCCAAAAGGTTTTTCATTCAGACCAAATTTGAATGGTTTCATAGCATTCATAAGGAAGAAAGGATAGAGAGTGAGCAAAGAAAGAGGAGTAATTTTTTTTCTCTTTCCATCACACTACATCATATTCTTTTAGTACAGGAAAGAAAGCAGACTATACAGCGTTTATAACTGATGTATACACTTCATATGTATATATATATATATATATATATATATATATATATATATAACTTTTTCATTTCCCAATGAATTATATTGCATTTTGGACAATATCTTTTGTTTTTATTTCTTATGCCATGATCTTGTATTTTTGTTTTGGATGTTTTAATGGGGATAATGAAAAGTCAATTGGAAACAAATAGTTTTATTACAGAAACAAATGTTGCCAAATTCTGTTAAAAATTGTATAAACAACGTCACAGGTTTTGAACAGTTTGTCTCTTTCCTTATCTTTTTAGCTGTGAGATGCATTTAGTTCATAAAAAAAAAAATAATTCTAAGCTTCAACTCTAGCAAACATTTTTGTACACTGATAGGAATTGAAATTATGGTTGATAGATTCAAATCGCACTTTTGTAATAATCATTTTCAATTGTTTTTATTTCATTGTTAGAATCCTTTGCTTTATGAGACTTTGCCTCCCTACATTTGATGAATCATTTTGTGTTTATTCGACTCAACTATGCATTAATGCAGCGGCCCCCCAACCTCTTAGTGCCGCGGATCAGTTTAATATTGAAAATATTCTCGTGGACCAGCCAGTGGGGTTAATTACAATCAGAACATAGGTGATAAGTCAACTATAAGAGGTGGATATACTCAATTTCATTTCTAAAAGGGTTTACAAAAGAATTCAGTATTAAGATCCAAGGAAATTAAGAAGTCATTCTACAAAGAACATAAAAGAAAGTTTCATATCCCCAAATCGTATCATTTCCTCACAGCCCAAAGACACCTGCTTTGCGCCCCGGTAACCATCCGCGGCCCAGTGGTTAAGGACCACTGCATTAATGGATGAGAGTTGAACTTTGGCCAGAAGTGAAAAACTGAGCTAAAACATTGTTGTTATTAATATTATTATCATTAGACAGATACACACACATGTGCACACACGCATGCACACACACACATACACACTGAAAAATGTAATAATGAATTGTGCTGTGTATGCACAAACATTTTTTAAGGAGGAAAACCACAGGGAAGGCGTTCTAAGAAAGAGAAACAGAAGTGGAGCAAACAGAGGAATGTCCCAGAGAAGGGGAGGAAAAGGAGTATTGCTAAGAGGCAGCATTAAGGAGGAGGAGGAGGAGGCAGGTAAGGATGGGAATAAGAAAATCAATCTGTAGCCTAGAAAAAGAGAAAAGAAAGAAAGGATAGAAGGAATTTAAAGCAAATGATTTTCAACTAATCTAAAATATTTCATTAAAGCATTCTTCCACTTGTGCCTTTTTTAAAAAAATGTTTCAGCTTTTAGATTATGTTTAAAGAAAATGATCTCAATAAACGTCTGTTAATCTATTTTTATTTTATTTTTATTAGATGAAGTATTATAAAACATTATTTTCAATTTTATGACCACTTTTTACCTTCATCTTGATTGAGTTGCAATAAAAAGCAACAAATGAATTAAGCTGAAGGTAAAAAGTAGTCATAAAATTGAAAATAAACTGTTAATCTATCACTGATTTATGATTTTACTGGTTTCTAATGAGAAAGAAAAAAATCCTGTTACTATTAAATCCATTCCCTTATGTGCGTATGATATTTTGGTTAATTCCTATTCCTTTTCTTGTGCTTTTTTTCTGGGTCAAGATCAAATTCTGTCGTTTCTTTTAGGGCATTAATGTATTTTTATAGAAACTGTTGCTTCAATTTGTAATCATTCCATCATCCCATTTATTACTTTGCGTATTTAAAGGAAGAGCAGTAATCATCGTTAACCCATTGTACCTGAGAAGTGCCTTCGGGTGCAAATTTAGCAAAATAAAGTTTTAGAGTATTGGATAGGATAGGAAAATTGACCCCAATTCGATTAAAAAGCCTTTGAACCTGGAGTTATTTTGGATGGAATGAAATAGTGTCTAGGTAAGCTAACTTATGTTTTTGCGTAGTATCAGAAATTCTCTGGTACAATGGGCTAAAATGTGAGACAGCTAATTCTTTATCATCATCGTCGTCGTCGTCATCATCAAAAGTTTGTCTTTGCTTTTATAATGAACTTTTTGAGCATGTATTTTTACAACCAGATTTCCTTCCTTGTATGAATAGACTTGGAGCTGTCTATCTGTTTTCATCAAGCTGTTTTATTCTATGCTAGTTCTTTAAATTCTGTTATTATTCTCAGATACAGGAGATTGGTTTTATCTTTTGGCAAATTACTATTAGAATAGGAAAAAATTTCAAATAGAAATCAGGAAAAATTGTAGGTTATAAAAGGATTCATTTTATCAGGTAGCCCATCAGTCAGTTACAAAGTTATGTTTCTCTAAAACTATGAGAACTGAGGCCCGTGTTGTATTTAAGAGACCAACACAGATTTCTACATAAGATTTTAACTCAAAATAGGACTTTTTCAATTTTTATTAGAATTTGTTTAGGAAAAAGCCCAGCATTCCAGTGGCACTTGTCATAGAACTCAAAATTGCCACACTAATCTAATGGTCAGTTATTATTTTTGATCACTTGAAATATTATATGTGATTTTAAGGGATATTTTTTTTACATCATTTGCAATTTTCAAGTTGTACAGGATTTATATAAAATGTTAGTAAAGCCAAGACAGAATGTATTAGTAATAAAGATTGAGTGACATTCAGAATGTCTGTCACTGTGCTTATCTTGTAAAAATAAAGTACAGTTTATATTTTTTAAGTCTTTTTAATAAACTTTGCGAATGAAGATAATTAATTTTTGAAAAAGTATGAAATTTTGTGAAAATTCATTATGCAAGTTAATTCACAGAATTTACAAATTAATGTTAGTAAAACCTCAAATTAGAAAGAAGAAATTTACAGAGGAAAGAAAAGAATTTGGGCTTGTAGTATTTTTTGTTTAGACTTTTTCTTCCTGTTAGTAAATAGGAATGCCTCAAGAAACTGGAACTGTGTGGATATCCTAATTTTTATCAGCATTGTCATTACTTTGCTCAGTTAACAACTAAGGATAATACTTTTTTTTTATAGCTTCGGGCAATAAATGTTCAATTTTTTGTTTATTTTTAAAAAATTTTTTTAGACTATCATATCATTATTTTCGCCTTCCCTCTCCATCCTCCATCTTTCTTTTTCTCTCTTTCTTGCATCCATATCTGAATTATATTAATATATAACCTTTCATATTTACTTGATTGAGAGACTAAACTCCATTAGTAAAAAAAAAAATCAATTTTGTTTAGACAATAAACTCATCAAAATGTCACCATTCTGATCCCAGTGTTTTGATTGCATTTTCCCCTTCTTCATCATGTGAAACATTAAGTTTGTTCCACCAAATCCATCAAAACATTGTGAATATAAACTGAATATTTAAATCAATGTAATCATTTTAATATAATCTTCATTTCATTCTTATGTTCCTTATTCTATGACTGGAAATCTTCCTCTACCAAAAGTGTTTTAATACTCCTTTCTCTAAGTAACATGAAAATGAATTATCTATCTTCAAATGTTATCATTTTGAAAAGGCACCATTAGTTCCCTTTTTGAAGAAATAAAACTATACAAAAATAATCTAAGTAAAATTTAGCAAAAATCAAGTTTAAAAAATTTTTCTGGAGAAATATCTGGAAACTTTAATAAATGAACATCTCATTTAGATATGTTGATGTTTTTAAAAAAAATGACCTCAGTATCTTTTACTGTTAATTTTCATTTCAATTTGTGGTCAATTGTTTCTTTTACTTTTTACAATAGTGTAACTTTTGAGCAGGAACCAAATAAATATTTGTATGAATGATTTGGTATTTGTGACACATGAATTTATTTCGATTAATATGAAAAAAATAAAAATATCAATCTCAATAAATTCAAGGACGAACAAAACATTTTTTCTATCTTCAATATGTAGTGTTATATCTATTGCTTTGAATTTTTACCTGGTTTTTCAACAGCAGAAAGGTTTCCAATACTTGATAACACTGACATGTTGGGTCACCTTTTAAGGAAAAAATTAAGGTTATCTGATCGGGCCAGGATGAGCTCAGATTTTTTTACGCGTTTGCAAATAGGAGAGGTTACTCAATCATTAGCATTTAGTAGTTATCTCCTTTGACAAATTGGTCATTGTAGTATAGGTGGGGGTGAGTTTGAGTACAGATCCCTCATTATTATTATTTATTATTATTATCAAGTTGCAAATCATCCAGATTTTCTTTTTGCATTCTTCAAGTCAACGCATTTAGGGATACTTAATTCAATACATCTGGTTACAAAGCACTATTTTGGCTATTTGGAAATCATGATCAGATAAACAGAATCAGACTTTTAGTATTGGATAGATTGGTATGTATATTTGATGTGGACTAAAATGACTTCTAGTTATAAGTCATTGTATGTCCATATATTTATGTTGTTTAGATAAAATCTATTGAATCATGTAAACTTTTAAAAGATATTTCATATGTATTTGAAAATGTCCTTCCATCTTTCTGTACATTGAAAAAATATTTGTATCGATTTCATTGATTACTTCCTTGACTTCCTCATAAAAGTAAACCTTTCATTGATAACTAATTACCTAATAGATCTTTATGGAAGATCTAAATTGTAGTTAAAACAACTGGATTTTATTCCCATCCATTCCTGTCTTCTTGATCATTTCCTTCTTTCTTCAAGTCAGCACATAATCATCATTTTGAGAGAAGAATGTTCAGATTGTGCTTTTAGTTTAGAGTTAAAAGTTCAGAATATTTCAATTATCTTCATTTTAAGCCAAGTGGAAACAGGGCATATTCATTCAAAAGAATCACAATACAATGTGTTTTTGTTTTGTTCATTCTATTAAAGAGCAGACTAAATGAAATTAAGAAATAATTATTGAATATACTCTACTCTATTTGTACTGTTTAAACATTCTTCTCACAAAAAAATACAATTCCTGATCCCATAGGAATAATATAAAATATTCATACAACATTTAGAGCACACACAAACACAATTCATATTTTCCTAAATGCCACAACCATTACCACCACCACCACCACCACCATTTCCATTGCCATTTTCACAATATAGCATAACTCATCCATTTTTACTAACTTGGCTTTTTTGTTTGTTTGGGGTTTCTTTATTTATCTATCTCCTTCCTCTTGCATGACCATTTTGATTAGTTGTTACGCATACACACTCCTTTGGGTATTGTAAGGCTAAATGCTAACCTCTTCCTCCTTCCAACAATTGCCAGCGTGTTTAAGAGCTGGCTTTTTCTTATTTCTGTTTCTTTCCCCTTTGCCCATCTCTATCCCTAATAATTGGTGCTTGTTTTCATTCCATCTATGTTGCAATTTCTCTCTCTTCCAATTTGAGTTTCTGTGCATGTTTTATTCCCCCTCTGCAGGTCATCCCGCTTGCTTGAATTTGACCAAAGCAATGGTGTCTGTAATCAAGAGTTATCCTTGGCAGTGCATGGAGTGCAAGACTTGTGTTCGCTGTATGGACCCTTATGACGAGGTAAGTGCTCTGAGTATGTGTTCAATCAGTTGGTAAGCACATACTCTCCTTCATTCCTTCTTTCCTTATTTATTCAGCCTTTCTGAATAGCAAGGTAAGTGTTTATTACAAAGAAAACAGCTTCATGGAAAAATGTTTATTATGGTCCAATGAATTTCAGTCTCTTTTACCCTACAGGATGATTTGTCTCTAGTTACTGTATCTGCAGCCACAACTGAATACACTGACTTTTGAGTTATAACAAACCATATTTTAATGCTGAAACCTCAAAACTTGATATGATATTTAAAATGCTATTCATAATTATTTTAGTTCATATGATTTATTGGTCAACAAAAACTAATAACATTCATCATGGTAAACTTTGAAATTTATGCCTTTTCAAAACCCATTTGAATAATACATATCAATTGCTCTTTCATATATCCATACACACGTAATTTCATTTGAATACCTGTAAAAAAAAATGCAAAATTGTCTAAACTTTTGGGTGAATATCATTTTGTTTCTGAGTGATGCTTATATTTTATTTACAGTATTCAAATTATAAAGGTTTTTCTGTCCCTTAAGTCTGGAAAAAGTGTAATTTATTCTAATAATTAGTTATATCCTCATTTTGATCTTCAAAACTTGTATTTACTAAGCTTAGCTTAGAACGGCACAAGACCAAATAGCAGTAGGAATATTGTGTTTTGCCAATTGTGCAATCGTCTTGAAAATCAGCTTTCAAGATCTTGACTTTTACTTGGGATCAAATACTGATCTCTGGTGGGGGAAAAGGCAACTATCTGAGCTATGAGGCAGCATAGTTAATTAGCTTCAACAAATTAAAACTAAAATAAATGTTCCAAGATTTTCACTACTCAAGCCAATTCCATCTACAAAATGCTCTACACATAACTAAGTCATTTTCTTTGTCTGAATAATATAACAAGGCGTTGCTAAGTCTACAATCAGAAACTGTCAACCAAATCTGTCGATATAGGTTTCTTTCAGTTGGTCTGGCTGGCTATGTATGTATTGCGCATACAGGCCATGCTTTTGGAGCTAGAGGGTTGAAAATTCAAAAATTTACTCCTTATGTCTTGAAGAAAAAACTTTTCTTGTTTTTTCAAACATTCCCCTCTACTTTTTTAGAAGTTTACTATGTAAGCTTATGCTAAATTGATCTCTTTTTTGTGTCAGCTTTTTTTTTTTTTTTTTTCTGTGAAAATTCAGACTTTTTAGTGATCACTGCCCAACAAAAGGCAAGAGAAGTAACTTATGATCACCTTTTTTCCAATTTTTCCAATTGATCACTCCCAACACAGCATGCTACCAAAAGACATAGGTTGTGTGACAGTTTTTATTGTGTGACTAACTAGACTAGTTACTTGTGTGGTTCAGTCCAAAAAAAGTGAGTTTTAAAGTAATCAATCAAGACAAATTCTTGATCATAAGCAATCATTGTAATTTTTACTCCATGAATTGTATAATGCAAATATTTTTTGAATTCCACATCTATTCTCTCTAGTAGTAGATGAGGTTTTGAGAGGAATACATTTGCTTAATATAACATTCTCTTGTATTACTTGAGATTTACACTTAGAGAGTTAAAGTTTTTCACTTTGCTTCAAACACTTTTTTATTTTGAACTGTCAAAGATTTAAAAACACGCCAGTGGCATGAAAAGTACAACTGTTTTTAAGAAATTGGAAGAAAACTAACCTCCATAAGTCATTAACACATTTAGGCCTGGGTTTTTTAGGCTCACAAAGCCAAGAAGAAACCCGGGAAGTCATATATCATTTTGAGGCTTATAAGATACGAATTTCATTTGTGGCAAATATAATGGTCATGTGACCTCATTATGTATTCAAAATGGCAATATTTTGGTACTTGTACCAGCCTGGGGACCAATGACTAAGGCAAGAAAGTTATTCCCCTTGTGTCATTCTTTTTTTTTCTTTTCTTTTTTTCCCACCTTTTGAAGCTGGTCACAAAAAAAAAAATTCCCTATTTTTATTTTGAAATCTTCCTCTCTATATGGGTAAGATATCCTCAAAAACATGATGGTATATATTACAGAAATGTAAATCCAGGTATGCCCTATACCTTAATGTACATTGGTTTTATTTTAAAATCAAAAGTTTGATTCTACCTGGTAGAAAAATTTTAAAATAATTAGATATTTAAGCTGAAGGTGAAAAATAGTCATAAAAATTTAATGCTTTAATTATTCTTTAATTCTTTCTAATGCTTTATTATTCTTCATCGAATGGAAGAAAAATTAAAAATGTCGTCATTTGACACCTGAGATATGTCACTCAGGAATAATGATATGGTTTTCATTTTAATTCAATTGAATTATTTTGATTTTAAAACAAAATGTACCATACACTTCGATGCTAATCTGCATTTCACCAATTTGTATCATCATGTTTTCGTAGGCATCTTTTCAATATCAAGAGAAAGATTTCAAAATGAAAAAAGGGATTATTTTCATGTATGACCAGTCTCAAAAATGTTTTAAAAAATGAATGTGTTTTTTCCTTAGTTGTTTGACTTGTATGAGCACCAGATATTCACAATGGCTACAAAATTTGAAGGACACCTACTTGTACTCTGTCTGAATGAGATAAAACATCCTGTATCATGAATGAAAAGGAGTTTCAATTTTTTTCTTCAACAAGCTTAGTTAATGATTTCATTTTATTTTTTATGCAAGCTTCTCCTCTTTGCAGAGAAATCTCTTATTCTCAACGTACAGTTTTCTTTTCAAAGGAGGTAATGCTAAACAAGGCTTTCTTATTCCAAACTGGAAAGCAAATAAGTGAAAAGGGCTGTATTCTGAGGGCCTGCTTTAACATTTTTTGTTTATTTTATTTTTTTGTTCAGGATAAAATGATGTTCTGTGACAGATGTGATCGTGGTTTTCATACATTCTGTGTTGGTTTGAAAGCAATTCCAACCGGACGCTGGAAATGTACCAATTGCAAAGTGGTAGAACCAGTCATACCAGGAGTATCACAAGGATCACCAATACACACACCAACCAAAGCCAAGTATGCAGGCCTATTCACTCATCTCTTCTTTAATCAGCTTTCTTTAGGATTTTATATTTGAATAAATTGGTCACCAGTGGAGTATTTGACAGCCTATCTAAGTAAAGATCATTAACTGTTTAATTGGTAAAATTCAATGGTAGATATTGATTTCAAATCTTATTTTTTGAGATACCTTACTCTTGCAAATTATAACAACCATTCATATATTTCAAAATTGTTATAAACCATTACACTCACTATTTGCTTTTTGCATTGAAAAAATCACTTCAATATCCAATAATTTGGGGAGCATCAGAATTTTGCATTCATCTTGTATAAACTGACAAACACATCAATGATCTAAACATTGCTTGAAATAAAAGCACTATTTCCTGCATTCATTTTTATTAAATTTTGTAATATGATTTATTACTATTTTTTTTTCTCATTCACATTCAGTTTACCAACTAAACCAAAGAGATTAATTCTTCATGGTTGTACTTCCATTGGTTACATTTTCTAAGGAAATGTTGTTGAAATCTTCCTCACTAATTTTCAACTCTGACTATTCAATTAAAGTTATTTATCTCTATCCACCCAATTAAATCATTCTCTTTTATCTTGTTTCCATTTGTGCTATTAACTTACACTTTTTGTTTTTGTTTCCTATTTCAGAAAAAACTATCGAAAACAAAAAAATTGGTTACAGTAGGAAGATGAATAATGTTACAGGTGGGTTTGAAGGATGACTTATTATTCTTTGAAGTTCAAAGGGCTTTGATTTTATCAAATTACTGTTCTTCAGTTGATAGGATTTTTAATAATCTTTTTTCACTTGCATTTGGAAAATTTACCTTATTCCATGGATTATTTAACCCATATATGTGTCTTCAGGGTTATATCCAATCCACCCTAAATAATTGCCATAGAAAATGTTCTAATGAAAGAAAGCGGATCAAGTTACATATGAACACTCTCAAGATAAGAAACCTGCTTTCAGTTTTTTTTCTCCAATAAATTTGCACTGCTATACTAATATACTTTCATTTACCCCATATTTCTAATTATACCCAAAATAGTTGGAAAATCTGACTTGAGGCAGAAATGAGTTTAAGTTTAATGTCCAAAATATAATCATTTCTATAACCTTATGAACTTTGAGAGTCTTGACAAGTCATATCTCAAAGGAGAAGCCTCAAAACTTGAGATAATATTTGAAATATCATTGCTAATTATTTCAGCACATGGTGAATAGGATTAATGCCTTTGGCTTCAGAAATACATGAAAATGAGATTTTCCTTCTTTCAAATTGTATGAAGTGTATAAATATTTCACAAAAATTCTTGAACATTTGTAGATGATTTCATGATATATCTGTCTGTGTTATTAAAAAATTTATTTTTTCTTTTGCAGACATGTCATTCCCCACAGCTCATTATTGTTCCTCCTCCTCCTCCTCCATGGGTTTGCTACTTCTTTCATGACTCTTCATTAAATTAAGTCAGAAAATTGGACTGAACATTCATTTTCACATATACAGTTAATAAAAGATGTCACACACTTTATTTGCTCTACAATTTTTCTCTCAAATTACACCATTAAATATTTACACTGCTATTTTAAAACATGTATTTTGTTTTGTCATTTTTAAACACATTAAAAAGAATTCTTAAACTGTTAAGTTGACCTACTTGACTTCTGTCTTCATCTTCAAGCAATTTCTGTCTGAACAAACATCAATTATTTTCACAAGGAACTTATTAATATTTTTGCATTCTTATTCTACTCGGACCAAACCAAGTCTAGCACTAGACGACCCTTTTATCAAACAGTGAAAATCACAGTCAATCATAATAGCTTGTGAAATCAGCACATTGCGCTACATGAAGATACCCATTTCTGTATCCAATTAGGAGCTTATTGAAAAGATTTTTATTAGTTTTAACAAATTTCATATTCAGACAATTTACTGCGACAGATATTCTTTACAACTTTTGAATTTGATGTAAACCAACAGTGCAGACAAATATTGTCACAAATGCATTGAAGATTTAGCATGAAATATCCACAATCAAATTGTCTATTTGATGGTCTTCATGACAATACTTGTCTCCTCATAGTAATGATGATGCTGTAGAAATTGTTACTTGAACACTTTCCAAACAATAAGCATTTTTGTTACTGGGCGACTGCAGAAACCTTCAAGGAGTTCATTGACTATAGAAATTCAGATTTTTAGAGCACAAGCATAAACATCATTGTTACATATTGGCAAAAGACGTGTATTTAAGTTGATAGTGCATACTCTGTTTAAATCATTATTTGCTGTACTTTTCCATCAATCACTCTTTTCATGCGCTGCTACTAATTTTTTTTTGTTATTCATCAAAGTTTAGATACTTGAGTGTAAGTGTTAAAATATTAAGGTTTTGTGAAATTCATTCAGAAATATGAAACTATCATAATATAATTTAGCATACAACACACAGGATCTCATAAAATCATTGGTTGAAAAGACCAGTGATCAGGAAAGTAAGTAATCAGCTGAGGAATAGAAACTACAGTGTTTTAGATATTTTTTATTTTTCAAAATTCAACTTTTTTTATAATTGCTATTTCGATTCGACTGATAACTGATCAGAAAATAAAAGAGCAGATATTTATGGTCAGTGATAGGTTTCATTTATTTTTATGCTAATTAAGGTTCTATTTTTATGCTCTTTTCTAACTTTGTTCTAAAATGTTTACTGCCATACATAGTAATTAAGACAAAACCATTGATTAGTATTTTATATTATTTATGTATTTTGTTTCTAAACTAAGTAATTTACATTGTTTTGTTTGTTTCGCACCCAGTATGCATGACATAGCTGACATTACCAGTGTTTTCCAAAAATGTTACATTTTGGAATGAACCAAATCTTAGTCCAAAACTAGTCCCAAGCACTTACTCATGAGCGATATAGGAAACTAATCAAGTTGATCATTTCAAAGCTCTATTGATAAAACAGTGAATTTCTGCAAGCAAACACGTTTTTTTTTCACCTAACTGCAGTAAGCATCATAGGCTACTGCTTAGGAGTAGAAGGGAGGCTCATCACAATATAGGAAGATCCAAAGGTGTCATATAGCAAGGGTTTACAGTATATAATGAATTTCTGCTTTAAGAAACTTTGGGGCCCATCGAAACTGACTTTGGATTCACCAAACAAAAGCCAATAAATATGGTGAACATGTGGACCATAAACTTATTTACTGAACAGAGTTTGATAGATACAAGAACCAATTGTATACTCACCAAGACTGATGGGATACATTTTGTATGAAAGAATTCTGGTGTGCACATATGTGGTTACATCATAGTCTCCTTACATAACAATGATAATGATATATACATTTATGCAAAGCACCCTTTCTCAGGAAACTCAATACTCAAATCCCCATTGGACTGTGAACCTATATAATCATTGCAGTAAAATATAAGGCCTGGTAACAAAGAGTATCAACATAAGGTCAATATTTAAAGGAAATGCAACTTGTCAATCAAGTTATTTACATGACACAGGGCTGGAGCTACAAAAGGTATCTATTTACCAAGTTAATAATAAGGATGAGTCTTGAAACAAGTTTCTTTTTTTTTATTTTTCTATTTAAAACTGGATAATGTTTAAATGTTTTGCTTGTCAAAGTATGATGGAGTCTGCATTTAGAGTTCTATATAGCTGAAACTCCTGCACTTATGAGTCATATTCATAAAAAACAAGTTCTAAAGTCAATCATTTGATATCTCGGGTGTTAATAAGAGTATCGAGTTCGTAGGGACCACATATGCAAACATTTTATTTAAAATATCAAACTAATCCTCCAATTCAAAATCAGTGTAGGCTGATAATGCCAGCCTTAATTGACTGACTTCTCTTACGTTTCATTACTAATCGAGCAGCAGCTGCAGTTTCAACTTTTTGTAGTTTAGTTTGAATGAATCTCAAATGAGGAAAAGTATACAGTCTTTAATAGAGTGAACCTGCTTCTCAGTTTCATAGTTGTAATCTCTGATCAATTCATAACAGTGGGAGACATTATTAATATTCATTTCTAAGCTTAGAGAGGTATAACCAGATAAATCTAAAAAAATATCTACCTAGTCAGAAATAAACGTGTACAGTCACCATTATTAATTACACTTGATGGTTTTAACATTTTTAGCACATGGAGTAAATTTTTCCACATTTCGAAGTAATCATTTACATTTACGCATTTTTTTTGTCCTGTTTTGTTTTCTGCATGCATTTGTGCCATGGCTTTGATAGGACTGTACATAAGTTTTTTGCAAGAAGAGGTAAATTCAAGAACAGGGTATGAGGCAAGTAAACTGCCTTTGGATTTACCAAACAGTGTTGAATGTGGCAAACTACTGACCTTACTTTTTGATCTAAGGAAGGCCAACCATTGGGTATAACAAACTTTCAGCTTTAATGACCTCTTCCCCCAATTAGGTCATTATAGCAATGATTCATTGTATACCCTTATACTATCAATTATTTTGTGAAATTTTTTGATACTGATTAAAATAGAGGTAATTAATACTGGCTGAAAACCCATTCAAGGTTTTTCTCCTGGTTCCTGCAAGTTGCCTAAATGGTTCCTTTGGCCCCAACAAGCATTCATAACTTTTTTTTTCTAGCATTATATAGTTACATGGTAATCAGATCATTATCAAGGATAGCACAAATACAGACCCCTACACTTTTTTTTTCTTCTTTTTCAATAACTGATAACTGCTTTGGATTCCCAATAATAACCACATTGTTTATCCAAAACCATTCACATATTTGATTACGTAGGTACATCAATAAAGTCAAAGCCTGATTTTTAAAAGAAAAAAAAAGCAGAGCTGCATTTATTTTACACAACTACTTATTTTCCAACATAATCTCCTTTATCAATGCACTTGATTCAGTAGTGGATTTTATTTACATTGAGTGAATATTATAGTTATAATTTCAGATCAAAATACAGCTATTAATGTGTTCATCTGACTGACACTCTCATACTTATTTCACCTGTTCCTCTATGTGTGAAGAAAACTTCTTTACCTCTGGGACTAAAGTTAGAAGAGGTATATGTATTCACTCATGTATGTACATCTGTCTGTTCACATATTTCCAGAAGTTCTCTATTAAAATGGGTCATAGGCTAAGGGAGAATTAATTACATTTAGCAGATCCAGTAATTCAGGAGAGATTTTTCCATATATTAAGAGGTAAACAATAGTCTGAAACATAGAAAATCGAAATGTAATTCTTAGTGCTGATAAGTATTATCTACATGTAAGATGAGCTGGACCAATCATACTGTATTTGTTTATAATATTGTACCCATCTAACTACAATTGAAGTAATCTGTGCACCATGATTATTTGACAACTTGCCATTGGATGAGGTTCTTTGGATCAGTGGTCCTTGAGATATCTAATTAAAATTTAAATATTTTTTTTTAATAATTTCAAAAAATCATCTCCCTTGAAAAAAAAAATTATCCCTCAGGACTTCCACTTTTGAATTATCTATCTCATATCCAAATTGGCAACACTGAAAAGAAGTAACACAAATAACTCAAAGCCTTACTTTCATACAATGCACCAAAAATTATTTTACCAGGCAATTATTGCACCAAACATGCACCTTTAGAAAAGCACTACCTTAGTGTGTGTGTGTATATATATATATATATATATATATATATATATATATATATATATATATATATATATATAATCTCCTTACATTACAAAAATAACTCTTGTGGTTCTATTCTATTAGTGTCTATGGTGGCATCGTAGATATCTTATTGAACTTTAGTCTAAGACCTACTTTTCGACAATCTATCTGGGATTAGCTTACAAACTATGACAGATACTGTCCAGGAGTAACTCCTTTGTCGAGGCTGTGAAAAAAAAAAAAGAATTTTATAACTCAAAACAAATGCCTGTATACTTTCTTTTTTTCAAAGTTTTGCTAGCTAAATTTAGTGTACTGCCTGCACATCCCCAAAGTGGGAAATATGGTTATTAAACGAAAACTTTTTATCAGTCTAAACTGTAAATTTAATTTATGGGCAATGGCATCGTTCAGGACATCATTGATGATATTTGAAATTCTGAGATTAAATTTCTAAAAATCTAAAAACTAACGAAATGTAGAAACCAGTAGAACAAAAACAAAAATCACACTTGCTCTCCATTGTGGTGCACAATTCTTGAAGTCCTTATAAAACCAATCAATATAACATAACTTATTTCTACTTTTACTATTGACTGCTAGTCCAAATGAGATGTAGGCTAGACTTTTTTTAAAAAGCATTATTAAAAAAAACCCACACATCAGACAGTTTTCAGATAATTATAAACAGATCCTGGTCTGTAGCAAATGTGAACAAATACTCTAAACTGGTTTCAGCAACCCTTTCACTGGTTGGTGAAATGTTACGCAATGCTGGTCAGGCCGTAGTTGACTGTCACTGTATCTCTGCCTCAAGTCGCCCTACTTTGCCCACATCATGTTCAGCTCCAAGGGGATAAAGCAGTCAGCTAAAAAGACAGCAGCGCTAGAACAAAGATACCCCCCCCCCCCAGGCATGACAAATCAAAAAGGAACAATTGATACATCGTAAATATACAAGATTTATGTCAGTATTATCACAGGATGATTGTTCAAATATACGCTGATGCTGATGAGGACACTCAGTCTGTTTTTCAGGTTATCTACTTGATATCTCTACTGGTGTAGCTTCAAGTAAATTCTTAAGTCAAAATTAAAAGTCATTCGGGGAATCCACTCGGATAACTCTTGGTATATCTATTATTATAGCTTCAAAGATATAATCTTCGGGGGGGGGGGGTCAGGATTACTCGTGGTGACAAAGTAACAAGGAACAAGGAATTCTATGCAGTGTCCTGGCAGCTTCTCCATAACTCAAACTTTGTGTGTGGCTGAAGGGTTTATGAGTGATTTCCCCCCCCCCCCCACCTCTCAGCTGGTAAATATTGGAATTGTGTTAACCTGAGCTATCTTCATTCAGCTCTTCTCAAAGTTTAGGAATCCACCATTTTCCTTTAGAAATATGCAAAGGCAATGCCAGATCCTCTGGCAATCAATTTACCTGCCCGCAAACAAGAGATATTTTCTAAACTCAAAGATTTTTAAACTACTCCAACAAAGGCGATTAATCATACATCTGTATTCAGTCCAAGCTTCACTCATCTGACCCTTGAGTGCAAAAGTATTTTTCCAACACAAGGATTTTTAAACAAAGGCAATTAATCATACACCTGGGTTCTCTCAAAAACCCCATTTCGATTTGTAAGTATACTCAACTTCACAAGGTTATCTTATTTCCACTTTTAGATTTTTCTAATTAACCCTCCATCTTCAGTGTCACACAAATATAAATATGGAATAGTTTTCTAATTTAAGACTAGCAATGAAATCCACTTCAAAAACTAAAGTTTAGTTCAAGTTTAGTCCCATATCCATTGGAGGAGTAGATTATTAAAACTTAAGGAAGCATCGTCTCCATCAGTCAAGTTCATGGGGTTTAAAAAGACAGATGATTCATTAGGGAAATTACGCTCAAAAAGTTCTTATATGCTGACCGACATTATTTGTTCTTTATTGCTAGAATTTTATTTTTATTTATCATAACTTAACATCCCAAGTGTCAATGTTTGTTTTTTTTTCGTAAAAGGTAAGGTAGTAAAATTGTTAACGTCCTTTGGTACTGGAAGTATCAAGGACTGCTAGTAGGGATACTTTTTTTTTAGTACCAATGTCAACTTAGAAGTTTCTGTTAATGAACTTCAATTCCAGCCAACATATGTGCCTAGTTAATTAGTTACAACATAGGTATAAGACCAGTTTGGAATTGAGCTTAAAATTTGAGAAAATCAACTGACCCCGATATAACTAGAGTCCATTATTTTGCAATAATGAAGTCATGATAGAAATTCACTGCCAATGACAGTAGGTGAGCTGTTATCAAAACATGAATTTCTTCCATCTTTCCCTGTTGATCATTGTTTAGGTCAAAGATGAAATTTTCATCAGTGGTGATAAATGCACCTAGAAAGTGACTTTAGAAAAGATATTACACAATACACATTGCATACTACCTACATAATATTTCATACAAAACCATGGTAATGAATGGAATCAAAACTTAAATTAGTTAAATCAAATCTGAATTGTTCTTTCGACAAATCTGAATAAAGATTTCAACTTCAAACTTTCTACTTAGAGCGCTGAAGTCTCAAACATCTATCATTTAAGGTAGGTCCTTGCATGACGTTTTTTTTTCATAGCTAAATTGGTACTGTTCAACTGCAGAGCACTGTCACTCACAAGAATTCTCCCATCTGCATTAGATATTGCTAGCTAAACTGACACAAGCTGCATATTATATATATATATATATATATATATATATATATATATATACATACATACATACACACTTGAAAATAATACAATGTAAAAATAAAATTTTTAGACTTGTGGTCAAAGATTACATAACACCAAAAAAAATAGACTTGAATTATTCTAAATTAGCGAAAATTGTTTCGCTCTGAGCTTATATTAGAATTTTCCCAGTTAGTTTCATTGGCTAAAATGATATATGGTTTAAAGTGTAAAGCTTTGGAAAGAAAAGTCATTTCTGAACAAATGTTTGAATCTGGAAGGTAAATAGCAAAGTCTAAAAAAAGATAAAATTTTTGAAACAATTTATTCTTTCTAAAAGTATACATATTTTGCAATCAAAGTTTGCAATTCAGGTTCCTTCATTGCTCCTCTACAGCTTTAAGACTTTCAAGGTTTAATTGGATCAAAGTGGGTATCTGAAATATACAAGAATATTTTTGTTGAAGAAAAATTTTAAAAATAAAAAATGTAAATTTTTTCCATTAAATTTCAAACAAAGTGTTCCAATGCATTACAACACAGTGAACTCTACTTTGCTCATGGTACAAATTCAAATAAAATCAGTTTCTGATGGCTTCTTATTGACTGTTCAATGCTGAACTAGATGACAGCCTCTGCAAACTTTTTCAGGAATTTTACAATGCCAGCATTCATTAATTGACACATTCAGGTGAAAAATTTTACATTAAAGATAAAAAAAAATCAAGAATCGAGTGTTCTTTTTAATTTTATTAGATTACATAAAGAAAATAAATTAGTTTGCAACTTCACCTAAAATTTGTTGATAACTTGAAAAATAAATGACATCAGTTTAGTTACTCGAGAAATATATTTTGGCCTATTGAAAAAAAATTTTTTCAAATAAAAAAAAAAAACAGGCAAATTTCTTTCCAAAGTTAACAATTCCACATATCTGTCAAATTTTCAAAGTAATGCCTCAAAGTTTCCTTATATGTATGGTTTTCAAAGAAAATATCTTATTTGATAAGTTCTCTCTCAATTGGTCAAACTGTCTGAAATGACACCAGTCACTTCACCTGAACAAATATTTATGATATAAATTGAAAGACAAATACAACCCTCACCATCTGTCAGTTCTGTAATTATGTAGTAATAAAAGTAAAATCATTGGCCAGATGTATAGAGATTGCTAGAATGCCTATTGAAAATTATTTCTAAGCTGCAATCTGATATGTGTCCAAAATAAGACCTCAGCTCCAAGAGTTGTTTGAACTATTCAACTCCTTTTTATTGTAACATTTTGGCTAATCTAGCCTTCTTCAAATGTACAATCCATATGGTTAGAGGGACAGAGGGGTCTCTTTTTCTTAATAATGATAAGACACCAACAAGAATAGAAACACATATACTGATTGAACTGACCAATGTAACACAGTTCCATATTGGCTTGACTTAACCCATTATCAGCAACACTGTTCCAGACATATACAGATCATTAGCAATTGTAGAGGGAAAATAGAATTATTGGTTGATATAAGAATACAAATAGATCACATTAACATTACATCCTTTGAGGCCAATGTAGTTAAATGTCATCATTTTGGCACTAAAGTTCTCTGTATCACAATAATGTCTCTTCTGGATGAAATACCTGTATCCCTTTGGACCATACTGGTACACAATGCCAAATGCTTGCAAAGAATTAATGAAAAGCACAAACATTTGATTTGGACTGCCTGTATAAAAACTGAATCAAGTTTCTGACTACAGCAGTATCGGAAAGAATGATCGGACGAAGTTCAATTATTTTGATGAAATAATTACTTACGTTCTCTCTTAGCTCTGATAGCAGTCCACTTTTCCCAGTTGGCAGGCTGGTTAGCTATTTGAAATAAATAAGATCAACAATAAACAATACAGAATCTTTTGTACATTTAAACAGTCAAACAAATTCTAAACTATATTTGTTAATTCTATATTTAGAGTTCAATTTTGTAATATTCCTTTTGACTATTAGAGAAGAATACAACAAAAGCTGTTTTTATTAGAAATAAGTTTAGCCTCTTAAGATAGAAAAATTCAAAACTGAATTTTGCTCCCACTTGACGAACAAAAAGTAATTACATTTCCTACCGATATTCAAGAAAAGTAATTGCTTAATATAATTACTGTTAGGCAATAAGAAACAATATTTGTACATTAATAAGCATTTTATTTGGAATATCTTTATTTTTGCTCTCAGATTCAATTTGTGATATTCTCACTACTTGCATCGGGGCAGTTTAGAGTGAATATTTATAAATTTCAATTTCACAATAGATGTTCACTACACTTCATCACTTTAAAAACACAAATTAAATACTATCTGATCTCCATCTGTTCTATTTCCTTTTAGACAGAAATTACTCCACCAGATAAGAAGAGTACATAGCTTAAAACACATGTAGCTGAATATCAGAAGATCGTGGATTAGTCAGAATTCCAAAAATGGTATTTGGACTTTTTATTATTGTTTTTGGATGAACTATTATAAAACTAATTATTCTTTATGTAATTTTTTCAGTTTTCATACAACTGTAAATTCAGTCCATTGTTTCTCACTGAAAGCTTAATCTTTATTTCCAACTGTGCCGTTATTACTTGCCATCGAAATGGTGGCCCAAATTGGAAGTTGCATAAAAATAACTAAGAAATTTAAAAAAACAACAAAAAAACTAGTCATAATTTAATTAACAATTGGATTTCTTTTGCACAATAGAACAGTTGTCAAATTGAGCAAAATTACTTCGCCAAAAAAGTAATCAGTAATTATAAGAAATACTCTTGAATTTTTTATATAAAAACACCACACTACACAAATTATTCATTAACATTCTATAAACTATGATTTGATTGAGACTAAATATTTTCAAGTATTGCAAAAAAAAAAAAAAAGAAAAAAAAAGGCCAGTGAGATGAGGAACAGCGTGATACTTGTTAAAAGAATAGAGTTACACTGTAATTCCAGAAAGCAATAAGTATTACTGTACATCATTTTTTTCAACACCATAGAAAATCATTAGCTTGCTTTAAATATATTTATAAAACTAGAACAGCAGTCTGCAAATATTTCCTTTTTTTCCATAATTTCCAGCGATAGTTGATATTCAACTGGTGTCAGAACATTTTTAAAAATCTGTTCATGCAATAAATACAATACATGGTAAACTATATTGTCTCATTTCTAAAAGTAAAAAATGAGTGACCTACCGAATTTATGGATTTTCATGTAAAGAGGTGCTGTAACGAGGACTGCATAAGTCAGGTAACGAAGGAACCTGGCATTTGCCCAGTGATACTTCCATGGGAAGCGCATCACTTTGGCACTCATTGTGTATGGGTACCTCATTTCCGCAGCCATTTTTGCTTCTACAAAAATATTGAAAGAAAAGACATTTCAAAATCAACTCAAAAAACAATTTTTCTTGCCACTTTGAGAACACAGAATCTTATGGCAACAATAGTTACGTTAGAAGGGCTGGGATTGTACGATTCTAAGTAGTCAAGGTAGATTCATTATCATTCAAGTGTTAAAATAGACACTAGTTACAGTGGCAAATTAGATCAGTTATAGAAAGGACACTTATGGATTTTAGAAATCAATGAAAAATATATTTCATCATAAACAGTGTCAGAAAATAATTTTTCATGGATTTTCAACAGATCATTCTTACTAGTTGTTTTTCTGCAATATCCATCGTTGAGTGTATTATCAAAACAGCCTTCCTTTCTTTCTCTTAGGTGAAAGTAGGGGAGAAAACTAAACACAATACTACCCTACAAAAACTTGGGAGAGGGAATGGTTCTCTGGAATAATGGAAGGGTAGAAATGATCAATGATGGGTCTATAATGGACAGAAATAAATACTTTTCAACCAAAACTAATGCTTCCTCTGGTGTTTCTACCTCAAATACTTTAGCTTTACACTATTGATGAGATAATCAGCTATCCTTCAAGATATATCTTGGATTACTCTACACAAACAATGAATAAATCAATTTACGGATTTGCTTATAAGTTCAAAACATAACGATCCTCTATAAAGTCAAAGTGCAAAACAATTACCGTTTCTGAACACTATTGCATCTAGTGAACATGGGATCTCAAAATTCAGAAAATGAGTAAAAAAAATAGTCTATAATTTTATTGGATCTTTTTGTCAAACTTCCGCTCACAAACTATGATGATGATTAATGAATAATCATAACTTGACATCTTGAATTCGTTTTATTTCTCAACTATCAAGGGAGGTAATAGAAATTAGAACAAAAAGTTTTTCGAAATCCTTGGGGATTCATATCAGTGGAACAATTTGAAATAATTTTTAGGAATGAATAACCCAAACCATATGGTGAATTGAGAGATGCCGCTTTGGGTACTTATTGCAAACTTTGAAGAACTAACAGAGACATGGAAACTTGTGATACGTGAAGCCTGAACTGAGACAACTGATGCCTTAGCCAGTGTTGGGACATCACTTAGAATTCAACCCATAATTCTATATAATTTCAAGATTATCTCCCTTATATTCTCAATAAAATCAATCACTATAAGTAATGATAACCCAAATGTCGTGAAAATCTGCTTCCAAAAAACAAAAAGGAAAATAAATATATAAGAGTTTTTTTAAAACTTATTTTGCCCCTTTAAAAAAAGTCAGGTAAACTTTTGTTTTATGTCTGTGAAAGTCAAGGTGAGATAATGCGTCCTTGTTCTGTAATGAATAGGCACCAACATGTATGTAACATTACTAGTTACAGAGGCAAGTTTGATGGAAGAGATACTTATAATGGATCGTAGAAATCAATAAGAACGTTTCATCATCCGTGGTCTGCTTTTACAAATTACTGGATTTTAGGCATGAACAAAATGGACAAATTTTCAGTGTGAAATCTGGCAAAAATCAGCACATTTGATAGACTTTTTCATATTTAAGGGTGGATTTTTAAAAATTATTTTTCACTCAAATATCAGAAAAATTTTTCCATCTTACCATTTTGATTTATCTTTTCTATACATTGATGGGGGCAGGAAGCCTTTTCTGACAAATGGAATGAAGATTTTTTTTTATCAGATATGCTGATTTTTTAATTTCTCTGCTGCTGATTTTCTGGTGAAAAATCTATTCATATTGTGCATACATATGTGAGGGAGGTGACTGAACTGGATGCTATTTCAAATAACGAGAGGTTGCTCGTATTCAAGCAGACAACACAATGCTTAGAACAGTTGTAGTACATTCCAAAGTAGTAAATTCCACTGTATGACCCCTAGGGTTTCCGTGGTCAGCAGATAATGCCCCATGTGTCAACGTTCGTCATGAAGATCGATAACTACCATGGAAAAGTGATAATTGGTAGTGTTGAATGTTTTTCCATTTTCTTTTAACGCAAAATATTGGATATTTCCAACAGCTTAATTTACCGATGAAACTTCGTTATTTCGCTAAAATTATCTGAATTTGACAAATATTTTTGGTAGATTTTCAATGGAATTTCAAGTTTCGTAAAAGTTTATCTTTTACTATCATCGATATTGATTCTTTTGCTGATTATATGAAACATTGAGACTGACATGAAACGAAAGGTCGCTAGAAGTCAAATTCCAAACCATTGCAAAATGTTTTTACTGTAGCCGATAAACATCATAAGCAACAACGTAAGAATGGTTTTGTACTAAGTATTACGTACAACGTTGGCGAATGGTTCGACAAAACTGATGGCACTTTTGGGTCCTACAACTAATTAGCGGAAAAAGCTAAAATTTTCCTTAAAGCTTTCATTTACAGTATCCTAATTAAGATCCATGGGAAAACGTTAATTCTATCACAGAGAATCCAAACATTCGAAAAAAAAGCAGTCATTAAAAAACGGGAATAAATCCAAATCAAAATATTCATATTGGTAGAAAAGTGAACATTTTCAAATGATTTCATCATTAGCATTCAAAAATTCAAGCAAGGATTAGATAACTAGTTTGGTCATCTTTCTTGACCTTCATGATTTCCTTCGGATGAGGTTATACACTTGAAACTCGATTTGAAAAAAAATAGTAACCATTATAATTGAATAAAAAGTGGATTGCACAGCATTAAAAGCAAATGTTGGTCATTACAAAATTAGAATTATCTTTTGAAAGACAAAAGAATCATTCCAGTTAATAAAGTCAAGTTGAGGGGGGGGGGTGAATAACAAAATTAAGGGCATGATTTTGGGGTGACATAACAATTCCATTAAGACGGTACAAAAATATCTAAAAATAAAAATCTTGAAAATGATGGGAGCGGTTGAAAAAGGTGAAAAGACAAAATTCATTAGTTTTAAAAGACCTTTAAATGTTAAAAACCAAAACCCAATAAAAGCGCTTGCAAATTGAAGTTCCTTACTATCATAGTAGTATTCTTCATTTCACTTTCTGAGGAAAAATGTAACAGCCAAGCCATTACATAGATTTAATAACTCATCGAAAAATACCAATTTATCGAAACTTAATGAAAGAAGTATCGAAAATAAAGGGTTTAAATATAAATTTTCGGTCTTTTCGACAGAAAGCAGGATGACACAACACACCCGATTGAGCAGACTATTTTATTTCTGCAGTCAACAGAAAAGCAATAAGAGCTTACACATTTTAATGATAGAGTAAAATAATTAAGGAATATCAACTCTTAAAAATATAGGTTGGTGGATGAATACATCTTCAAAGTGGTTCTTTCTGTAAAATTAAAGATATACTAAAATGCTTTCAACGATTCCACATGACAGCAAGAAGAGAAGCGACCCTTTTGGTTCGTTTTCCATAGAAAACTCAGACGATACTTCTCTTTTTAAACTTGCCAGGGAGGAGAATTAGAGTTTAAAATGTAAATATCTAAGTACGAAACATACAATAAAATGATTATATTTAGATTGATAGATGTCGTTCAAAAGTCTAAACAAAATAAATCCGACGAGAGAAAGTTGAAAGCTTTCTCACCTGAAGTCTTCATGCTGACCTTGTGTGTCCTGACTGAAAAGCGGAAGACAAAACGAAAATGAGGCTGTGAGGAAGGAGATTGATTGAAGAGCAGATAACTTTTACCTTAAAGGGGAGATAATAGCTCCATCACTTCCGCTTCCTCAACAAAGGTGCTTGTTTAGTGAGCAGCCATTTTCTGTCGGCAATTCACTAGTGCTGTGTCACGCTGTTTCGGTGTGACTGAAAACCAATTTTCTCCTACTGCATTGATAAAAAAGAATAACAAACCATGAAGATGAGGAACCACATGACCTCGGCTTCTGGAGTGATATCCTTGCTTGATGAACCAGACGAACAATTAAAGGTATTTGCTCTTGAAAAGCTAAACAAAATTGTAGATGTGTTTTGGGCCGAGATCGCCGAAGCTGTCATGAAGATAGAAGTTTTGCATGAGAGCCGCGATTTCAGTTGTCGCGATCTGGCAGCTCTGGTTGTTTCTAAGGTCTATTATCATCTTGGGGCCTATGAAGACTCTCTTAAATTTGCCCTAGGTGCTGTGAATTTATTTGATGTAACCGATACATCGGAGTATGTATCAACCATAAAGGCGAAATGCATGGACCAATACACAAAGCTTCGGGTGGTGCATGCTGAGAGCCAAGGTGATCCTAAAATGATTGATTCTCGGCTCGAAGCTGTTGTTAATCGTATGTTTCAGAGGTGCTTCGAAGACCGGCAATACAAACAAGTTGTTGGGATTGCGTTAGAAACAAGGAGAATTGACATGTTCGAAAAAGCCATTGTTGAGTCGGACGACCCATCTGCAATGTTAGCCTACAGCTTAAAAGTTTGCTTATCTCTGATTATGAGCCGACATTTCCGTAACGATGTGCTTCGTGTATTAACCAAACTTTATATGGGTTTGAAATCCCCTGACTACATTAGTGTTTGTCAGTGCTACATATTCCTGGATGACCACAAATCTGTAGCAGACATCTTGGAAAAGCTCATCAAGGGAGATGAAGAATCTCAGTTGAAGGCCCTACAGATCGCGTTCGATTTGTATGAGAGCGCTACGCAACAGTTTTTACAGCAGGTTCAAAATTGGCTGAGAGCGGTCGCCCCAGCTCCTCTGCCCTCCGCTAAGAAGATCCCAGAAGAAAAACCAGCTACCAGTGGGGGAGAGTCGAAGGAAGAAAAGATGGAAGTTGATGAAGAGAAATCAGAAAGTTCGGATCAAACCCCATCAGCTGGTAGTGCTTCAACGGCTGGTGCTTCTACATCTGGATCTGCCCCACCCACCCAATCGCTGACAGAGGAACAGAAACGACTCCAAGAACGATTTGTCAAACTCTATACCATCTTAGGAGGAGAGAATACTATTGGATTACACTTGCAATTTTTGATTCGTAACAATAAAACAGATTCATTGATCTTGAAGAATACCAAAGATGCTGTCAGAAATTCTTTGTGTCACTCAGCCACAGTCATTGCCAATTCGTATATGCATTGTGGCACCACATGTGACCAATTCCTGCGTGACAACCTCGAGTGGCTAGCCCGTGCCACCAATTGGGCTAAATTCACAGCAACAGCAAGTCTAGGTGTTATTCACAAAGGGCATGAGAAAGAAGCTTTGAATCTCATGTCTACATACCTTCCCAAAGATTCCAGCCCTGGATCTGCTTATTCTGAAGGTGGAGGATTATATGCTTTGGGATTGATTCACGCCAATCATGGTGGAGAAATTGTTGAGTATCTTCATAACCAACTCAAGGATGCTTCAAATGAAATGGTCCGCCATGGCGGGTGTTTAGGCCTCGGTTTAGCTGCCATGGGCACTGCCCAGCAAGACATATTTGAACAACTAAAGGTAAACCTTTATCAAGATGATGCTGTAACTGGAGAAGCTGCCGGTCTGGCTATGGGCCTCGTAATGCTGGGAACCAAAAATAGTGATGCTATTCAGGATATGGTTGCCTATGCCCAAGACACCCAGCATGAGAAAATTCTGCGTGGTCTTGCTGTTGGTATTGCCTTAACTATGTATGGAAGGTTAGAAGAAGCTGATGATCTGATAAATACCTTGTCCCAAGACAAAGATCCAATCCTAAGATGGTCGGGCATGTACACATTAGCCATGGCCTATTGTGGATCTGGTAACAACCAGGCAATCCGAAAACTCTTGCATATTGCCGTCAGTGATGTCAATGACGATGTGAGACGAGTTGCAGTCACATCCCTTGGCTTCCTTCTTTTCCGCACTCCTGAGAAATGCCCGCAAGTCGTGTCCCTTTTGTCTGAGAGTTACAATCCGCATGTGAGATTTGGTGCTGCCATGGCTCTAGGTATTGCCTGTGCTGGCACTGGTCTGAAAGAAGCAATCAGTTTGTTGGAACCGATGACTAACGACCCTGTTAATTATGTTCGACAAGGAGCACTCATTGCTTCGGCTCTGGTACTCATCCAACAGAATGAAGTCACTTGCCCCAAGGTGACGCACTTCCGACAGCTCTACACAAAGGTAATTTCAGACAAACATGACGATGTGATGGCCAAGTTTGGAGCTATTCTTGCTCAAGGAGTTTTAGATGCTGGTGGCAGGAATGTTACCATTTCCTTACAGTCCCGCACTGGACACACAAATATGGAAGCCGTGGTTGGTATGTTAGTGTTTTGCCAATTCTGGTTCTGGTATCCGCTGACCCATTTCTTATCTTTGGCATTCAAACCGACTTGTCTCATTGGGCTCAATAATAATCTGGGAATGCCAAAGGTCCAGTTCCGATCGAATGCTAAGCCTTCCACGTTTGCTTATCCCCCACATCTGGAGGAGAAGAAAGACAAAACCAAGGAAAAGGTAAAAACAGCTGTACTCAGTACCACTGCCAAACAGAAGAAGAAAGAAGCAGAAAAGAAAGAGAAAGAAGAGAAGATGGAAGTTGATGAAACAAAGACAGAAGAGACAGAAAAGAAAGCAACCAAAACAGATAAAGATGAAAAGAAAAAAGATGACAAAAAGGATAGCAAAGGCAAGAAAGATGAGAAAGATGAAAAATCAGAAGATACGGCAAAAGAAACAAAAGAGGTTGAAAAGAAGCCTGAACCAAATTTTGAACTGTTAGACAACCCTGCTCGTGTAATGCGAGCTCAACTGCGAGTGATCAGCATGCCCGACTCCCCCAGGTATACTCCAATGAAAGATGTTACCAGTGGAGGGATCATTATGCTGCTGGATCGAAAACCAGAAGACCCTGAAGACCTTGTAGAACCCATTGCTGCTGGAGGACCCAAAGTAGAAGAGGAATCAGAACCAGAACCACCAGAGCCATTTGAATGGACTGAAGATTAACACTCATTTTTTTAATACCTTTTTTTTTTCCCCTTTCCTTCCTTTTTTAAATCAACCATTGAATACTGTTATTAAGTTGAATCAGGTAGGCTTTTTAGTGTACGAATGACATTAGACAGGCAACACTTTATTCTTCATTTAAGATTCAATACAAAAAACAATAACCACATCAGATAAAAAAGATACTCGCATTATTTATTTTTTTTTGTTGTTGAAATGAGTTCTATTTAATCCTGCTATTTTCCTCCTCCTCCTTTCTACATTTAATTGAAAGAAACTATCATCATTTCTTGTGCAATATATATAAATGATAACTTACATTCATTCACGTTTTTTTTTTGTTTTTTTTTTTTTCAATATTATAGTGAAAAATGGAAAGAAAAAAAAATTTTGTTCAAACTTTCAAAACAAGAAGTCTAATGGTAATAAAGAAAGCACAAGAAAATATTTGGACTTTTTGGATTATTTACTTTTTTTTTTTTTTAATTACTAATGTTATTGTCATTAATGTCTTTATATTTCTTTTATTACTTGACTTAGTTAAACAAAGTCATTATCCAGCAAACGTTGGCTTTTAAGAAACTGGAAGGGGTCCCAGCATTTAATCCATGAGTTATTCCGTCACTCTGTGCCATGTCACCAATCACTTGATCTGAATTGACCTAAATACTGTTTGTTTAGTAAGGTTATAGCTAAGTGTTGGGAGACCATAACATGGAAATTACCTGGTTTGGCTGCAAAAATAGAAGATTTTATTGCATATCTTCCATGTAAGTTACGAAACAGTAGTATGGTAATTGACATCTATAAATCCTAGAAATGTTACTTGTAAATGTTGATTTTATAACATACACCTTCCACAAATTCATCTCCTCCTTCTAGTTGTAATGAAAACTGAGAAAATATTTAACTAAGTTCTCTTCAAGTAGAAACTAGCAAACATCTGAATGTAGTTAATTTATAGCCTTTTTCATCATTAGGATCAATGTTATACCTTGATTACATGAAATCATAGTATACTTTTTCTATCTGTTCAGTTTTTTGGATATGAGTTATTTGATCAATCTTGTCTCTGTCTACCATTTATTGTCAATCTCTCTCTCGATTCACTATATCTTATGATTAAATGGTATCTCTATATACTTATGTCTGTTTTAAATAACATCAAGTTTGCAAAAGATTCTTCTGAAAGATGTGTAGTGTTTAAAAATTACTTGAGCCTCTCAGAAGTTTTGATGAAATTAGTGTTTGTATGTATGTATACATATTGTTAAATAATACAGGTAATCAAACCTCTGAAAATGCTGTAATAATCAAGGTCATATAAAATTTATTGATTAAAAAAAATAAAAGCCACACTAATCAAGAACCATGTTTAAACTAAACTGTTTAATCAACGGTTCATTGTGTGTGACTTATTTAATTCCATTGATTTTCAATGGTTTCAAAGCAAAACTACTAGACTTGTAAAAAAAATTGTCAAATCCCAGTCGAAGTTGACTTTATTTTCCCTTTGTAACAAGTGCCATCCTCACAAAATTTAGGGGCATAAACTCTTCACTATTCATCTATCACATTAAACCCAAACAGATATAAGAAATTAACATTTCCCTACTGTGATTTGAAATCATTACCTAGTGAATGCTGAACAGCTCTCTTACCAATGGAGCAAAACTGACAAATCTTATATTTTTACAAATTTATTTATTATAAACATTCAACTAGCTTGAGAACCCAGCATTGTCCGGGGAGGAGTGGGGTCTCCAAATTTTACGACACTGAGAAGCCAGCAATAATTTATTGTGATTTAATGAAATTAAATGAAGGGGGTTGTGTGTGTTTGCACCAGCGCACCATCTCTGGCAGGCCTGCACCCCCCCCTCCTAAAACCTTAAGAATTAATTTTTCTTTAAACTGAGCATTCATTTGATCACTTTTGGCATTGATAGTTTGCATGTCAAAGCTCACTATCAAATTCAAACTGTGCCCATGTTTTATTGTTTGGGTTAGTGTTTTTTCTCTGAGCAAAACTTGTTTTATGGTCAGATTATAGTTGGATTCCTCGAAAAAAAATACTGCCTGACTGACATAAGCAATGAGAGAAAGGTAAATTCATGTTCATGGTCACCTATGGCAGGTAGATATTTAGGTTGCAGTACAGCATTATAGTTACAAGCCCCTCTTATAAAACTTTTTAATGTTTCTGCTCTATAACCTGACAAATATCCAGAAAGTTTGAAGGTCTGATAAATTGAAAGCCAATGAAATTAAAAGGAAAAAATAAGAATTTTCTGTCCGATTTTGTAGTCACTTTGCTAACTGTAATTACCTTGTTTCTAAACATCCGTGTATCACTTCCAATGATGATGATGATTATTATTATTATTATTATTATTTTTCCTTAGTTAACACAAACACTGACCCCATAGAAATCAACAATTTATTCTTTTTATTTTTATTTTTGTGAAAATTGACCTAAAGATGTGGTGTAGGTAACTTAAGACCTACTTATTTTGGTTATGCCTTTGTTTTTTCTCTGTAATACATAGTTCTTGACTTTTTAGAGAACAGACACACATATACTTTTAGTTCTTTAAATAAACCCAGCATAGCTCGGGGGGGGGGGATTCTAAATTTGACAACACTTTTTAATGATTTTTAAATATGATATAACTATGCTATGGTTATTGTTGCATTAGCACTGAAAGGAAAATAAATCCATATTTCCAGTTTTCCAATGATGAATGGAAAGTGACAATCCAGTTGAGCATTGTAACTACATTCTAAATAGAACTCCCCTTTAAAACCTGAAAACAATTATATTATCAAACCCAACAAAATTCAATGAGATTTAAAGGTCAAATACTATTCTGAAACAATCGGCTATTGAACTGGTATGACATTGGAACTTAGAATTATTGCCCCAAAAAGAATTTTCAAGAAAACATTGACCCCTGTGCCTCCTCACGTGAGTAGGTTCAAATGAATCATGAAAAAACCTTCCCCAAGTGATGCTGATTCAAGATATACATATAGTCTGATTTTATGGATGTAACTCTAATAGTTGTTGAAGATCCTAGATGAAAAAACAAAGAAAAAATATTTTTTTGACAACTGTTTTCTGAGAGAGTGAACGCCAACTGCATAAAAATAGACAATTTATTTTTTACAAAATTTGACCTCAAGATTCTATATGCTGTAGGTAACTCAAGACCTACTAATTTCAGACATCCTTTATTTCTGCTCTGTGATGTGTACTTCTTGATATCTAGGAGTATGAACACTCATACATACATATATACTAAGAAATGGATATGTGATCCAACAGAATGATGATGAATTGTATTAGATTATACATAAACTAATTTGAAATGATCTCCCGTCATTACATGGTCAATGTATCATTCGTCCTAGACAACGTAAATAGAACAAACAATTAAAGAAAATGAGGCTGCTGCAGGAAGCATATGTGTAGGTTCAAATAAATGGTAAAAAAACATTCCTGGATGATGCTGATTCCAAAATATGTTTTTTTTTATGAATCTAATTCTGATAGTTTTTGAGAGAGTCTTCAGATTCTGTCTTTGACTAATAAAAATTTGGTTGTGTGAAAATCTTTCAATAAGCGTGGAAATACCTGAACATTTTGACCAATTTTAGCTTCTTTGGGGGCCTTTTTTAATTTTTTTTCATTTAGTCACTTAGCATTCAAACTACGCAAAAATATTATTTGAATTGGCAACACCTTAGTTTCAGATTCAAGGAACAATATTTTTATTGCTTGAGTTGAGTAGTTGTTTGAAATTTTAAAATGGGGTGATTTTGGTTTTCAGTGTTATCAAATTTCTATAGCGTAATTTTTTTTTTTTTTCGGGTTTTCATTCAATTTTCCCCTACTATGAATTACTAAATATCTCAATGAAAAAAGAAGTCTGGATGATTAGCAACTGGATAATAATTGTGTGGGATTTGCATTTGCACTCAACCTGATAAGAATGATCTGATTTCCACACTTCTACATGGTGGCACAAATGTTGTGAAAGTGTTAAAAACATTCATATTTTTTAGTTTATTGTTTTTAACGAATAGAATATGGGAGATTTAATTAATCCATGTATTGAAAATTGTTTATTTCAAATGCCCACTATTTTCAACCTAACAAATTTTTACTCTTTCAATAACATTTCAAAGGATATCTAGTCCTATGTTATTTATTTAGTTCCTGGACAGCCCTTGGATCATTAATATAGACATAATCCTCTGAAGTGACCTGTGAGATGAGATAAACTAAGCAGAATGTTGGCGAGTTGATGTTGCAAAATTATCTCCCACACACCACTGCTCAGCTATACGATTCTCAGCATTTCAGATTGAATGTGGTCTCCCCGTTCATGGCCAATCAGTAACAAACCAGATGACAAATCACTTTTTGTTCCACCCTGTATTTTGATAGAACAACTGTTTCTCTCTGTCTGTCACTATGTCTTTCACCTTAAACAATGGCACAGCTCAACTAAATTTGGTATTCAACATCTTCCCTTAGGTCTACTAATTGGTCCCCTCTCACAATTTTTTTCCTTCATGTTGGGGGGGATGCTCTATTAACAATCTGATTATAATGAACACTCTCTGTTCAATTATTTTTTCTTTCTTTATCAATTACTTCTCCCAATTTGAACAGGAAAATTTTGTTAATGGAGAACAGCAATATTTCTTACCATAAAAATTTGATCATTTCATCAGCAGGGAAACACTGGAGCTGAAAATTTTTCAATTTAGTATTCAATTATTTTTTTAAAGAAAAAATTTCAATGAAAAAAGATATGTAAACCATAACAATATGAAATGTAATATAATTTGTTTATTTACAAGAATTTACTTATTGTTTACTAGCTGGAAAGTCTGCTCAGATGGTGTTATAGTTAGCACATCTGTCTCGCATACAGAAGGTCCTGGGTTTGATTCCCGGTATGAGTGAAGAGTGTGGAAAATTCTTCATGGGACAAATTTCCCTGTGCACTCAGCATATGATTGAACTAAGCTGTGTGATTAGGGTGGGGGTATTCCTTTAGTCAAGGATATGGTCATGAAAACCTGTTGGTATGAGGTTTTTTTGATCAGACTAGAGACTTGCAAGGATCACTTAGCAGATGTATGCTAGAAACCAAGACTTAGTCACCAGCCGTCATACTTCATTGGGAGTTGTTCCTTAAGAGACCGATACTTTACCTTACTAGCTGGAAATTCCCCAACAGGGCTGGTTTCAGCTTGTCTATATATAAGTCTGATTCAGTTTATCTGTATGTGACCTCTAACTAGCCTAAATGTTGAGATATTGAAATACCCCTGAACAACAACAATGAGAGAAACAGTTTTAATCTCTCATTGGGGACCAAAACTCTATGGGCCTTCCACAGAAAATAGCTGAAAATCTCACTCATGAATGAAACCTTTTATTTATTTGAGCTTTCCTCTCCAGTAACTCAGGTTCAGGTGCAAGTGTTGAATGGATTGACCATAATTTTTGAGTACCACAATATTTATTTCCTGCCTGTGAAGCATGTGCCACATAAATGCCAAGAAATAACCAAGTTCAAAAGCAATGACTTCATTGTACAAAGGTAGGTATCTTTGTTTTGTTTTCGTTTTTTTAACATTTTGTTCGATGAAATTAAAATAATTACCATTGTAACATTACAAAACATAAAAATAATGAGCACTTGTACTATTGCCTTATTATAGTTCACTACTATAAAAGATTGGAGCAAAAAACATGGGACTGCCAAAATGTAGTGCCAAATAGAGTACCTGTGTTATACAAAATATTACAATTTTATACCTTTTCACCTCTATATCTAGTACTTGTATTATACAAGAATTATGCTATACATGATTGAATACAGTATATCAGTCCCACAACCTCCAAAGAAGAAACAGTCTCATGTTTCTTAATGATAATTGTAACACTCAGTTTGGGGCTGATTTGTAACTTTTTGATGTGAGAAAGGATGAAAAAATCCAATTCATTCAATATTTTCCAGTATGGTACCAGTTTTGGATCATCCAACATTCTATTTTTAACATTTTTTCTTCCATTCTGACAAATGCAAACTATTGTTGATGGGAAGATTTGAAAATTTAGGTATAAATTTTTCTATTGGTATTAATTAATACTGTAAATTTTCAATCTATTTCATATCAAACCCAGACCAAGATGTTAGCTGAAAATCCAGAGCATAAAACATTTTACTTAAATCAATTTGTTTTGCATCAAGTTACCAATTTGTTTGAAATAAGATTTTAAAATTATTAGAAAAAAAATCAAAATATCCCTCCCTCAGCTCAAATTCCCTCCCTACTGAATTCTTCAAAGAGACAATGAACTCATTGAAGGTGTCTTCAATTAGATCCTGATTTGAAAAGTTCTTGGCTATTGGGAAGTGGTCAAAATGCTTGAAAAAATTGAATTAATTCAATAATGTCTGTTTGTTTAACTGATACATCTTTATTAACATTATTTTTATATCAAAATGATACTTTCTATTTACCAAACTGAATACTTTTAGTTTTGAATGCACTATTTCAACCTAACCTACATACTTATGAGCATTAATTGTTGGGTAACTTATTAGATTATAATATATCAAACTGCTCTTGTACCATCTAACACTGACCATAATCTTGTGATTATGATAACATTGTTGCAGCTGATATTTTGGCTTCTCATCTGCATCCAGTCATTTTGTAGAACTTCTCTAATTATACGTTATCCATTTTATATTTTCATTACATGTGATGATACAATGCAGGAAGGGATCTAACTCTTACCGTTGTACATGAATTGTGTGTTGGGTGACTACTAAGTGTGGAACTATAGAGTGTGGACACAATTGACAAAAAGACATTTTCAATCTCAATGATAATGTCAAAAATAGAAAAATGTAAAGAAAAGTGTTTTGTTCAATCAATTAAAAAGTGGTAAATAAAATGCTAAATCCCATTTTTAATATGAATTCTGGTTGGAACTGGTGTCACTGAGTAGCAATACAAGTAATATACTACCTCAAAGGGTGTTGAAGATCATCTGGATTTTATCAGAACCAGTCCCAGGAACTTTGGCACCCTTCCAAGTATGGTACTACTAGTATCACTAATAATCTTAACGGCTATCTTTCACTATTTAGTGATACCAGTTTCATTCTTATCAAAAAAGTATATAGGTTATACTATCAATTAATTAAACCATACACTATTCTTTACATTTTTTATTTTTGATATTATCATTGTGTGTTTGAAAATGTTCTCCACTCAATTTCCCCACCCGCAATAGTCACCCCACAGAATTATGTGGTGGTCTTTTTTCCTCTTTTTCTCAAAGTCCAGTTGAAGTTGACAGTTTTTCCCAACAAGAACAATCCTCACCAAATTTAGTCAAGTAAACTATTCACTGTTTGTCTATCACGTTATATTAAACCAAACATATATATAATTATTTTCAATCAGGATAGAAGTATGATTTACCTTGTAGCAGCCAGGCTTGAGTCTGTTTTTTTGTTTTTTTAGGGGCGTGCTCTTCATTCATTTCAGATGGAACCCATTTATTAAGCTTTTTTTTCTCGAGCTTATATGACTTGAAATGATTCCCATCAATACATTGAAATTTGTTTCAAGTTCTTCCAACGAAAGTTTTTGAATCATTTTTCACTACAGCTTCAAATCTCCTTTATTGATTGATGGTTTAGGCCAACTCGTCTCCTGATTTTCTAAACTGAAATCTCCACCTACAAATTTTTAAAAGCAAAATCTTAAAGAGATCATCAGTGAATATGAAATTTATATTCTACACTGCTTTATCTCTTTATTGCTGAACTTGAGTTTAGTCACAAAAATCATCAGTTGAGAGACTTTACCAATTTATCTAAAAGTTCACTGACATTTCCATGCAAGGACCAACAAAAACTAGCCTTCCAAAGGAAATTATGAATCACTGCTACCTATATATGCTTATTTTTACCTCGTAAATTAAGCAGTGGTGGTGATAAAATTAAGTTATTAGGTTGATGCAAAAATAATTGCATTTATATTATTTTAAACTTAAGTGTTTATTTTTGGAATAAACTATTATTCAACTATATTCATGGAATATATCACTTTAAAGCATGACTATTTATTTCAGTCTGTTTATTTAAGCTGAACATTTTGTTTATTTCACTTCTTGATCTGGTTCATTTGAGGCTGTGAGGCTGAAGGATAGAAAAAAAGCAAATTCAAGCAATTTTATTGTACAGGTTCAAAATGGGACATGAATTAGCAGACACTGCTTGTAATATCAATCAAGTATTTGGCCAGAGGACTGTCAATGAATGTACAGCTCAACATGGTTTTGAAATATCCAGAACCAGAGATGAGAACCTTGAAGATGTTGTTAATCACAGAAGGATGTCCACTTCCAATTGAGAGCAATTACTGAGGCAAACCCTAGCAAAAAAAATGAAAAGGCTGTAGTACAATGTCTGAAGAGTAACTGTCTGCTTGGGAGAAATAGGGCAGTTTATTTTTCTTAAACTATATATAAACTGAACGATGACCATTCAACAGTTGTTTGACATTTGTGTCAAATTGGAAAAGCAAAAAAGCTCAACATGTTACACGAATAACTAATGTCCCTGCAGAAATTAAACAAACTAGGCTCTACCTCACCCAGCTTACTCACCAGACCCCTCTCCAAGCAACTACCACTTTTTCAAGCATTTCGACCACTTCTTGGAAGGGAAAGTCTTCAACAACCAGGCATCAGCACAAAGCAAATACTCTGCTTCTGGAATAAATGGATTTGTTTCTAGTTGACAAAAATGTGTAGATTCTGAAGGTTCTTATTTTGATTTATAACTTTTATTCTAAGCTGAGATATACTGTTTTTAAATTTATGGTGAAAAATAGCATTTATTTGTGCACCAACCTAATACCTTGATGAAAATACTATCAGTATGGTTTGAACCATATATTCACGATTTATAAAAACAATAAAACATAACAGGTTCGGTTGGTCACTCAATAGTCAATAGGAACCATCACATAAGTAATTTTATTAAGCATTATGCCCTGTTAAGGATGATTAATTAAAAAATTGAAAAATGGCATAATCAATAAATAAATTACTTCTCTTGCTTTTGTTGTGCTGTGATCACTGGAATGTTAAAAAAACAAGTATAAACAGTCAGACATCAACACAATTAGCATACACTTACATTGTAAATTGAGCATCTCACTAGAAAATTTGAAAAAAAATAAGATATATTTAGTTGGCAATAAGGAATTAGTAGTTAGCGTGGAATTTTCAAAGATTAAGAAATGTTTTCAAAAGTGTGCAAAATTTCAAGTTTAGGGCTGTGTGAAGTTTGGATATATAATCATTGCAGAATGCATGAATATTTTTAACCAAGCAACAGTGTTCACATTGGTCTGGTGTGGGTAGCAGTGATTATCAAACTGTGGAGTTAACACTTTCTTGAGATATAAAAATCTAAATTCTCTTTTTGATTCTATTATTTTCGGTATTCTATTGACTTCGGTAGTTCAGTTTGATAACTTGTAGTTCACCGGGGCAAACTATGGAGTTAAAATATTTTTTTGAGTTTGCAGGTACTAACTACAGTTTATTCGCATGATGTTTCCATAGTCATTAAGTAACTTCTTTACTGTTGAATAAGTTTGGAAACAAATTATGGAGTAAAATGATTCATTACAAAAATCAAAATTAATTTTTGTATTTGCAGATACAGTTTAGCACTCCTTATCCGAAATGCCTGAGACCCGAAGAGTTTTGGATATCGGAATATTTTCGGATACATAATGTGATGTATCCAAGATAGGGACCTGTAATGTGAGGGGGATAATTTTGGGGTTTCTTGATCTACGTTTATCTCCCATTTAATTTTTTTTTTTTCGGTATTCAATCCAAATAACTATCTTTTTTTTTTCATTTTTATTGTTCACTGGAATCTTTCTGTGTTCAAACATAAACAAAATAATAATTATTTAGAAAGTTAGAAGTTAGAAAAGAGAAATTGACAATAGTGAAATGGATAATTGAACCAAAAAAAAAAGAAATGGCCTACGAAGATTTTGAGGTCAGTAACAAAAGAATAGATTGCAATACACTGAATCTTTTGTGTTGCTCTTATTCAAAATTTACAGAAACAAATAAGCATTTAATTACAAGTAGCTCTAAATGAACGTAATAGAAACTATGGGAATTTTTAATTGTTTCGTCTCTCAGCGTTGGTGATATAAATATGAATTAACGTTTCTGAAGAGTTAAAGGGAGGTAACTGAGCTTGAATCTAGTCAAAATGAGTTATGTATCTTGTTGGGTTTTCGGAATTATATATACTTATTCGTCAGGTACTGCCCCTGGACCAGACAACATCACCATCGACCTTCTCCGAAAAGCGGGTAAAATCATCACTAGGAAACTGGCCGTCCTCTTCAACTTGTGTCTAAAACACAATAAAGTTCCAGACGATTGGAGCACTGCTATTATAATGCTTTTATATAAAAAAGGAAACCCGAAAGACCTCAACAATTACAGGCCTATAAACCTACTCAACTGTGTATACAAACTTTTCACAAAGATCATCACCAACCAAATCTCGAAAACACTCGATGAAAACCGGCCATTTGAACAAGCTGGCTTTAGAAGAAGCTACTCGACCATGGACCACCTGCATTCGATAAATCAGCTGAAAGAAAAAGCAGCTGAATATATACTACCACTCAATGTAGCATTTATCGACTTCAAAAAGGAGTTTGACTCAGTAGAAATTCCCAAGGTCATGGAGGCCATAAGTTAACAAGGTGTAGATCCAGTATATGTTGAAGTGCTGAAACATATATACAATCACAGCAGCTCCTTTATCAGGTTACATAAAGACTCAGACCCCTTTCAGTAAGACAAGGTGATACCAGCTCACCTAAACTCTTCACAGCCTGCCTCCATATGATCTTCAGAAGACTAGACTGGGAGAGTAAAGGAATTAAAATAGACGGCAAGTATCTGAGCAACCTCAGATTTGCAGATGACATTGCCCTTTTTGCAGAGAACCTACACGACCTCCAACTAACGATAGATGAACTAAATGAAGAGAGCAAGAAAGTCGGCCTACACATGAACTTCAGCAAGACGATGATCATGTGCAACAACCACATCGGAGATAAAAACACTAAGATCGAAATCGAGGACACACAACTGGAGGAAGTAGACCACTACATCTATCTAGGACAACAAATCTCCATGAGACCCTCAAAAGAAGAAGAAATCAAGCGAAGAATCACACTAGGATGGCAAGCCTTTGGCAGAGCTAGCTCAACCTTCAAAAATAATAAGATCCCATTGATCCTAAAGAGAAGAGTGTATAACCAATGCATCCTCCCAACAGTCACTTATGGAGCTGAAACATGGAACCTAACCAAGAGACAGACCCACAAATTGAGAACCATGCACATGAAAGAATTATGCTGGGCCCCACATGAAGAGACCACAAGACAGCTCAGTACATCCGAGAAAAGACAAGAGTCAAGGACATCGTAGAATCCATTAAAAATCTCAAATGGCGGTGGGCTGGCCATGTTGCAAGAATGGCAGACAACCGATGGACATCACAACTCACGACATGGATCCTCCGAGATCACAGGTGCAACCGAGGCCAGCAGAATATTAGATAGAGAGACAAGCTAGACAAGTTCAGGAAGTACTGGCTCCGCGACACCCATGATAGAGAAGTGTGGCATATCCTCGGGAAGGTCTATCTCCAACTATGGACTTTAAAAGACTGATGATGATGATGATTCGTCAACTCTATTGCTATGAAAACTTATCTCAATAAATCGTAGGCAAAATAATGTTAATGATTGTAATATAAATCATTTTAACAACGTAGTTACTTTTCAAAATCATTCAGCAACAAAAAAAAAATTTTTAATTTTTTTCAAATTAACAACTTATTGAAATACCATAGTTAGTACCTATGAAGTCAGAAATTAATTTTAATTTTTGTAATAAATCGTTCCAATTCCATGGTTAATTATAAATTATCAAATTGAACTACTGAAGTAAATTAATAACCCAGAATGATTCAACTCAGTAGATAATTTTGATTTTTGCATCTCAATGAACTGTTTCAACTCCATAGTTTGTGTGAACTTGAGAATTTTTTCAATGTTAGCGTCTTGATCAGGTTTTTCATTCATCCAACATTTATGTCCAAGATTGAAGTGCAAATTGTAATCTTGCCTAAAAGATCAACATATAAGAAGGAAAGTGGAAACTAACAAGGTAAGTAGTAAAGATAAAGGTAAGGTGTGAGACAGACATGCTAAGCATTACACTATCCAAGGAGATGTGTTAAGGAGTCAACACATTCCCACTATTGAAAGAACAATTGTATTATCAGCACTAGGTACTTCTGTTGTGGTGAATTTGCTCTGTCCACAGTAGACCTAAAGACAAACAAACTATTTGAAAATGACTGACTGATATGTGTAGTCCAGCACCAGGTTCGGTTTTACCTTTGGTTGAGTAGGTACTTGGTCACTGATGGTAAAAGATCCTGATTTAACCAGGCTGACAACAATAAAGCCCTCTTAATATAAATCAATTATGGGTGTTTTAGACTATCAAGTCAGACGTTATTAGATAGGTTTGCAGTATAAATGCAAAGAGTCAACTACCAAGTCGAATTGTTCGGCGTTCACCGATTGACCTAATTTATTTCTCACACTATATCTACTTTTTGTAGCTGACAAAATACAGATTTTGTATAAATATAATACTCTCTATGTGCATATCCATATTCAGATATTGGGTGTGATGCTTCTTTCACTCCTCAAAAAAAAAAAAAAACACCAATTATATTGCAACTACTTAGCTTTCCAACTACAGATCAATGTTTCATACATATCTGTGCATTAATGGAGAGAATAACACTTAGTTCTCTAATAGGAATATTTTCTCCATCAAAAATCAATGGCTACAATTCCTTTGAATATGAAACAAAAAGAACAGACTGCTCGAAGCCTGCAACATTGTATACACAATTTTTGACAATATTTGTTTCCAATAAACTTGTCAAGTTGATCTCTTTTAAAACAAAAAAAAATATCCAAAATGCAATAATTCATTATGAAATAAAGTTAAATATGAAGTTTATACATTAGTTAGAAACAGTTTGGTCTGCTTTATCTCTTGTACTTATTCCTTTATATCTCCAAAATTGATCTAAAAGAAAGAGGAATATTATCTATTGGGAAATCAAGAGGAAAAGAAATATTCTTTCTCTGCCTGCTCTCTCTCTCTCTCCTCCCTTTCTTAAAAACACTAAGAACCGATTCAAATTTAATTGGAATAAAAAACCTTTTGGCACTCAGAACTGACTCTAGTGCAGTCAAAATGATGCAAGATCTTTTATTGAATCAATGGTTGCACAATGCAAGGAAAATTCCAACCTTACCAAACGTCGGAACATTTATTTTCAATTTCAAGAATCTATCTATACCTCAGCATTTAAGTATGTAGGGGTCACAGACCCCCCACCCCACCCCCTTGCTTTTTAGATCATGTGACCAAAGGGCAAAGGGCGTTTCTGTGGACAGTAATGTGTTATTCCCCTAGAAACAAATTTTATTTCATAAGGGCAGCTGATTCCAAAACTAACAGCTTTGTGTACTAAGGCAGCTACAGGGTTGAGCAGAAAACCGCAGGCAGATAATTTCGACATTCTTTTCCAAAGAAGGAAGAGAAAAGGTTTTGGACATGAAAAGTCTGAGGAAGTGGTAGAAAAAAAACCCCAGAAAAACTCAAGTTAATATTTTTCTAAGTTTGTACTACATTAGAACAGAAATCTATCATTCCTGGAGAAAAAATAAATATATTTTACTTGGATAGTAAATAATGACCATAATTTTACTCAAGGGAAATAATTCCTTGATTAGCTCTCTTAATAACATTCATTCTGAGTCAGAACTGTGGCATCTCAAAATTTAGGACAGAGCATATTCCAACTCTCACATAGACAAGGATACAATACATAATACTCATCTACACTGGGTAGGAGGCACAAACTGAATTGATAGATGGAAAGATAGATATCAGATATTTATTGTTATGAGCATGAATGCAGACACAATAAAGATTTGGTAATAGACACAGAGTATAGGTCCAATTACATATTAAATACCTCTTGCTTACAACTAGAAAAGTTCAGAAATTTTCAAAAATTGATTCACTCAAAACTTGCTTTAGGCCCTGAATAAATTTTCTTTGAAGCCTTTATTGCTGAGATCTTGCCAATACACTTCATATATTGCATAAAAACTATTCACTGATATTAAGGGCAGAGTGCTAAATGCATATGCAATGGAAACATTATTTCGCTATGTTGATTCTATCCTAACCCAAGTAACAGCAAAATGTTTTAAGTCTCATTGGATGCATTTACACAAACGAAGTTCATTATTCTTCAGGAAAGGTTTTAAAATGAACATAAGGTTTAGTAAGAAAAGAAATTAAGACTGCTTCAATATTTTAGGAATTCAATGGCTCAATTTTCCACAATTATATAAAAACTCCAAGTAATTATCTACTCAAATCTTTTTTTAAACTTCTTAAAAATTCAAAGAAAAATCAGAGAGGGAACTTAATAGATTCTCAAAGTGCTAAAATCTTCTAGATGCAGACGAAAATATTTCAATACCTCAAGCAATCTTCTATACTTCCCTTATTTCAAGAATTCTTTGTACGATTCAACCTCGTTATTTATGTTTACACTATGTTTTGGACAATCCATTCTATGGCCTTCTCCAGGGGGGTGCTATCCATATGTAATGGTGAACAGAATCTTCTTTCCTCAAATGGTAGTAACACCTGTATACATAATTGATCTTTTTTCATAAATTCTGTCTCGGTTAGTGTGCCATTATTAATATCAAATGAGCACGAGGGTGGAACTTGAAAAATCTACACCATCCATCCCATGTTCAGAAATATTTCATGAATAAAGTGATCATGTTTAGTTCATACACCATGACTCACTGATTGATAGAATTTTCCTATGTGCAGTGAACATCCCATCCTTTATTTTTCTCAAGTTTCAAAATAAGGCAACTGTTTAAATCTTCGATAAAAATGTGACCATTCAAAATTATTAAAAAATAACAGCATTGATAAAAGCCATATTCAAGATGAATTGGGAATAGTAAAATCCAGAGCAAAACCCAAGAGCCCATTCCACTTGCATGAATTCCAAAAACACAAGTTTTGAAACTGGTTTGTCAGCAGAGCATTTTCATGTCATGACACTTAGCAAGTAACAATCTCTTGGATTTGATATCTTTTGTAAGACAAACCAGTCTGAGTTGAGGACAGTTTTTCGTATCTCATTTTAGACAATTGTTACTGTTTCTACATTAAATTTTAATGCGCTGTGTGTCTGGGGACCTTAGTTATAGGCATATGGTCATAAGTTAATTGTTAACGGAGAATCCAAATATCTGAAGAAAATATGCTATTCTGAGGAAACCCAAGACAAATAGTGCATTCATATTAGAATCAAACAATATTCAATTGCCAGATTGAAAATGCCCTCTTCAATTTTTTCAATGCTGGAATTCAAGTTATCCTCTAATATAAAACACTTATCAAGAATCTTACAAAACAAGTTCTCAAAGGCAGCATACACAATAAATGCAAAATTGTCTTCTAAATCATTTGTAAAATGAAAAACATTGTAACCAGCAAGTTCAAATTATATCCATTCAAGAATACACAAATTTTCGATTATCAATCTCTGAAGTTATCAATAGGATATATGCCAAGGCTGTGAGATACAAATTTGATGAACCAAATAGAAATATTTGGAGGTGGGAGAATTTTTTCTTTCAATACTGACAAGTTGATCAATTCATCCTAATTAGTACCCAATTTAGTGTGTGCAATGAAGAGCCTATCAAATAGAGATGATCATTTCATTTACTTTCATATGTGAACTGTCAATTTCAAAGCTCATATGTTCCATATTACATTTTTAGTTTCATTGAAATGTGTAAGTCAAAGCCTTAGCATAGAGAGCAATCTGATCAAAAACAAAAATACTGAAAACATGTTATCTTTTTAAATTTATTTTGACAATGCCAGTTTGTTTACTAATACCCAAACATTGCATTTATTCTTCAACAGTGCCCTTTTCTGACACATAAATGCCGTCCAAGAATTTTCGAATGTCCTTCTCTTTCACGGAGGTGGACTGTTGGATGAGTGCAGCAGAACGAGAGACAAGCTCTATGTCATTACCTTCAAGAATGAACTCATCTTTTTGGGCTTGAGAAACCACAAAGGTGACTCCGGGTAACATATCCACATGACGCACATATTTCTCACCAAGGAAATTACGGATTTCTACTGCCTTGCCACCGTCAAGGATAACAACGTTGATGGGGAAATGAGCATAGACAGACCTCATTTTATAGCTGAATCCTTTTGTAACACCCTTGATCATATTTTCGATGTGGCTGCATACTGTGCGTACTGCGGCTAACTCTTTCCTCTTGCCGAACTGTTTCTCTACTTTGATGTAGTTTTTAGATGGATGTGTGATGGTGATGAACAGATGGCGGAAACTACGGACGAGCTTGCCTCGAGGACCAGTCACTTCCACTTCTCTGGATTTGACCCGAATAGTCACTCCCTGAGGGATCTTCACAAGTTGGTCAGCTTTGATGGTCTTCATCTTTATTTATGAAATACCTGTAATACAAGAGAAGAAAGAATATATATCAGGATAGCAAAATCAATTTCAATATTACCAATATTGTTCGTACCAAAGTATTTTCTGTATCTATGTATAGATAAAAATATCTCAATACCCACTTCGTTAACATTTTGCTAAAAGCAGCTGCCGTCTATAAGGAATAATGCAGATCAACCAAATTATTACCGAAACATGCCTTTGATTTTTTCCGTCATAAAATTATAGTTATGGGCTTAAAAATCCCAAATGACAGGAAATATTGAGAGCAATTGAATTCAATAATGGTCAAAATTCGGTTCGAATTGCAATTTACACTTCCGAGAAAATAGAACTTGTTGGTGTAAAGTGCTGCACTTGAAATGAAAGACGTGCGATTTCAATGAGAATTGCAAGAATGCAAGCGCTACACACGAGGCATTCAAGGGAAAATCTACTAAACGATACGCGAAAGAGATGGAGAAAAAAAGTGAAATGAATCACCATTTCGAGATGAAACTTACTGATAATTTTAAAACCAGAATCATTACTCCATGAATCTCTTACAGCGTAATAATACTGGAGCCCATCGATTTCTTTTTTGATCAACTTTAATTCGTGTCAAAACTTCCCCGCAAGTTTCAATGAGCACGAATCGGCCAACTATCAAATCATTTAGTTGATGGTGCGAGGATTTCGAGATAAATGAGACAAAAAAAAAAAAAAAAAAAATATTTGCACGAGATAATTCCGTACCCGAAATATCGTTTGATACAACAATTTTACATCCGGAAATATAGGTGGGACGAAACAGAAAAAAAAAGTTACAACTTCATGGGGGGGGGATTATCGCAAAAGATCAACTATTTACTGAATATCCATTTGGATTAGAGTAAGTGGAAAAAAAAGTTTTAGACCGAATACGTAGGATTAAAAAGATGAGGGTAGACGTGTAAAAACAAGGTAATATTAAAATGTAGTCAGTTTCGGGCTTCTAAACGTTTCACAAGTTTTAGAAGCGGGGGAAGGTAATTTTTTAGAACCCAAAATCCTCAGAAATTCAACGAGTAAAAAATTACTTTTATTATTTCAACATTTCAAAGTCCTGTGAGGAGTGAAACCCAAGTACACGAGAAAGAAGACAACACCGGCGTGGCTTTAAAAAGGCCCACACGTGCATTAGCATTGCAAATAAATTTAAAGATGAATAGTCTGGGTATATATTTGAAGGCTCGTAATTATTATACATCTATGAAGATTAAATTGATGACAATTGAGATAAATGGATATACATTCCAACAAACAACAGTACATTAATGGGAAGTCTTTGGAGATGAAAGTAAAATATAAAGTGTTAAAATCAGAAGTTTCACTCCAATATGGCGCACATTTCTAAAGAGATTCCTAGTTTCTCTGTTCAACATCGCTAAATATACATTGAAACAACACAATATAAGACAAAAACAGTTACAATAAAAAATATAAGGTTCTTACCAACAATTTTAAATGGTTTCAAGCGTTTAAGACCGAATTTTTAAACGAATTCAAAGTAAAAAAAATATGACGATAACGTACGTACCTGTCACCCTGTGCACAGGAAAATCGGAAAGAACGAGATTTGCTCAGCACGTGTGCGTCAACGAGATTAGAACGAGGCAAGTGGAAATACGTAATAAAAAAATATTAACTTCATAGAAACACCTTTATAATATATTGATTTTTATTATTCGTCAAAAGAATATTTTATCCACTATCAAAGAAAAAATTTAAGGAAATAAGTTAAATTCTATTTTATTAACTCCGTACCTGTATGTTACTAAGTGTAACTCTCCAATAATGAAATAACAATTGTCTGCAGGACTACATCCGGCCACTAACGGGTTGCCGGCTTTCTTTTTGCTTATTTCGGGTTGAGCGGATTTTTCAAATCATGTCTAGTACTAAAGATATCACAAAATTAGATTTATACGGTCTCCTAGAAGTGACCGAAAATGCCACCAAGAAGGAGGTAGGCTTATTATGCCATCAATTATATTTAATTGACCTTAAAAGTTATGGAAGTTTTCAACAATTCAAAATTGACAAAACGTAAATAAGTTCTTAGCTGATCTTGCTATGCACCCCAGTGTAGTCTGTTAAACTCTTCTTTAATAAGTAACTAGAAATAGCAAGTTTATCATTTAAGCTTACGCTTTGTACTTCTAATAAATCATTAACAATAATTCCTATTATAGATGATGTTCATGCAGTTATTGTTTAAAAACTACATCTGTTTTGTCACGTCACTTGAAACTTTCAAAACAAAATATTGATTTTCTATTTTTTTGTTTCTCCGATCTTTCGTTTTTCGTTTTGGTTCATAAGAAATAAGAGGAAGCTTGATAAATTCTATATTTTCTTGAAAATTTGTTTTGATCATTTGTTTCCATCTCGCTCATCGTGTTATTTCAATTCATAGTGCAAGCACGTGTAGGTCGTCCAAGTGCTTCATTTGAAGAAAAAATTATGCCACTGTAATACTAACAGCCCTATTAACTCAACATAATCAACTGCAAGTTATATCGTGTGGTGATTTGACGTCGAGTTTTTGCTGACAATTTTGTTACGAATTTCATGGATCAAAGGATTAACACTAATATCCGCTGTAAACAATTTTCCATTGTCAATGAATGAATTTATTACGTTATTTATATTTGTAGAATTCGTATCATTACCTCATCTTTTGGAATTGATATTTTGGTGGACAGATGTAGATTGCAAGCAATCTGTTGTAATTCACCAAGTTGGAGTAGCTTCCCCTTATTTCACGAATTTATCCACATGAAACGAAAGATCAGACTTTCTTGAGGTTAAAATTCTCAAAATCCAACAAGTGTACATTGTTGTTGTGAAACTAACTTGTAAAAATCTTTTTTAGTCAATATAGCCACATCTTTTTAGATCCCCATCCTATCAAACTATCAAGAGCCTAGTGTGATTACTGCTATAGTTAACCTCGTTTCTTTGGACATCTACTTAGGTTTTCAAAAATGCCTTTCATTTTATCTATGATCAATCTTCCTACTTATCCCATTGTTCAAAGGTCCAGGATGACCTTTTTAGGTGTCATTTTTACTGTCAAAGAAGACTCGGAATTTGGAGGCCTCATAGTTGAAATTTAAAAATCATTTTTCACTTTCTAAGGAATGATTTATTGCAGAGCCTTCCAAATTCTTCACATAACTTTTTAAAAGTTAAATATTTTGCAACACATTACTTGAATATTGTTAGCAAAGCAAAATGAACAATGTAATCCTAGTTTTCAACAAGGAAAGTATTTGGAGAGATCTATAAAATCATACTAAATTTTGCTACACCCTGTGTTACTATTCAGTTTGGAAAGCTCTGATCGATTGGGTCCAAATCCTAATACTGTTTTTTTTTTATTGTGTTTATATTTGAATATACCACATTTAAACATATTGTGGACAAATAATTTCAGTAATACTTATGAGGAGTTCCTTTAAAAAATACAATTGAAGTAATTCTAAAAATCATACCTGTCGGTACGTAGTTGATTAGCACCCAAGTAAGTGTAGTTAATTTTATTATTAAAAAAAGACTTGATACTTCCTTTGTCAGTCAAGTATTGATCTCCAGGAAATCCATTAAGTTTCTTTTTTGTCTCATGAACTCGAGTCTTGATTTGAGATCATAGTTGCCCATATCCTAGACTGGCTACCAACCAAGTCTAGATAGCTCGGTCTGCTCACCAAACTCCAAAGAAATTGTACTTAAATAATCAAAATCACATTTTGTGATTGCATCCATTAAAAATAAGTGTTTTTCCCAGTGATTCAAAAAGACGTTCATTTTCTTTGATTCTCAGATTCCAAGCATCTAGATGTACAGATAATCACAATTTATTTTCATTTTAATCTATATTTGTTTGATGATATGAAAAATAGGCTTATCTTTGATTTTTTTTTTTCAAGAACTTCACAAAAGAATTTTGGGAAAATATTTTGCTTCTTGACTATTTGAATCTAATACTATTTTGACAATAGAAAAAGCAAAATAAAGTTGTCTGTAGCTAAATACTAGTTGTAACAAGTATATTCTTATTAGTTTGGCCATAGAGCCTTTCATTAAATGACATAAAGCTTTCCCATCTAAATACAATCATTAATGGATTTAAGGTAACATTACATTATAATCAATGTTTTGGGGGAGAATAGGAATTGTCATTCACGCTTAAAATATTATTGGATATTTGGAGAATATAAATTTACTGAAATTCATATGGCTGAAATAATTTTTGTTACAGGTTTGATTTGAAGTAAGACTCGCCATATTTGATTGCATATAAGACCCTCCCCCATTTCAGCAGGGAGTAGTAGTAGTAGAAAACTTGCATTCCCCTGAACTCCTCATTTATTACCCCTTCTTTTTAACTCCAATTCTGACCAATGTTGTGCTAGAAAACAAGATTTGTGTTAATCTTTTGACAAAGAAAGGAAGAAATAATGGGTGTGGGATGAAGTTTTATTTTTGCTGAGAACTACCATATAAATCTGATTGGAACAATCATACTCCATTATATATGAATTGTAATAATGGTTAAGTGCTGTTGTTATCAGCCAACTTCCTGTACCAAACTTGAAAATTCTACTATTATTCATTTGGGAATGATCATTTTATCGATTTTAATTGATTTTCTTCTATTGAAAAACAGTAGTAAAATTCTTAAAGTTAGAACTGGAAGTTGCCTGATGATGTCAGACTTTGCCTCACTATTATCTGACTATAGTTAAGAGAGGTAAATTAGGGCTGTATTTTTAGGTTTTTTTTCATGTATTTTATCCTTTCCTTTCGTTCTTTATAGATCATCTCAGCTTATCGAAAAAAGGCCTTGAAATGCCATCCTGATAAAAACCCTGATAATCCAAATGCAGGTAAGAAACATGGTAAAAACTCTGTAAATAATGCATATCCACCAAGATTGATATTCCTTATCAAGCTTAATGCAGATCAGTTTAACTACGCCCACTAGTTGCATTTTTTCTTATCATTTTACTGTTTTTCTGAATATATCTGTGTATATATATATATATATATAATATATATATATATATATATATATATATATAAAAAAGAAAGTGTCAAGTGAAGATTTTAAGTGATTCTTCCTACCTGTAGAGTGCATACTTTTACTCCATATTAAATTTTTTTCAAATTCCCCACATTTTTTCATTAGGGCTTCAATTTACAATGTAATTTTGTGCTAAATTATTCCCTTAGTTTATGCCTGGCAGCATTCATACTTGATTTATGAAAAGCTTTTTTAGTGATCACCTGTGAGAGAAAAGTAACTTATAGTTACTAAATATAGCAGATAAAGAACGTGAATGAGCAAAATGGGAATTTGGAGTTATTTGGGGTTTTGCTTTACTGATGGCTGTTTAGCTCAATGGTAAGAGCAACGCTAATTTACAAAGCTTTACAACTTTAAACATAAAACATAAAAACTTTTTCGGGCCACTTCAGTCACTTATTTCCCAATATCTGTTAATGTAATTTATATAATTTTCTTCAGTGTTTTTTTTTTCTATTTTACATATACTTTGTTATTTTGGTGCTGCGTGTAATTTTTTTCCTTGTTGGGATCATCAGATGTTTACCATATAATTGTTTTAGGGATTTTAAAAACAAAACAGTTATAGTAACATGGCTCCCCAGCATTGTTGATCAAATACCACCTCCTTTCTGCTATGATTTCAATATATAGCTTATTTTGTATAGGGTATTATCATAATGTATTGTATGTGGATGTTATTTTATATCATGCATCATTCAATTCTTTTGAAACTTGGCTTATTTACGTAGATTTTTCATATATACATGCATGCAAATATGTTACAGTAAGGCAATTTGCAAAATTTTTGAACACACAAACACACCATGTATATATTTGCAGCCGTATACATATATGTATATTAATATATTTTTGTTTTATCTATTCTGCAGCTCTTGAATTTCAGCAATTATCCAGTGCTCTTCAAATACTTACTGATGTTGCAGCTAAGGTAAAATGAAATCTTTGCAATTTTTTTCCTTCCTTCAAAAAAACTTTTTTTGCACATTTGTGTCTTGTGGAATGTTGTGTATTACCACATGATGCACATGTGTGTCCATTCCACAGTTTTATTTATGGCAATATAAATGACTATGACAGCTTGCCAGACTAAGTTTCTGCCTTGCAGTTCTGAGCAGAGTCACTTGCTTATTTTGTTGTATATGTCTTGATATCCAAGGTAGTAGTGAATGTGTTAATTAAAAGCAAATCGTCTGTATTAGTTTGATATTTAGAAATAATTATTCTTTTGTGTGCACAGGCTGCTTATGACAAAGTATGGAAGGCAAAGAAAGCAGCAAAAGAAAGACACAAAGAACTTGACAGCAAAAGGAAAAAGCTTAAAGAAGGTGAGTTGGTTTGGCTGTATTCAAATACAGGTTAAATATCCCTTTTCTGAGCTCCAAAATCCAAAACTTTTTAAAAGCCAACATGACATCACAAGTGGAAAATTCCACTTCTGACTTCACTGTAGCAAGATTCAACAGTCTTCTTTATGAGCTCATGAGTGGATTTTTATAATTAGTGGAATGTAATTATTTTATGTTTATTCAATGCTGAATACTGACAGCATGAAATTCTTAATTCAAAATAAATATTCTTGGATGTTGTGTGACACTTATAGGTATTGATGTATCAGGAAACCATCCATGTTTTGTTCTTATTTCAGATCTAGAAGCACGAGAAAAAGCTTATGAGAAGAAGCCTAAAGAAGAATTTTCTGAGAAGGACCTGCAAGCTGAGGTAATATGTTGCTGACATCATAGCATTTAACCCAATTGGCTTTTTACCAACGTATTTTGCTATCATATTATATAAAATGTATAATGTAATTTTCTGACTTGAAGACATGTTTGCTTTTTTTTAATTCTATCTCAACAAACATTTTGTGACATATTTCTTACATGTTTTTTTATTGATTCACCCAATGGTGAACACTCACATAAGTGGCATGTGGGACCTGCAGACCATGCAAATGCAGGGGTGGGGGCACAATATATCTGAGGAAACCTGAAATGTCTGCAATTGATATTTAAAAAATCTAAAAAAATTGTGTATTCAACAGCTTGCACCACGCCTAACATAAGTTGAAATGAACCCATGTGTTTATTATTGATTTTTGATAAGTATTTCTTTCATCTTATTTTCGTTGCTTTCATCACAATATCCTGATCATCATTTCACAATCATCAGTAGGCAGCGTGGATTGGAAGTAAAGAATAAGCCTCTAGGGAGACTTGAACTCACATCTCTTTCTACAATGACTACCATTTTTAATCTTAGAAATGACGAGAAAAGTTGACAAAGTAATTTTGACTTTTGTCCTGCACGCACAAAAAAGTTTTGTTATGCATTATAACTGAAAACTGTTTTAAAATACTTATGAATCAATATTTTTACCTAACAAAATCAAGTACTTAGAATTTTCTCTCATAGTCTTTTTCAAATAACTTTTGGAGGAAAATTTCTTTGTGAAATCAAATATTCACAATATATTAGCAACTAATGATCTATAGCCTCTTTTTGATAATTGAACTTCTGATTGTCGATCTATGGCCTGAATTTTGCACTAATTTATAGTCATAAATCATTAAAAAGAATAAATAAAATGGAATCCAGTGTTTTTTTTAATTTTTTTTTCTTCTTCCACCCCAGATTGATCGCTTACAGCAAGAAGGTTCTAGACTGTTAGAGCAGGAACAAGAATTCCTCAAAGAGCAGATGAAAAAGGAACGCCAGGATGCATCGAATGACCAACGTATGTAGATTCTTTATTTCTTCTTTCATTTTTGATTCTTTTATATCTTCCAATGTATTATCATTATTTCTTGGACTATGTGGGGGGAGGGGTCTGTTTGCAATCTAAGTTTATGCTAAATTGGTCCCTTAATTCATGTCTGGCAGTATTCGTTCTTATTTTTTGAAGATTTGGACTTTTTTAAATACTGCTCAACAAAAGGCAAGAGAAATAATTATTCATTGATCACTCCTGTCTCAATTTTTTAATTGATTACCCCCTATACGGCATGCTGCTAAAGATATTAATTGCATAATCGTTTCTATTGAGTGACTAACCAGACCTGTTTCTCTTTATTTGTAGGTTCACCTGAAGCTATGCCCAGGCTGAAGGTAAAGAAACACAGATTTAGATTTCATTCAATCTTTCATTATTACAGGGTTTTAGTATTGATCCAACTTCATTTTCAATTAGGTGAGTTTGAGCTTATGAAATTTAATCCCAAAACTTATCAGGGGTTCTTTTAACCCTTTCAAGACTTCTTGGATGTATATATCTCAAGGTTTCTATGACTGCTGGAATATTTATACTGCATACATTTCTTTTAGAAGTCTACTTGGACATTTTAATTCAGGCAAGCACCTTAATAAGTTTGTCTTGAAAGGGTTAAAATATCAAATGTATTTATGAAAAAGATTTTAGATTTTGATTGTGTTATCAATTGGTCTAGCTTTTATTTGTGAACTTCATTCATTTTATCCTGGAAAATGAACTTTTTCTTCAAGTTAACATCAAATAGAAAGCCAGCCAGTAAATATTTATTAATAAAATGCTTGATAATTATACAATAAAAACTACTGATAATCCAAACCTTTTAGTGCACTAAAGTGGTACAGTGTGGTGAAGCAATCCCTAAAACTATCATTTCTGCACTTGGAAATCCTCACCCCAACTTATGTCATTTCTAGTGTTTTATATTACAGAAACTCTATTGGTCCAATTGTTCCCAGGAAATGCTTTACAGCTTACATAGATCGGAACATTTAATTTCTCTGATTCCACCAATCAATCTCTTCAGGTTTTTCTTCATAAATTGTTTTAAATATGATCAAATTCAAATAAATTCATTTGACTTTTTCAACTACTATGTCTCCTTGGATTTCATTAATTAACTATCCAAAAATTAATTTCAAGCTCCCCCAATGTATTTCTAGTCATTTAATGGCTTGAATAAAGAACTCAAATTCATTAAAACCAAGTGTGTTGAGTAGGCACATTAACCAAATTTGATGAATTAGGGAGACTTTTATAAAAACAATTTATTATTTACAATTCCTATAAAAATAGTTACTATTTTAGTAAACTCTCAATTAATTCAGCTTTATTCAGTACAATTCTTCATTTAGTCAGTCATGTATCTTGCTATCAGATTTAATCAATTCTCATCTAAGTCTTGATTTTTATGAAGGCACAACCTCCTAGATTATCGAAAGAATAATTGAAAAATGCAAAATATGAATTTACTCTTGATATTTCATTAATACAGATTTGATTACTCAACTGTGTTAATTGTGAGTTCATTGTATTTGAAAGGAATGATAGATAAGTCTTTTTCATGATCAGAATTAGACAGAAAAATGACCCATTAATATCTAGTCAGTAATTGTTTCATTTTTCTACTGTTTTCTCACAGGTCAAATGGAAAGCTTCCAAGGGAGATAAATACAATGGCGGATATTCGGCAGAAATTTTGCAAAAATTATTCAGTGCAGTAAGTCAAGTTTTAAATTTTTGAGCTGAAATTGTTAATATTTTTCATCTAAGTTGTTTCTTCTTTTATCATTCTTTATAAAACATCCTATATGTTAATAATCATCTCTGTATTCTTCTTTTTCTATTTATGCTGTGGCCTTATTTTCTCCTCTGCCATGTATCAGTAACTTTATTCATCAATCCTTATTTTCAAGAGATTTTTTATGCCTAAAAAGTTGACTTATATGCCAATATTTGTGATGATATTTAAAGCACAAACAACAAAGTGCTAGTGGTTTTTTTAATATTTATGTATCTATTAACACCATCTTCAGAATGTTGTAAACATTGAGAAATGAAAATCCATCAGACATTATTGTTTCTTTATCAAATATACATAACCTACATGTTTTTCATGGCCATATATATATATATATATATATATATATATATATATATATATATATATTTCATTTTTTTTTCAATTTATTAACTATTTTTCTGATTTTCTCTTTCTGGAAGTATGGTGAGGTGACCGCTCTGGTTGTTTCAAGTAAGAGAAATGGATCAGCTATTGTAGAGTTTCCAACTACAACAATTGCAGTAAGTTCAGTGCTTTCTTCTTTTTAGCAAGTTGCTCTGAAGAAAATAAACTAAATAGAACTCTGAGAGGAATATCACTTTTGATGGCTTATTATCAAGACATATCCTTTTATTCTATACAAAAAATATTCTAAGATGTCTACATCAAGTGTAATCAGTTTTTCCTATACAACTTTCATTTACCCCCTGTCTGTTTTAGCAAGTTTTCCTTACCTCAGCATATTTAAGCATCCATATTTCAATCAAATGCTAACCTTATTTCCTGGCAGAAGTAACTTAGTCATACAGCTAACAACACTTGTCATTATTTGTTATAAGTCGGGAAGATTTGAATATCAAAGTTAGGTTTCATTGGGGTAAATATTAAACTGTAATATTTCTCATTATTAATCTTCTAAATACAGATTAATTTATTCAATTTACTTTATTAATAATGCATTTTGTGTTGAATGTTCTTCTCTAAACATGTTTTCAAAATCCACTTTTGGAAATATTAGCAAAATTTGATGCAATCCGCCAAGAAGATATTTGGTACAGTGCTGTCACTCAGTTTAGGAACATTAACTCACTTGAATAATAATTTTCTTTCAGATAATTCTTTTTACCGGAATATTATTTATGTAAAATTAAAGCATATTTCGTGCCCTTTTAAATGATATGTTTTGGCAGGAATAATTTCAACATAATAATTCATTTTTCTTTAAATAATTCTTTTGTCATTTAAGGTAATGACTCAAATTACTTTTTACATTTAGTTGATGATAATGTGAATTGAATAATTTTTAAAAAAATTTTTCTATTAAAATTGAGTTAATTGTGTAATTATTTCCCTATTTTCCTGTTTCATTTAAAGAGAGAAGAAATAAGATTATTTAATGTTATTTAATGAATGTAGACTCAAATGGCTGTAAATACGATGCTATTATCTTTATTGACATTTTTTGTATTATATATACTAACATTTTATACCCCCCCAAATTAATATTTGTCTTTTTGACCTGATACTAAGAAAAAATATCATTTCTTTCCACAAAATATGTTTTAGTGCTAAATCAGAAGTGAAACATAACTTGATGAATTGTAAATAATTTAAGACTATTCAGAGTGAATAAACAAATGTTGGGGATTTAGAATACATAAATGTGAAAATATATTCTAATGTATTTTTGAAAGCAATTGAATTTCCAGTCTTACAGATGCTCTCCCTTCTTTCACTTGGGGAAATTATAAGAATCAAATACCAAAACCTCCAATAAATTACACCTGTTGATTGATTTTTGTTGCATTAGCTACTGATGAACTACAATTGTTTGAAGTTGTAAATGGAATTCTTACCTGCCTTATCTTCTTGGAGATTTGCTATATCTAGTGACCCAACAAGATCTTTTACGAGGAACTGTATATAAAGACAGTAGGAATATTACTCTTGAGATTAAGAAACCTAGGTTTACTGAAGATGTCCACTAGAAAAAAGTTTTCATAATGGATCCCAACTGAGAAGAAAGTGGGAGGGGGCAATTATTACAAACCTGGAAGAGATGAGTTTCTCATGGGGTGAAACACAGACCACAGCATAAGACAGGGTTCAATGGCATGGTATGATTGCAACATTATGTCCCAGGCTAGATAAATGGGATTAAATCATGAATATCTTCTTGAACATTCCTTCTTTTGAAGTAAAGGAGAATATTAAAAGTAAAAAAGAGATGAAAACAAAAATATTTGAAGAAAAATTCTACATAAATCTTTTTAATAATTCCCTTTTCAAATTTGATTTTTTTTCAAAAAGGTATCCTTTCTGACACATTAAAAAATCATAAAACTCACCAACAAGAATGAACTTGGCTATTAAATTTGATTAGTTTTTACCTTCATTTCAATTTTTAATTATTTTTGTACAACTTTCTATTCAGCCATCATTGCAACAGAAACAATGGCCTGAATAAAAAGTAGTACAAAAACAACTGAAGATGAAAGTGAAATCCAGACAAATTTTAGTAAAAAATTAAGTCTAAGTTTGTTTGGGATTATGGCATTTATTTTTCTTTTAAGCAAAAGGTTTTGCTCTGTGAACGAGGCTATGAAAAAAATCCCTTGACTCTGTCCTGGATTGATGCAGCTCCTGCATCAAGGGCTAATCGATCCCCAGTGCCAAGCAAATGGGACAATAATGATGAAGAAGAAGACCACTCTTTCATACACAAGGTAAGGAACCGATGACTAATTAACCTGTAAATTTATATGATTTTATAACACATGGATTTCTATAGTGCACTGGTCTTCAAATTTCAACTTCTTGGGGATCACTTTTTATTAATCAAATTTTTTTTCAAAAAACATCTTTCCTTTCTACATATATATATATATATATATATATATATATATTTACCCAAGTATGTAACTGTTGGATTCTGGCCTTGTTTATAGGTTCTGAATGTGTATAAACCCAAATAGAAAATAGAAAGTAAAAACAAAGCTTACTGAGGGAAAATAGACAAATGAATGATTACATTTATTTCAAGTATATAATGGATGTTTTTAATCAAAAAGGCTAGATGTTGTTGATTTTTTTCTTGAATAAAAAGTGCTGTCCATGCTAAAGAAAAGTAAAGCCGTGAAGGAATCATTTATGAAATGAAGAATTACCAAGTGTATTGTGAAAATATCACTTTGTTTCACTGAATCCCTGGGGTTTGAATACTACTCCTATCTAGCGTTCATGTTTTTTTCTCTAAATTTTGAATTCATAAATCGCCTGTAATTGCCAGTGGAACTTTTCAATGGATTGCATAAAACAATGGAACTCTTCTGTGAATTGAATTAAAAAAAAAAAAAAAAAAAAACACCAAATAGTCAAGGGGAGATAATTTCAATCAGAAGTTATTCCCCTAGAAATTCACATTCTTTTTTTTTTTTGTATGAATTTAAGAATAAAAGTCTAGTGAGACCGCAGTGTTGAAGTTTTCTTATTGCAAATTTAAGTAGACTCTTAGAATTGAATTACATAAGTTTCTCATACTTGTAACCTCTTGAATTCACTAAGCCAGGGGCTTTGCACTCCTAGGAAATGTTTGATTTTATTTCCGCACTCCCTACAAAAGTAATATCACATTTGAAGTTAAAAAAAGACAAATTTCCTATTTTTGAACCACATACAGTATTGCGGGTGGACAAATTGGACTCAAAACAAAGAGGTTTTGACCAAGTCAAATGTAAATTGAGCAATTTTATTAGAAAAAATTGCAAATGGTGAAAAATGACCAGATTTTTAGTTATTCACTATCACAGATTTTTATTGTCTAAGTTGGAAAAAGTCGGCCAGATCTAGCCATGAAATAGCTGACTTGGTGTCCTTGCCAGTAATGAGCCTATCACCCTGGTTAGAGACTTTTGAATTATGAAAATGGACCCAGGAGAAAGAGTGCTGAGTTGTAGGAATAGAGGTATCAATACAGGAAAACAAGATACACTTTCCCTTTTTACTTGCACCCTAAGTTGGGAACCCCTGCTCTAAGCTATTTTTTACCCTCTGGAAATCTTGAGAGATGTTATATTTTAGCATTGAATGGTGGCTGATAATTTATGATTCTATAGCACAATCATGTTGTACCAATTTCCTGCATCACATGATTCAGCTCATTGTATCTTATATAAAAAGTATTCATTATTGTTTGATTGGATATAAGAAACTTAGCTTTTAATCAGTATAAAATTATGTTAGAATAGAAGAACAACAAAATATAGGCACCAGGAAAATTATACAGTGACATTTTTTGTTTATCTTGTTTTGTAGGTTCCATCACATTTTAGGCAACAGACTTACATGTTCCAACCAATGACTTCCCAAGAAAGAGACTATGAGAGTTTAGTACTACGGAAGTTGAGACAAGCAGAAGAGAGAAAACGTCTTACAGAAGAAATGATGAAAGAAGATCAGGAATCAGGTTGAGTGAAGATGAGTGTGTGTGATTTTCTTTTGTATCTGAATTATACAATTGCTTGGGAAATTTTTTAAAAAGCCAGTTTTAAAATGTTGTTGATTTATTTTTCCTTGCAAAGTAAAAATTAAATAACTCATCAGTTTTTTTTAAAAGATTTTTGTCCATTAGACATTTTTAAAACCTGAGATAAAAGTAACTTGAGAAAACATACTTTTAAATTTTTTTTTTTAAGAATCAGTATCATTCCAAGAGTTGTTTGGGCTATTAAACTCATTCTTTTTCTTGCTTTGTTTCATATTTCAGCAGATTCATTTTACAGCCTTGTTCAGGTGTACAATGCAAGGAAAGAGAGGATTTCTTTTTCTCAATAGTGAAAACTAAAAAATGGGAACAAAATTCTGTTTAGATTTCTTAGATGAAACATTGTCAATTATCAATTTTTGATTGACTAGTATTTCTTTCATCTTATTCCTGTGGGAAGATACATTTTGCTTATATGTGTGATATCAAGGGCCAGGAATTGCTTTGGCTTGATGTGAACCATCCACTTTTTTTCAAGCCATCATTGCAGTGATAACAATTTGGCTAATCATCCTAGCCTGCATTGAAAATACAACTTTCAAGTTGCAGCACACTCTAGACCAGTTAGCAGATGACCAAGAACTTAGACTTGTTGAGGTAATCAGTACCCACACCCTACTCCATATAGAGTGGAGCTCCACTGCTGACAAGCCAAGCCTCTCTCCAAAGCAATCCCCTTCATTACTTATTGATATAACACCTTCCTAATCCATGAAAGGTCCCTAAACCAAGTAAACTTGGACAGCTTGTCAACATTCGTGAAAAAAAAAGGTTCCTTTTACTGCTCTACCTCACAAGAGCTATGGTCAGTGTCAAACTTGAAGAATGCCGCTCTAGCACGGGACTCCCAAATCATTATGTCAGTCACCAATGGAGAAAAAAACATCCTCTAAGCATGTATGCAACTCACCAAATACAGAATTCCTATACCTCAGTTGCAAAGTCATTATATACTGACTTCCCTGCAGACCATCAATTTACCCTTGCCCAAAATAGAAAGAAAATGCTTTACTCAAAAGCCATCATTCATCTCTGGCATTTGTGATGGTTTTTCTGTATAAACAAGTGCTAAAACCACTCCATACATTACTTTTTTTTTCATCATGATCCATGCAGACTTCATATGATCCAAAAGAATGTGTACATCTTCTCAGTGGAGCCTGGGTATAAAAGCGTCATCCACATAACTAAGCCAGTTTTCTAGTTTGCACTGTAGAGAAAAAAAGATCCTCATCTCTTCCTATACAGATTGTATACCTGAAGAAGGCTGTTGAATAGATTTGCCAAAATATGGTAGCAATGGAAAAAATTTTTTTAAATCTTACAACTCTTGGAATAATCAAAAATTGATTTTTCTAATATTTCAGTGTTTGTTTGTATTTCCTCAGAACAAATGTATTCATAAGGAAAAAAACAAGTAAATAAAATGAAATACACTGAGAAAATGAAAGAAAAGATGAGAATCGTGCTGAATTTAATAGAGAATTACAATAAACCTTGATTAATCTTTATGGTGAATTTTTTGGTTATCAAATGCTTTCAGTTTAAATAATTAAAAAAAGATATCTCTGCTGAATATTCTCTATCATTTTGCATATAGATGCACAAAACAAATTTAGAGAGGACTGTACAACTGGCTAATTGCAAGGTGATGTCATTTTCCTTTACAGAATTTGTAAATATCTTGTAAATAAAACAAAATACACACTTTTAAAAAGTTTCTGATTTTTTTTTTCTTTCAAATTATACCATTCAAGTTTAACGAGTATATTATAGATATTTTTGCTCCCTGGATATTTATAGCTATGACTACATGAATGTAATAACTTGAAAGCCCAAAATTTTCCTTTCAACCTCTTAAGAGTGTATGATGGGATATCTCACAAAAAATGTCTTAGTCCTTACTATGGCAAAGAATTGGGTAATGATTCAAGAATGTATAAACAGTGATGAAGGCTGAGAAAGCAGTGATTGTTCTGGAGGATATTTTACCAATATGTGATCACACAAAAATATGCGAGTCCCAAGTTTCTAATAATATCCAACCATACATTGAAGTCCCAGGATTCATATGACCTTTGCTTGTTTTTTTAGTTTTATTCTGTTTTAAAAAAAATGTGAAAACATCTGTTGAGTTATTGGAAATTGCCAAACTCCAAAGGCTCAGAATAAGGCTACTGAGTCATTTAATAATTTAAAATAAAACTTATTGGACCTGATATAGAATCGAAACCCAAAAATTGATTCCTGTGAGAAAGTCAAAATTTCAGCTGTCACCAAAAATCATTTCACATTATAGTTCATGTTTCAAAGGCATTTTCTGTCTTTCTTTTTTTTTTTTACATTTAATTAAGATGTAGTTTTAATTTAGTCAAAATTCAATCTAATTGAAACAAGGATGCCTCAATCAAATTTTGGTAATCCTATAGATTAGAGTTGTGAATTAGGTACCTCTGTATACCGTCTATATTATAGTTGCATTAATTAATTTGACCATAGAAAACTATTTGAACATTCCAACATAAATATCTTATCACTTTTCAATAGTTTTTATACAACTGACTCATTTGTTCTACTATTCTATTATTTCAGGGTCATAGATGAATAAATAGCACTTCAAATAAATGGTAAATTGTACTCTTTTACAACTGACACTGCTGGTGAAGAATATTGCCAATAAGTAAAGATAAAGAACCCGAATTAAGTCGTTTTGAAAAAAGATCAATTTTGGAGTCTGGATTCTACATTTGATCCAACTTATTTTGACCAGTGATTGGTGACCAAGAGGTCAATTCTTGTTCTTTTCAAGTTTAAGATTGGCTGGTATGGAAGGAATACAATATCCTATTCTAAATAATCATTGAATTTTCTTCCGTTGAAACATTTGATGTGATTTTATGGCTCTTAAGATTTTGTCACAATAAAAGTTATGCGCAACATGGCTGACTTACACATGCAAAAATAAACAGGAATAGATTTTCTTGAAAAAACTGCACGTATTTTTAGTTATAAGGATTAAATCAAGATAATTTTTATAACTAAAATACAAGTAATTTTAAATACAATCATTGTTTGAAAAATTTATAGTGTACTTTATCATCTATAGAAAAAAGGAAAAGAAGCAAGTTGAATATACTTTATTTACAAATTTCAACACGAAAAGAAATTTTGAAGGCATTCATGGAATGCAATTGGTTTCTGCCAAAAAGAACTTCACCCAACATTTATGCATATATTTCTTCAAACTATCACTCTATTTTCTGCTACATATTCAACAGATGAATTATTGACTTCTATTTTGAAAGCCAATCAAAAAGATATGTTGAGAGGAATGGTACAAATACAGGATTTAAATTAAAGAAAAAGACATTGTCTATGGAGATGGATGAAAACCAGATTTTTTTATGATTGTGAGGAAAGTCTTTTTTAGGCTAAATATTGTTTACTTTCTTTTCAAACCAAAATCAGAAAAAATGAGTATATAAAACATGGATGACTGAGTTCAACAAATGTAATATGAATTATCAAGTCAGTATTGAAAAAAATTGTGTGGGTCAAAATCTGACATGCAAATCTAAATACTAAAAATCTGTTAATTGGTTATTTAACAAATTGTATCACTTATTAAGGAGAAAAATTATTTTTAGACTTACACCTAAACCTCAATTTAGAATTCAATTAATTACAAAACTAAGATCAGTGGGAAGAGGTGAAGAATTCAAAGAAATCTTTTTTCTACATCACACTTTGGAATTCAACCAGTGTGATTAAAAGTGAAGACTCCGAAAATAACATCAGAGGATTTTGATAATAATAAGCCAATCCTTTGAGAATTTATTATTCAAATCCATGACAAAAGATTAGCTATCCATTAAGAATCAGAACCTCTGTTATCTTTCCCTATTCCTGACCAGCTTCCATTACAAATTAATCAGAAAAATCTGCAACAAATGTATCCACTTATATCTTTAACAGTAGAGAATTTAAACATTTTAGGTACCTTCTGTGATGTATAGAAGTGTCATTATCATTCCAAAAGTTGTTCATGCATATTAAAGTATTTATTTGTGCCGCTGTTGTTACCTGATCAGTGTGAATAAATACATCTTTGAAGAAAAACAGTTAAATAGTGAAGTATTTATAACCTTTTAAGATTCCAAAGATGATGGCAATGTCAATACTCTAATGCTAGCTGAGATCCTTGCATTGCCCAGGGGAAAAAAAAATCTGTTAACATGATAACACTGAATGATATTTTATAGAGATTTTTTTTGGGGGAAAAAAAAGCCAGTTGAAGAAGATTAACTTTTCTGAAAACTGAGAATTCATTCAAACCCGCTGGCATTAACCCGCTTTAACATACAAACTACTATGGGATTTGAATTATGGCCATTACTCATTGTATTGCTAGTTCAGGTTCAATAGAAGGAGAAATTCACATCCATGGTCACCCATGAGGAATGCAAAGTAAGGGTGCAATTCAACATTATAGCTACCTTGTGAATAGAACCCCCTTATATAAAACCTTGAAATGTATCTCCTCTCAAAACTGACAGATTTCTACAAAAATTAAAGGTCTAATAAATTTAAAGCACAAGAAACTGAAAGAAAAAATTGAAAATTTTCTCCAACGGGTCTGAACTCAGTCTGCTGATTGTGTTAACCGCATTTTTGAACACTGGTGTATTGTTGCTCTCTGATTTCTTTAACATTAAAATTAGTTTTTATTATGTGAGCACAAAAAAAGACCCCCCCCCAATAGAATGATTTATTTCAGGGTTGATCCATGCTGGCCAGTGTGCAACATAGGGCAAACTGGCATAGGCACTGAGAGAAAGACAAATTCACATTCATGTCATGTATAAGAAATGGAAATTAAAGTTACAGTTTAGCATTATAGCTACGTTGTAAAAAGAATCCCCTCAAATGAAAACTCCTAAATATTTCTTTTCTCAAACCTGCCAGGTTTTTAGAAGGTTTGAAGGTTTAATAAATTGAAAGTGCATATAATTTAAAGAGGAAAATTAAAATTTAGTACTTTACTAAATTAACACTCAAGGGAAAAAAAAACAAACTTTCTTTGAGTTTGAACTTGGTCCGCCAAATTGAGTGCAAACAGACCTCATAGAAAGCACTGAACATTTTTTGTAAAATTCAACCTTGAAATGTGTGCTGCAGGCAAATTGTGATCTGCTGATTTTGGAGATGCCTATTCTTGAGGATATAATCACCATGACTTTGAATCAACAAATTACCGTACCCCCCCCCTTTTTTTTTTTTAGAGAGCATTGAACCTGCCACCATATGAGTTATGTTCAAATGAATGATGAAAAAACCTCCCCTGTTGATTCTGATTCAAAATATACGTATATATTGATTTTATAGATCTAACTAATAGTTTTTGAGGAGATTCTAAATGAAAAAGAAAAAATTTCAACAGACTTGTTTTCTAAGAGCACGAAGGGTGACACTATAGAAATCAATGAACTTGTTTATCGTGAAATTCAATCTGTAGGCGAATTATGAGCTGCTGATTTTCGAATATGCCTGAAGTGAGGATTCAGTTAATCATCATAACTACATTGTAAATAGAACCCCCTCTAAAACCTGATAGAAATTTTGTCAAAACTGACAAATTTCCATAAGGTTCAAAGTTCACATAGTTTGATTTAACTATGATAGTTTTTCTGAAAATCGTTGTTGAAAAAATATTCTTTGACAGGCTTGTTTTCTAAGAGCGCTAACAGAGCCCCCCTGAAAATTGACTTTGTTTCTAATATAATGTAGATAAGCCTTAAAGATTGCATGGAATAAGTATCTGATGAAACTTATTTTTCAGGTTAATGATAGCAGGAAATAAAAACTCTTATTCTATGAAGAATTATCTATCGGTTAAATTTAAATTCTCAGTCAATGACTAGAGGCTTGGAGGTTGGCAGGAAAAATAAACTTGGGGGACCAGCTCAGCTTTCTGGCAGTCACTGAATGTTTCTGAGACACCCTTGTTATCCTAGGGAATCAAAGTCTCAATAAAGTGGAAGCAAATCCAAAACACACTATGGAGGTATGATCAATTTTCTTCCATATGACAGAAATGGTATACGGGTTAATAACATAATAAGATGAGCCAAGGGTCATTTAGTTGGCCTGTTGGGCATGGATATGATGAAACTCTAGAAACCAATCTCTGATCATTTTTCTGGATATAGAACCATCTGGAAGTCTTGGAATTTCTGGATAGAATTTGATGCCACCTCTCAGCTGTTTGAAGGAGGCAGAATTGTCTGGAAAGGAAAATAGACTTGAATAGATTTTTTCATATCTATGCATCATTGATATTGATATTCATTTTTACAAAATGAAAATTTCAACAACAAAAAAATGGCTCCTTCAGGATCAAATTACACTCTAACTGAAGCTTAGATGACTTGGCTCGTAAGTTTCCTTTAACTGAAAAAGATCTTTAGATTTAGCCATTGAAGAGGACTTAATTGAATAATGTCTAGATATTTTTCTGACCAAATGGCATGAAAATCTTGATATTAGCTGGAAGAAAATAAGGTGGAGGGAGGGGTGAACCAGATCTTTTTTCATAAATCTACTTGTGAGGTTGAAATAAGGTTGAAAGATGAATTTCAGTAGCCTTGAAGGGTTCTAATTTTGGATGAGGGCCATTGTTATTATCATTGTTATGACCAGGGAAAATAAAGTCAGATTTAGATCTGGAGTTTGACAACAATGTTTTCATATAATGGAAAATGCTTACCATTTACAAAGTTTTGCAGTTCTTTAGCATCAACATTCCTCTGTTTCACAACAAGGGCAGTTGGAACTTCTCCAGCCTCAGCATCGGGCAATCCAATCACAGCAACATCTAACACAGCAGGATGATTCAATAACAAGTCTTCAATTTCTTCAGGGGAGACCTGCACAGGCAAACAATATATTTATGTATCTAATGAACAGTGTGAATTTCTGTTTGTTTCTTTCTCTGCACGTAACAATGGACTTTTCAACTTAAATGTAGCAATATGTGCAAATAAGAATATCTCCTACCCACCATTTTAAACAATGGACTCTTCAGTCACTTTTGGATGAAAACTTTCAATGAGATTGATTAGGCATAATCATTTATTTACACTATTAACAGCCTTGGAGTCATGAACTTATAAAAGTCTTGAAAAGAATGTGGAGAAACCACTCTAACTCCACAGAGACATAGATAGATATTTTTACCAAATGCATTATGGCTTTCCAATATATATATATATATATACAGAATGGGGGGAGAGGGTGATTATTTTATTTGCACTTCAAAAAATAATAGCTTCTGTGTTTACCAATTTGTTAATCTATGATTTGTAGGGAGACAGGGGAGAACAGAATACCACTATCCGCAATTTTCAACATTCTTCCCTACTTTACAATATCATTTTGACTTCAAATTCTGCGATTCTTCAGCTGTCAAAAAGTTGTCTGCCTAAACAGAAGTTTAGCTAAATCAGTCATACTGAACATCAGATGCAAACCCCTCAAGGAGGCAATTTGGAATTTAGGTGTGAAAACCGAAAATGTCCGTGGCTCAAAATTGAGTTGTGTTAAGGCTTTACTAATTAATTCCTAATTATACAATACTAATGATCCTAATTACACAATAGTAATAATTACTAATTTTACTATAGCTTCCATAGTAACTAATGCATCACCCAGTAAACTCAGAAGAGGAAACAAGAATCTCATGGAAAAATGTGGAAATCTCAAACCACTGACAATAACAAAGGAAAAGATTGAAGCAACTAAATTAAACAAAACCATTCAAAAGAAATGTAGAGAAGATAAAAGAAGATATACAATAACAGTCATCAAAAAGATTCTCAAAAGAAAGTGAAGGTTTCAAAACTATTGACAAAATGCAAATCACTAGTGTGCTTTAAGAAAATAGAAACCCATTGATAGGGACCTAATTTATCAAACATGCCCAAGAATTCTACAAAAACCCCTATTCACCCAAACAAGGAACACAGAACAATGAACAAGATATAATGCTGTTATATAAAAAAAGGGAACTTTAAAGATCTAAACAACGAAATGCTTAACGTCCAATGAAGAGATCACAAGACAGCACAGTATATTAGAGAAATCATAAAATTATTTGAAAACTGAAATGGCAATGGGTTCGCCATGATGTAAAAATGGCCGTCAATTGTTTGGAAATCATGATTCACAATGTGAATCTACAGAGATCATGTGCGAAACTGTGGCTGGCAAAGTTTGAGATGGTATTACAAACTAGACAAGTTCAGAAAGTATTGGCTCCACAAGCCCCTTGATAGAGCCTTATTGTCATTGAATAACATAGTTACTATGTTCTTCTCATCTGAATAGAATCATTAAATAGTAAGTAATAAAGAAATGAGTCAATGTGTTTTAGGAGAGTAGAAATGCTGAAAGCATTGTACATATTGTATGTATGTACAATGATTCTGTTATACTATTTAGGTAATTTGCCAGAAATGTGTGATAACATCACTCTCTGTGCCTATTCATGAAGCAAAGAGCAACTGAAGTCCCATCCTTCTGTATGGAGCAGAGAACAGGTTTCTGAGCTAGAGCGCTACTATCGATCCAGCCTCTGAACTATCCACCACATCAAGTGGTAGGAGTATATCTTCAACGAGGAGTTGCTGGAGAAAGCACATTTGCCAAGCATCAGAGCCATGATACTGAAATACTAACTGCGATTGGCAGGGCATGCTACAAGGATGGAGAACTTGCATGTGGCAAAGACTGTCTTTTTTTACAAACTTTGTGAAAGAAAGCCCAAGAGATGCCCCCCCTCTCAAGAAGCAGCTTTTCATAGCCAGTATCCAACATTATTCATGGGACTAAGAAGCAAGTGACAAAAAAAGGTTGGAACAACTACATCAACATGACCACCCTCAAGTTTGAAGCTGGAAATTGAGACACTGTTCAGACATCACAAGCCCAGAACCACCTCCCTTGTAAAGATTTCCACCTCACAGATTGGGCTCCACAGCCATCTGTCAGCCTACAGAAGATGGGCAGACCATTTTCTCTTGATCCACTGTGTGGAGAGAGTCAACATCAACACAAGAAGTCTTCATATTATACTATTTAAATATAGTTTCAAAACACCAGCATCAGATATTTTGTTCTAGAATAGGGTTCAGCAAACTTCTTGCAGGGTAGGTCAGATTAAAAATGCTTCTATGTCTTGGCAAATAATAGATGAAACAATCATACAAGGTTATGGAAACAGCTGGTTTCTATATTGTTTTAAAGTTTTTCAATATGGAAATATATGATAACATAAATTCCCACGTACTATCAATCAATGAAATCTTTATGAGAGGATATAACATTAAGTGTCCTAGATAACCAAGTATATTAATAGAACAGCAGGAGTATGTAGTGTAAAATATTTCTTGCTATGAAACATGAATTCATTTGAGGTCATGGCAAAACTTGGATTTTTGCTTAATTTTTTATACTGATTTTTATTGTTCACTAATCAAAGATGAGTGAGGAAAAAAGAATTTTGTATGTTTAAAAAAGTTGGTGTGCCAGATGAAATGAGGCTAGGAGTTGGATTTGGATAATCCCTGTTCTAGGAAGACCTTCACAGTGGAAGTATAAAAATGTTGAGCAACACCTAAAAAGGAAACGTGACTCACCTGGCAGCCTTTGTATTTGATCAGAGGCTTTATTCTGTCGACAACTTTATAATGACCATCTGTACTGCACACACCAATGTCACCTGAAATTCAACAAGCCAGAGATTACTACCTGTAAAATCTCAATACCGGTGTTATAAGCACACATTTGTACCTATGTTATGCCCAACCTTTCTGAACTTCCTCAAAGCCTTTATGCTCATGCTACACGGTTTGTACTTAGTCACAGTAGAAATAACATTTTCTATATATTTCTATAACGGGAAAGCAATGCTATTCAGTGTTCATTGTTCCATACATTTTTATTTATTGTTTCTCTGAATTTTTGAGATGAGGTATAATATTATTTCTATTATTATTTGGACTATCCTCATCTCGGTTGTTTTTTATACAACGCTTCAGCTGTTGTACTCTACCTGATGAAGGCCGTAGAGTACAACGGCCGAAACGTTGTATGAAAAACAACCAAGATGAGGATAGTCCGAATGATAATAGAAATAATTTTCATTTACTTATTTTTATTTCACCCATTTTTTGGTGACTCTTTTCCTCCTGCTAGGCTGCTGTACAATCATACTTGCATTATCTCTAGGAATTGCATCCAGTCTAGTTGAGATTCAAATCCAGGTTTTCAATAGGTTTGAAATAATCTTGTGGCAATAAGTATTTAGCAATGAAGAACTATGTTGCCAATCACCACAGCAAATAGCTGAGAAGATCAGAATGACAAGACAGAACAAGACAAATATTAGTATATCTCTGAATTTTTGAGATGAGGTATTATTATTATTTCTTTTATTATTTGGACTATCCTCATCTTGGTTGTTTTCCATACAACGTTTCGGCTGTTGTGCTCTACGGCCTTCATCAGGTATCATCTATGGACACATAGCGTAGTGGTTACAGAATCAGACAAAATTACTGCAAGTAATCTGATGGTTCTAGGTTCAATCCCAGTGTGAGACAATAATAATACTACTAATGCTAAGAGGGGAGTGCGGTCTATATACCCCTGTCGGTTAAATAAAGGGTTCAGTTCGTTACTTCCCCACACCTACCAGATGATACCTGATGAAGGCTGTAGAGTAAAACAGCTGAAACGTTGTATGAAAAACAACAAAGATGAGGATAGTCCGAATAATAATAGAAATAAGATAAATATTCTTTATTGATGATTATTTTATACTCACTTAAAGACTTTTATTAAGTGACTTACCAGATCTATTATTATCTAATCACTGTAGCCCCACTGATTGCTCAACGTCAAGTCACTTCCTATCTTCTATTGAAAGGTTTCAGAAATTGCTCATGCCATAAGCAATGAATTTTCCCTTATTTTATCATTGAGAGAGGACACAATATACATATATGTATTCTCAGCTGAGTATATCAGCCAATCAGCTGACTGTAAATTTATGGAAAGCAACTTCAAAGTTACTTTTAAAGAGTAATTTCCCTTTTAAATGTTGTGTTTTTTTAACGGACATCCTGTATATAAATATGATGTAATGTAATATTCTTATGAATCTATTTGATTTATCTCCTTCAGAGATTTGTAAACATTTTCAAGATTTTCAACCAAAAATTTCTCGGAAACTTGTGGCCTGATTGGGCTTGGAATTTTACTCCAAAGCTTGAGCATTATAATGGTATTGTATCAACAAATAATTGTGCGACGATGTACTATTTTTACTATGGTAATAAACACACCAACAGACTTACAAAAATCAGATCATTATAATATAGAAAAGTTCTTGAAAATTAAGGACATAACTGCATCAAGCAAATATATTAATGCTTGCTTAACAAAAAATAACTGAGTGGAATAAACACTGAATGGCAAAATCAAAATTAAGATATTGAGAACGTACTTTTAAATTATATATTGTGACACAATAACACTGGTGACAATTTAAATGAGGTCTGCTGTATGTAAAATTAGATAAGATGAGTTGAAACCAACAAAAATGAAGATACTAATGAGAAACCAAGTTGTAAGAAATTATTTGATTTCCATGCTTTCCAGTTGAATTTTCAAAAATGATACATATGATCTCAAATAAAGATAAAGAGAGAGAGGGACTGACCTGTTCTGAGCCAACCATCTTCCAACAGCATCTTTTCATTATCATTACGATACTTTGAAAATTGCTGAGCCACACTTGGTCCTCGCAGACAGATTTCACCTTCCTTTCCAGTTGACAATTCTTTTTTAGTACTTGGATCAATAAGCTGAAATTGAAATTAGGAAAGAGAATGACATTCATCTTTTGAAAAATTTAGAGATACAATAATGCAACTGTTGAATCTGTGATAGGATTTATCAAATCTTGAAGATCCAAAAATAAGAAAAAATAAACACTGATATTTGTGCTTCAAATAAATGAATCCCCGTAGCCTGCACATGTATCAGAACTAATCATCTAAAAAAAGTAACTTTTACAAAATAGATAATTTATCAAAAATCATTTTTAAAATACCAGCACAAAATTTGAGTATTGTTGGTCCTAAAATGACCATACAGGCTAAAATGACCATACAGGCTCAAAGCTCTTTTTTGAAAAAAAAAAACTCAAAAAATATGTTTTTCAATGGTGTTTAGTGGTGTACTGATGCAAATCTTCAAGGTTGTAGCCCATTATGATGTGACCAGGAGTGCCTGGAGATACAAAATCCCCCACAGACACAAGGACTCTCAAAGAGAGAAGAATCTGTAGCTTACTTAGCTGGTTGGTCAAGAAGTCCATTCGCGAAGTTACAGTAATTCGCTACCAGCACAAGATTGTAGCATTGTTGGTACAAAATGATCATGGGGCTATAGTGATTAGATAATTACAAGTCTAATGAGCTACTCAATAGAAAGTATCTCATGACCAATGTTTTTTGGTAAAAAATTAGAAAAAGAGGTGATTGATGAATAAGTTACTCCTCTCACCTTTTGTTGGGCAGTGATCACTATAAAAGCGTGAATGCTACTAGACTAAAGGAACAATTTAGAATAAACTTTGCAAACATTGCAAATTGAACTCCCCTACTAAAAACCTAGTTTTCCTGGACATGATAAGGAGCAAATGTTTAAATTTTCAGCCCTCTAGCTTCATTGGTACACCCTGTACACATGATACATACATACATATCCAATCAGCCATCCTAACTTGAAAACCGAAGAAACTTGTACTGACAGTTTCTTACATCAATGCCAATAAATATTAATAGGATGATGCTAACTCAGGGAAGGTGCAGATGGACTGTTAACAGCACAGAGAATGGAATCAGTAAACCAAATTCAAACATCGGGCTAGCACCCCTAATTGCTGCAAACAATGAATGGGCGTCTCTGGATCATTCGACAAAAATCATTGCTTCATGCGTCTCAATCCCTTATTCAAAACATTCATAAAGTAAACGGAGAAATGAACCAATGAGTTGGCAAGTTCTAATAATACAAATAAGAAAAAAATAGTCTGTTTAGTCACTCAATAGAAACTGTCACATTACCAACATCTTTTAGCAACATACCTTGTTGGGGGTGAACAATTAGAAAAGGGATGATCACTGAATAAATAACTTCTCTCGCTTTCCATTGGGCAGTGATCACTATGAAAATCAAAATTTTCAAAAAACGAGTGTGAATACTGCCAGACACAAACTAAGGGACCATTGCAAATTGATCCCCCCACTACCACTAAAAACCTGGGGGGGGGGGGGGTATGAAAAAAAAAATGTTTTGCCTAGATATAATGATAAGTGAATTTTTTGTCCCCGTTGGTGCAGCCTGTATACACAACACATACTTATATAGCCAGACCCACATAAAAACTGAAGAAATCAATGTTGACAGTTTTGGTTGCTGGTTTCTAATACTTTTTTTGCGATTGTTCTTCTGTAAAATTAGACGGTTCTGCTGCCTACTCATAATCATCATTTAAATATTGTAAACATTATTTTATTGATGCTTTTTTATTGGTCAAAACAAAGAAAAACTAACTGAATATCAAAGTTTACAAACAATATTGAGCACTTAATGTTACCTGTCTGAATTTTGTGAGATGAGATGTGGTATGTGGTGCATGGTGTTTAGTTCATGATGTGTGGTACGTAACATGTGGTACGTGATGTGTGGGGTGTGGTATGTGGTGTATGGTATAGTTAGACTATTTTCCTCCTTGTGGAAGAAATAAAGACATTAATCACACACAATGACTCCATGATACCTTTTTTTACAACAGTTGACTGACTCAGTTTTGAATTCACTTCACTTCCAGCTGATGGAACACTCACCTTGACTTCCATGCCTGGGATAGGGACTCCTACAGATCCATTTTTCCAGTCATTGATGGGTGTAGCCATACCAACTCCACAGGCTTCAGTCAATCCATAACCTAAAATATAAAATGCGACCAAATATATTAAATCTAATATTATTCATTTTTAAATGCATTCAAATTACAAATATTAATGAATAAAACATTGGAAATCCGGTACGTCGTTGGTACTTCTTATTCTCTTTTCAAAGTGGATGGATAGCCTCAGAAACATATGGGAACTCTTTGGTTAAGTGAGGCAAAGAGCTTGATTTGCCCCAAATACAACCGTTTTGCCCAAAATTTTGTGGTTGTGGTGGGGGTCTAGCTCCTGACCTCTAGCTTAAACACTAATGGATATCCTGGATCCAATCAGTCTTTCAACTTGTACACCGATCTTATTTTAGCAAGAGGGCTTTTTTTTTTTACTATTTTTACCCAAGTGTTGGAGAAGGAGCGGATTCCACTTCTGGTTTTGAAGCCAGAGTTGTCCTTCTCATAGACTGGTTACCCACCAAGATAAGAGTGTTCTGTTATTTTACCCATAGCTGGAGGGGAGAAGAGACAGATTTCACCAGGACATGAGTCTAAAGTGAATGTAAGCTGCTTAATCAGGAATTTGAACTCAGCTCATCAATTACATTTTCTATCTCAGTAACTGTTACACCACTTCAACCTCAAAATTTTATGCAAGTTCCAAATGATAAAAGGAAGTAATATCCAAAATGGTGGCAAAAACAACAGGAGGAAAAAGGGAAAAAGCTCAGTTCATTATCAACAAGAAAACTGTTGAGATTGTATAATTCTATAAAGTTGAAGATTTTAACAACAAATTTCAAATGACACAGGCTAAGTCAACAGTCTGCTTCTAACTTGCTTATGTTGACATCAAATGCATTGGAATTTACTTATTAAATATTCCACAGCTTTAGGAAAAAAATACCTTCATAAAACATCACTAACAACTCGGTACAGATAATAATAAAGTTTTCGCACTAATAGCGACCTAGATTTTTAGTTTCCAAGTGATTCTAGATAGCTGGGTGACCAATGGAAGAAGAGTGTTGAGAATTTGAGCATCAACTTCTTATGATGTCTAGAATCCAGTGGAGCTAGAGGTATAGAAAATGTCAACATTTACTGCTTATTAGGCTTAGAAAAAAGATTTTGGGGTTTTTGAAAATCCTCCCCCAAATAGGTTTTTAGTCTATCTATGAGTGTGTGTGTGTGTGTGTGGGGGTCAATTTGCAATGTATATTTATGCTGAATTGATCCCTTAGTTTGTGTCTGGCAGTATTCATGCTTGTCTTTTGAAAATTTGGGAATTTTTAATGATCATTTCTCAACAGAAAGCGAGAGAAGTGATTTATTCGTTGGTCCCCCCCCTTCTTCAAATTTTAATTGATCATCCCCAGCATGGCTTTGGTTACATGACAGTTTCTATTGAATGACTAACCAGACATGGTTGTTTATATATTGAAATATTTTATTTACTTTGTGTTGAATTGTCAAGATATTTCATGGATATTCAACAGATCATGCTAGCCTAGCAAATTTACCTTGTCTGATATGAGGAATATTCAGATTTTCTTTCAACTGTTCAACGAGATGTGGCTCAAGGGGTGCACTCTGGCTAAAGACAGTTTGAAGGCTAGACAAATCCATTTCCTTCACCAAAGGATGGTTGTTCAAAAACCAGAGCATCGATGGAGTTGCCATTGTGAAGGTGCCCTGTTTCAAGAGAAAAGCCATTAGTATTTCTGGGTTATTGCAAAGTTGACTTTTTTTCCTCAGTCTGTCACACGCACATACAAGCCATATTTTCCCCTCAATTATACAGGATACAAAAGGTCAGAATCAAAGATTACTTCCTAAAAGCAACCCAGAATTCAACACACTTTAAAAATAAAACTTTTTGTGACACATCACCTAACTTTTAGTCAACCAAACAGTCATCTCAGGAGTTCAACTTACTCAGGAAAAGTATATTTTGATCTAACTAAAAATGCTAACAACTTTATAGTCAAAAATCTTTATATATAAAGTATAGAACTTTAAAAATGAATATCAAAATGAATTAAGCATTATAATTTTTTTTAAAGTGTGAAGATTATGCAATAGAAGTACATACCTTGTACCTGTGAAAAGCCTGCAGGTAGGAACGTGCCTCAAATTTGTTCACAGTTATCACAGTCGCACCCTGCACAAGGGAAAGACCAAAACCAACCACTAAGCCAGTTGCATGAGTCACTGGAAATACCATTACATTGCGATCTTTTCCAGATTCAAGTGGAATAAAATCAGGTTGCCTGGTTTAAAAAGAGTAAATAAAAAATTAAAGCAGTGTCTAATATTGTAATTAAAGTTGATGATTGTTTAATAATTATATCATGAAATAAAATGTCTGAAAGGAGAAACACATACACCGTTCAAATCTATCATTCCTAAAAGTTTTATGAGACTTGACCTGTATATTTTCATAGTATTGTGAAGCAAGATTGTCTCCCGGACACATTTTTTACTTTTTCGAAATTGTTTTCATGATAGTGCAGATAAGTTACAACTGAGGGTGAAATTCTCAATATCTTATTAGAAACTGTCAACCAAAATGTCAACGTAGGTTTCTTCAGTTTTTAAACTGGTCTAGCTGGCTATATATGCATTGCTCATACAGGCCCAACAAATGGAGCTAGAGGGCTGAAGATTTGAACATTTACTCCTTTTTGTGCTATTTCTAAAATCTCCTTCCCATAATAGGTTTTTAGTGAGAGGTTCAGTTTGAAATGTGAGATTATACTAAATCTGTTCCTTAGTGTGTGTGCGGCAACATTCAAGCTTGTTTTTTAAAATAGGACTTTATTTTCACGATCACAGCCCAACAAAATGTGAGAGAAGTAACTTATTCATTGATCACCCCTTTTTTCCAATTTTTCAATCCATAAAACCCGACACAGCATGCTGCCAAAACATTGGTTACGAGACGGTTTCTATTGAGTGACTAACCAGACCTCTATTCTTTTTATAAATTTTCTGAGATAGTTTTGCAGATGAACTAGAGCAAGCTATGAAAAATGAATACAGAAGAAATTCTTTCAACACTTTTTGCTCACCTCAAGGCTTCAATGGCTGAAATTAGATTGTAATGAGTCAGCAGGACACCTTTTGGCTTGCCAGATATTCCAGCAGAGTATGGCATGAGGGCTATGTCTTTTTGGGGGTTAATAGAAATATCAGGGAAGGTGAGCCTGGCGGTTTTTATCAAATCTGAAAATGGACGGCAACCTTCAGCTTGTCCCAATACAATCACCTCCTGGAAAAGATAAGTAAAAAAATATTAATAAATACATATACACGCACACTCAGAGTTCCATTTTTGACAGGTTATAAGACCCCCTTCTTTTTTCCTTAAAAAATGTCCCAAAACAAATGTAACCTTCACTGTCCAGCCCCACTTAAGCCAGGAATTGTGGAGGAGTTAACAAAAGAAAAATGGGCAATAAATGGAAGAAGTTCGAGGAAATTTTTTTTTTCTTTAATAAAAATTTAAAAAACGGAAAGATTGGTGAACTACACAATATGGAAATAAATATCTGATTATAAATTACAAATATTATATTGAAACTCTATTTGAAATGATCTCCCATAATTATCATTTGGACTAATCAGTATAAATAGAATAAGCAATTAAAGAAAATAGGGCTGCTGTATAGAGCTATTTATGTTGGCCATGCTGAATGATACATTTACCATGTAATAATGGGAGATCATTTCAAATAGTTTCAATACAATATGAAGCAATTTACAATGGCATGTTGAATGCCATCATCTCAGATAAGAGAAAAAGTTCGCAAGATTTCAATGTTTTTTTTTTGCAGTCATGAAATTAAAACTTGATTCCAGGATAGCATCAGTTCACATTTCAGTCAGTCCTTGACTATAATATAATAAACTAGAAATATATTTTCAAGGATAGAAAAATTTAAGATAAAAAATATCAGGAGAAAGAACTTAATTTTGTTCTTGTCTATAATTTTGATAAGAGTCACTAACATACCAACTTTTGTTTGGACAATTTAATCTTTTATTCCCATCTTTGTAGTTGACAACGTTCCAACGGATTCATTCTACGGCCCTTTTTAGTTATGTTTGATAACATTTTTTTTTGCTTTGCAACACAAAAGAAAGCGACTGATAGGAGAGACTCTTTCCTTACGGTTACTACACTTGAAGAAGGATGTAGAATTAATTGGCTGAAATTTTGTGTCAACAACAAAGATTAAATTGTTCAAAAAGTAGTTAAATCAATTTTTTTCTTTGAATTTTTAAAATTTTCGTAAAATTATTTCATAACAGCTAAATTATCCACATATTACCCAACCAGATTTTCATAATAAGAAGTTGCAGTTTCATAGAAGTTTGATAAAAATGGAGAGAGTAAATAAGGAAGTTAGTACCTGAATTTCCGGACACTTTTCTGAAGCAGCTTTAGCTCGAATAACACACTCAGGAGTTGTAATCAAGAATTTTGCCTGTGAATCTCTCAATTGGTGGCTTAGCTCAACTGAAGAGATAAGTTTAATCATAAAATCCCAATAAAATCCACAAGAGTCATAATGCTTTATACAAAGATACATAGAAAAAGACATTAAAATGAATATCACTCTAAGAAATAGGTTTTTTGTCGATCAAAATTTAAAATAAAATATTTCAGTGTATTATCCTCACACAACTTCATGAAAATATATTAAAACATATATAATAATTACTGATGAGTTTTTATTTATTTTGCCATGCTGATGGAAACTTATACATAAAATTAAGTGGAACTGCCACAATTTGAACTTGGAGCCAGATGACTAACCCATGGGGCAAGGGTACACTGATGTCAAAGTGTTGAAATTTTAGGCATTAAGTACATCAGTCAGATTGTATACATTAGGGAAAGGGGACAATACATCAAAGCAGCTAATGGTCTAAATGAGCAGAATCAAAAAAACAAAATTAAAAAAACTGTCATCATTTTTGACGACACAGGTACATTAGTTTGATGTTATTTATTTATATAGAGAAAGCAGTTTATTGTAATCACAGATAATGTTATCAAACAGTTATTGTTATCAAAATCAGTCTGTCCCCAAAACACTTCATTTCAAATTAATTTTTTGTAAAGTTGTTCATAACAATGAATTCAATAACAAAATGAATTTTAAAAAATCAATTTACATTTTCAACAATAAGTGTAAACTGTTCCAATTTTTATGTCCTTTGCATAATTACTGAGAAGACCTGATCCGAGGCTAACCTATTGAAGAGGCTTGCTGGAACTGGCTGGGGACCAAACCACCCTCTACATGCTCTTTGATGCCTTTGCTAAGTATGCTGCATCTGTCTGGTCTCAGAGCAATCACACCAACAAACTGGATTCAAAATGCCCTCAGCACTATCTCTAGGGCCATGAAGCCCACAGCAACTTTTATGCTCCCTATCTTCACTACTATCCCTACTTCAGATATCAGACGGAAACATCTGGCTCTTTAACTAGCCAGGAAGTCTTTGGGGCCAAACAGTTTTTTAAACCCCCACCTCCTCCCCACAACCTAACAACTGCACACAAAGATTGAAAACAAGCCACTTTCTCTCCTCCAAGGAGAACCCCCCACAAGATCCTGGTCCCGGTTGGTTGATAGACTGATGGAAACAACAATGGTCAGAGATTCCATCTCATCTGCACAATTTCATCACTGAACCAGCCCTATTTCTCCCCCAGGCATTACCTCCTGCACAAGGTATGGGTCAACTTTAACCACATAAGATCAGGCTGCTCCAAAACAAGGTTCTACCAAAAAAAGTTGGCACTGAGGCCAACGGTGCATGTGTATGCTGTTTGAGGCAGACCCTGGTAAACATCTTGACCCAATGCCCGGTTTTCAAACCCCTAATGAAATTGCAGGCCTTAAACCACTGGACAATGTAACCAATTGTTGGCTGGAAGGCCTTGACATATAATCCGCACGAGCCCATGTTTTTGGTGATGGACAAACAAATGAACAAACCAGTTATTGTTATCCAAGAGACCTGGTCCCAAATTGATCACAATATGCAACTTCCTCTGTATCTCAATCTTGGTGGACATTACATCAAATATCAAGTATGTCATGACTAACATAGAAAGTAATAAAACACACCATTTATCAAGTTAATATTCTTCTTGAAGCATTAATTAAGCATTTTGTAGAATGTTAGAACAATGTTGTAGCTTTTGTTGGAATAGTTTGTTGTCAGTTACATTTATTAGCTCCCAGGTCCACTCTTTAGTTGATTTGGGGTATTTACTAATTATTTGGAGCACATGGTCTCTGGTATTGGGAAAACACTGTATTCTGATCAACTATTGGATTGTTAGAGTGGATAATTTTGAGCAACATTCCTAATCTGTTCACAGTGAATCTTTCCTCAAAGCTAATTTTTTTTTCTCCAAACAGTAAGATCATTGTTCCAGGCTCACAGCTGTATTCATTGTAAGCTAATGAATAACCTAGACCGAGTAACAATGTTTAAGCCACTCTGTTGTGGGTAGAAGAAGAAGATAGAAAGTGAGAAGAAAGAAGATAAACATTAAGTAAGACCTGTTCTTACCAACTGACATTTGTGTCATTGCAGGAGAGATGATCCCACCAATGGCAGTGACTCCACAGAAAATGTGCAACATTTCAGGAGTATTGGATCCATACAAGCAGACAACATCTCCTCTTCGAAGACCAAGACGAAAGAAGGAATTAGCAACTCTGATAGAATCACTTTGGAGGTTGTCATAACGAAACTGTTGACCTGTCTCACCATTGATCTGAAAAAACAATAGCAGAAATCTCATTTGGAAAAAAGAGAGAGGAGTTATATTCCTATTTATTTTTCAAGTTATCACTTTAAAAGTTTTAGATATTTTAATGATGTTTTTGTCAATATCAAGAATATAGCCACAAGGTCGGTTCATAAAGTATCCAGCCATTTTGGGCAGCCTTAATATAGTTGGGCAATCAATCAGAGGACCTTACTGTGCATGCATGAACATATACTCTCCAGAGTGGTTACTCAATTAGCAGTGAGATACTATTGAGTGAGCATCACATTCAAACTCACCAAATTGTTCAGGTTTGGCAAAACATTGCATCAACCAGGTCTTTCAGTCCCCATCAAAGTCTAGATTTGGCTCTCGGCAACTTTTGGCTTTTCATCATTGAAAGGGGGGGGGTAGATTTCAAACCATGGATAAGATTAAAGAGAATGCAACAAAGCAGCTGATGACAACCCTGAAGCAAGCCTTTGCAGTCTGTTTTGAAGATTGGAAGGAATGCAGGGATAAGTATGTAAAGTCCCAAAGTGAGTATTGCCCTAGGTAGGTTAATTTTTCATTCATATTAAATGACTGAATATTTTTGGACAAACCCTGTATAATCAAATCTTAAATATTACCACAATCTAAAAAAATACTATCACTAAATATATTGAAATACTAAAAATACTATCAAGTAATTACTTAATATTCTCAAATGCTGGCAAAACATTAACTAAACCAACTCCTAGTGTCTAACTAGTTTAGTAACTTGAATACATGTGAATGGGCCTTCTTTATATTCAACTTCCATCTTCTTTAGACCATTGGTCTTCAAACTTCAACTACTCCAGGAACCCTTTTCAATAAATTACTTTTCTAGGGAACCCTTTCAAAGAAAACCCTTCTCTTCTACATATACATATTCATATATGTAACTATTGGATGTTGGCCTTGATTATCGAATAATCCACATTTGTACAAAACCCCAATGAAAAAGCTGTGAAGGAATTGTTTAATGAAGAGTTATTAAGTAGATTGTGAAAATGTCATTTTGTGGAACCCATGGAAAGACAGGTTCTGCAAATCACAATGTGAATACTGTTACTTTAGACTATGCCAGGGAAAAAAAATCTTTGAAAATGTCCTTTTATACCAATGCCTCAAGTAAAGCTTCAAGGTTAGCAACCTATAAGAGAAACAGAAACTAAACTATGTGCCATTTTCAACAAAAGTGTATTGTGACTGTACATAACTATTCTATAATAATTCAATATACATAAGACAAAACTTATTGAATATTTGTGCAGATTTATCCTTGATACAAGACCATATGGCACACTTGTTGAAGAGAGTTTATTCAATAAATTTACTATCAATAGTTTTTATGATTACCACGGATCAAGTTCAAATGATTCAATGTGTGCTTTGTGTGTACATTACGAAATTCAATTAAACTTTCACAACTTTTGAAGGCATGTTGGCCAAATAACCTAATTGGTTCGTGGTATTTACCTGTGCTTTCAGGCATGGCTCTGTGTTAGAGAAGTGGGCTTAAAAACCAAAAGATTTGTACCTACCCCAACCGAATGTTGGATTTGGCAAGTTCATAATCACAAAATCACTCAAAAAAAAAAAAAAAAAAAAAAATTATATCATATGAATGAATAATTCAAAAATAAAATGAACTCATCTATAGATAGGTCAATCAAATTCTCTTAACACTAAATTTTCTGGAAGTTTCCTAATCCTCGGGTAACATTATTGAAAACAAGGGATTATTAACTTTATCTGTAACAAAACATCTAAAGATTATTTATGACCAGTAAATAGCAACATTGCCAACTCTTATGAAATTATCATAATCAACATAGAGGCAAAAATTATATAAAATTATCTAAATTTTCCTGAAAATGATCTGAAATTTATTTAAAATTACATTACATATCATTAGATCTTCATTCACTGCATGATAGATCAAAAAACAAAGTATTGCCTGGATGAAAAGTGTGAAAAAAATTTCTTTGATTTTGAACCCTAAAAGTGAAATAAAAGTTATCCCTCAATTTTGATACATAAAAGTGAAAAAAAGATTCCCCTTGATTTTGACTTCTAAAAGTGGAAAAAAAAGTTACCCCTCAATTTTGATTCCTCAGTGAAAAAAAATCCCTTCAAATTTGACTCCGAACAGGGGGAAAGAAAATTTCCCCATCAATTTTGACCTCTAAGTCTGAAAGAGAAAAATTCGCTCTCGATTTTGACCCCTAAAAGTGAAAAATAAAAGTTCCCTCTCGATTTTACACCTAAAAGAGAAAATAAAATCTCCCCTTCAATTTAGACATTTTGAGGTGAAAAGAAAATTACCCCTTGATTTTGAATCCTAGACGTGAAAGAAAAAGTACTACCTTGATTTTATCCCCTAAAATTGAAAGAGAAATTTGACCCCTGAATGTGAAGAATAAAGGTTCTCTCTCAATTGTGTCCCTAAAATTGTTCGGGAAATTACACTTAAATTTTGACCCGATTTTTAAGCAAAAAAAAATGCTCCTCTCTGATTTGGGCCCTCTAAAAGTGAAAAAATGTCTTACTTGATTTTGACCCCAAAATAAGAATAGTCGGAATTAAGTTCCATCGAGACATAATTGAGATATCACAGCATTTTCACTTGCAGGACACATAGTGAGAGTCTAGTTCAGTATTGTAGTCATAGAGTAAATAGAAACCCCCTAAAACCTTAAAACGTTACAAATCACATGGATCATTAGCTCCGGCTGTGAAGCACCATTTGGCGAGAGAAGACAAACATACACAAACCATCACAAATAAAAGTGTAAGAAGATAATAGACTAACATTCCAAGGGAAATTATGAATCACTACCAATCGATTAAAAATTGGAAAAAGGAGCAATCAGTGAATAAATTATTTCTTTCACCTTTTGTTGAGCAGAGGTCCGAATTTAAAAAAAAAACAAGTATGCATAAACTAGTGATGATTTTAGCAGAAACTTACATTGCATATTGAACTTCCCACAAAAAACCTATTTTGGGGGGTAATTTTCAAAAAAACAAAAAAAAAAAATTCTCCCAATACATTGACAAGAACGTACATGCAGAATTTAAAGTTTCTACTATGAATGGTAAGGGCTAGGCCAAGTCTAGATTGATACATACATAGATTCATAGGTATAAATGTCAGAAAACATGAATAATCTAAATCCAGCAACGATGATTAAACTGGTCTGTTGTGGGGTAGCAATGATTGATAACACTAAACATTTAATCAAATAATAATTATGTTAAATTGATTATGCTACTTACTTTTTTTAGGGCTAATCAGCTAATTCCTTAGCGGAAACCTAGCATCAGTTACAAATTTCACATTCTAAATACTTGAATACCTCACGTAGTTTTTCACCTCTTTAGGATTTCTCAAGCCTTGCATTGGGAAAATCAGCGAAACCTTGACCGTCTGACATGACGTGCTGGGGGTATTTAGTACACATAATTTGATTGTTTGGATAACTGATCTGATAACAAAAATAGCCATATTGAACAGAATTACAGGACATGGAAATCTTGTTCAGGTGATCAGTGTATAATTTACGTCAATCTCTGTATAATGAATATTATGTCAATCTCTGTATAATGAATATTATGTCAATCTCTGTATAATGAAAAATACCATACAAAATACAATATAATCCCCATTAAAATGTCTGAAACAAATTTTGCATATATATATATATATATATATATATATATATATATATATAAATATATAAAATTCAATATTGTGACTTCATTTTGAATCCCTATGAAATAATTCACTGATATTTTCAAATTTCTAGGATGATTTTTCAGTGCTAACTTTTTAGGTGCCAGAGCATTTTGTCTATCTACAAATCTGGAAATCTAAGGCACAGAGCAGGGTGGGGGTGAGTTTTCCTCACTGAAGGCAAGGTGGTTTGAAAGTTTGAACTTCTTAGTCAATAAAGAATAATGGTGCAGTATAATAGTTATATGTAGGCCCAACTTGATGTTCCCATGTAAAAAGACTATATAATTATTCACTGGTGGCAGGGTTGCCAGTAAGAATTATTATTATCATGGAACTGGGGTGGTAAAGGACAACAAAATCATATTTGATAGAATAAAACTATACTTATTTTCCCATTTCACAATAATACCAACCATGACACAGCAACCACCAGTAGCAGCAGTAATAGTAGTAATCAGTTACCAGCATCAAGTAAATGAACACACAGATGCATACAGAGCCAATTTTGTGTTTGTGTATTCACATTATCCCCTCCCTCTCTTTCTGTTAAATGATTTGTGACAGACTGATGCTATGCAAATTATAACATAGATTGTATTACAACAATCTATGGATAACATAGATTATTCAGGTCCATAAAATAAAAAATAAAAAAAAAACAAGGAAAGGCATCCAACTTTTGCATAGCGTAATTGATAATGAATTAAATTGGATCTTTTATTGTAACGAATGTGACTGTACAAGATATGAGTGAGCCAACATTATTTAATTTCAACTCTCGAACACATCTTTTTTTTTTAAACATCTAGACAACTTGAAAATCATATAATCGTCTGGTCGGTTGGTAGAAAGTCATTTGAATCACTAACTTCACTGATGCATAAAGATGGACACAAAATAAGGGTCCAGTTTAGCAGTTACATAGTCAGAAAGACAGATACAAAGTAAGGACCCAGCATTATACAGATAAAAAGTTACTCTTTTTTTAAATGAAATTTTCTTGAAGCAAAAAAAGGCCAGGTTCATTTAAAGCTGTTCAAACTATACGGAAAAATATAATCTCGTAAAGTTTTACTTTGGTTTGTTAAACCAAACCATAGCCCAGATTTAGAACGGGGCTTTGAGCACCGCGTTTTCAGACTAAACTTCTTTCTTCAGCTCAGGCTTTACTTTTTCTTTTAGTCTCTAAATCTCAGAAGGACTAGAGCCTAAATTTACAGCATGCATACACACACACACACACACACACACACACACACGATAAACGGACGTTTCGGCCTGGACGTTTGTTCAGATATTTCGACAGCGGACGTTTGGTTATATTTTGTTTTTTAACATGAAAATGACTAACAAGATGTAATTTAAAATGAAATAGAATCATAATACAAATGCAATAATGTACATTTGTTGTTTTTAGTGTTCTATAAATCTTTTCAACTTTTTAATTTTTGTCTATTTTTATTTTTCATACAAGGGAAATTAAATGAATTGAAATTCGTTTTTCAACAACAAATGACTCAAATATTTTTTCTCAATTTTCTCAAGAAATTTTGTGAATGTGAAAATTTTACACACGTGCACACTTGATGTTAAAATGGCGTATAAATAAAAAAGAAATAAGAAAATTCATCAAAGCATTAAATACATGAATTGTATTGTCATTTTTGCCTCTAAGAATAAAACGATGCCAAAACGTCCGCAGTCGAAATATGTGCGACCGGTTCGTCCGCAGCCAAAACAGAACCGACCGTTCCGCTACGCACTTTAAACTTGACTAAAAAATCAAATCGTATTTTTTTTTTTTTTAACACTTACCATAGATATCTGATTTCCAAACTTGGAAGCTTCGCCAAGAAGATACATAGGGAGAGGAATATTATCAGGACAGGTGAGGCTGGCACCCGTTGAGTGGGATCTTGATGAGGGCCGCACACGCATCACTGAACTCACCGAGCCGTATAAACGAAAAAGACGACCACGCATCATCCTGGTCTGGTAGTTGTTCTCAAAACAAAATAGAAAAATCACCCAAAATCAATAAAGGATGAGAAATATTGATTTCCCCTCGCTGTCAAGTGCTTTTCTTTCCTGTCTCAAGTTTTATTCTTCAGCGTCACCTGTTCAATTTTTCTTCAATCTCAATTGTCAATAAGAACGTAAAAACACAAGTAAAACAGAAGAAAGTGCAGTTTGAATATTAAGTTTAAAGTTCCAGTTTTCTTTTCCAATTCTTCAGCAGAGCTCTGATTCCTTCCTTAAATCCAGGAATATCCTCCTTGCATTGCAAACACTGTTGCTAGTTTATGACCCAGCTAAAAAATTGTAACTCACTTTTTTTTCTTTTTTTTCCCTGGGCTCTTCTGGCACCAACGTAAACAACAACATTGAAACCTACCACTAGCGAAGGAGTCGAAAGACAGCTCTTAAATATACTGGACGGGAGGGGAAGTGTTTGCTGTCGAATCTAGTTCAGCACGTGTCACCCTAGTTTTATGTTGTTGTTGTTGTTGTTGTTGTTGTTTTTCCTTCTTTTTTTTTTTGCTCCCCCTGTTCTTCTCATTCTCTTTTTCCTCTCATTTTATTATTCATCAGTTTCTTTATCAAACTCAACATAGATTCGCCTCTGTCCCGGTTAACTGATGATGGTAACCCTCAACCCAGATATTAACCCCGGCTCTTAGGATGCTCTACTTACTATCATTGATATGATTGGAACGCACACAGGAAGGGGGGTCCATGGTCCAGATTACGCAACAAGTACTTTATCATAAAACCTACAGATTTTAAAAGAGAAACAATTCGGAGTTTTTTTTTCTATTGTTTCCTGATTTTTTTTCTTACATTGTACACCTGCTATATCCTTATCTTTTAACAGTATCACTATTAAAACTGTCCACTAAGTTACTAGCAAACAAATGTTTACTACCTGTAAGTTACCAGTAAATGCCTATTTGTTTATTATTAGTAAATTACCAGTAAACATTTGTTTGTTAGTTACGAGTAAACATCTGTTAGTTTATTACCAATAAGTTACTAGTAAACAGCAGTTTACTTGTAAATTACTTGTTTTATTCACAATTCAAAGGGTTTTTCGGATAATTGAATTCTTCCTTGTTTGTATGTGTCAATAACACGATGTTTCTACGGCTTTCTTCAGGTGTGCTATCTTAATGGGAGGGTGGTGTTTCTCTAACGCTTAAAATGTGGGATTCAGGTGTTTTCCCTTCATTTTCTTGTTAGGCCTGGGTTTCCATATCTTGTCCCTATGTTTCTAGAATCTGACCATTAAAAAAAATCCTTGAATGTTAATGACCCTTTGCAAACCTATGGACAGTACTTGTACTTGAGCCTCACCGTATCAGTAGTATTAACAAAGATATTGTTGATAACTTTTTAAATACAAAAAAGATATGAATGTTTTTGCAGGTATACGAATGCCGAAAAATTTTTCGTTCGGATCAAATTTGAATCGGTTGAAAGCGTTTATAAGAATGGAAGGATAGGGAGAATGGGTAGAGAAAGACAAATATTTTAGTCAATTTAACCGGCGTTTCCAGATTTTTGAAAACATTAAAAAAATATATCATAAATGTATGTGTACATATATATATGTGTGTGTGTGTGTGTGTGTGTGTGTGTGTGTGTGTGTGCGTGAATCAAAAGCAACAAAAAATGTGATAAAAAAAAGGAAAGAAAGAGTAAAATAGCTTTTGATACAGTTTAAAAGTTCACTTTGAAAATCATTCACTTGTTCTACAACTACCCTCAAAATTAATAATATCTTCGAACTGTTATCTCTCCAAAATGGGCGTCAGCTGCTTCTTTTCCAAGGTGTGAAGGAAAATATATATTTTCCAGGTGGGACCAGAAGAATAAATTCGGGATATATCTTAGTGACAACCCTGTTATCGGCGAATAAGTGGGAAAATTAAGTTACGGTTGCATAAAACAGCTGTACTACATCATTTGACTTTATTAAGGTTCCGACTTTCAACCTCCTCGCCCTTGCTGAGGAAGCCTGATCCGGAGAAGAGAATGCCTCATTTATTTCCTCACACTTGATTTAAGAGTTTGATTAACTGGGGCAAGTAGAGACTCCATAACAGTTCTTATGACGAGAATGAAAAATGCAATTGCTGTTTAATGTTTACGCTAAATGACGAAAATCCTGCTCGTGTCCGATGAGTATGTTTCATGTACGATAACGCGTTCGAGTCACGTGAGTCCTTCCTGCTTCAGTGCTTAATAAGTTTTCCGTTCTCGATATGTGTTCGAGTTTTAAAATATACAAAATATGACACAAGGCCTGTAGGGGAAACTTTCCTGAATTTTTCAACTTGAATGGTCTTATTCGGTATACGGACCGCAGATATTTGAAGGCGAATATGACAGACAAGATTTAGTTTAAAATGGAATAGAATTAGTGTGCAAATTATGTATGTGTATTGCTTAGTGTGTTAGTTCTATAAATCAACTTGTTTATTAATTATTTTTTTCAATTAAAGGCAAATTAAATGGGGTAATATTCATTTCTACCAGATGGATAAACATTAAGAAAAATTGTTTCATTCAGAGTGAAAATTTAACACCTGTACACAATCGATGTTGAAATGGCACATAAATGGAAAGAAATGAAAAAATTCATGTGGAAAAAGAACTCTGTAGAAGAATACATGAAATACAGTCGTTTCGCCTTTGAAAAAAAGCGCCTGAAACGCCCTATAATCAATCTCATTCACTGACCCAAACACTTTTCAGAAGTCCTTCCACCTTAACTCCTCAATTATACTTGATCCTCTCATACCATTATCATCATAACATTCCAATCTAAATTTGATTAATCCTACACTTACAATTTTTGTGACGGGATGGAGTGAAAAGATAAGAATGATTATTATTTAAAAAAGATTGATTATTATTTACAAAAGATTTCCCAACTTATTCTACGAATTCGATGAGTAAGATCAATGATATGAGACCCCCACCCAACAATCTAAATAGAAACAGGAGTTGACCGGTCGAAATATTCAAGTGAGGAAACAAATTTAGATAGAAAAATACAAAAAGGTAAAGATTTTTTTAAAAGTTAAGTTTGAGACAGTCCCATATTTAACACCTTCTGCCACTTACTATTGGAGGGAGGGGGGAATGAAAACTAAATATGAAAAAACTAAAATCGGCCCGATGCTCATTTATTCTCTAGGTAAGTTGAAGCTTTAATTGTTTATTTCAAGTTAAGCGACCCCCAACCTATCCAACCTCAACGAGTTAGGTGGCATGTTTGTCTTACCTCTAGCCTGAATTCTTGACTAACCAATCATTTCCAAGCTGAATTCTAGACTGGCACCTTTCAGACGAACCAGTGGCGAAACTTTCACCCACCTTTTGTTGATATCCAATGAGGACAGCTTCTTCTATTCGTTCGTCTCGTGTTTCTTTTCTACGACTTTGAAAAGATTACTTCTGTTACGGTATTAGGCGGGTTGGAGACTTTTCCGATTTAAGTTCTTTAATAAAGAGTATACTTTTAAAATGTTAGTCTATGCGAGCATGTACATGAACGGGGTTATTATTGTTGCGCAAATGTGAAGCGTCAGTTGTTAGTTGTTATGAGTGCGTGCATCAATATACGTACGTGGGAAAATGCAAAGGGGAGAGTTGGAATCCTCGCCTGTACAGCGAGTGATTTAGGGCCATTAACAGAGAAAACTGCATCAGGATGACTGAGAAGTAGGCTGCTTGTAAAAGATACCTGCGGAGAAATCTCGAAAAAAATAACAGACATTTCTAGCGATTGTTTTAACGAATGTTTTTTTTTTTCAGTGGAAGGCATTGGCCATGTACCGGCTCAGTCGATCAGATCTCAACGGTCTCTACAGATGGGTCTGAGAAATTTGTAAGAAATAGTCAGTACAAAATCTGGCCAAGGAGAAACCAGTTGCACTTTCCCCCTGTCACAAGCCTTGAACACCACCGAAAAAAAGAATAAGAAACAAAATCAAGTCCTATTTGTCTTGCTTCAATTAAAGTATCTCTCAAGAAGACAATAGGGGAGAAGAGAAAAGAAGAAGTTGATAGCCACTTAACATTAAATTGTACGAGTCAGTAACCCAACACCACTACGAAAACTGATACAGTTACTGCGGTGTGCAAACATTGCCGACCTACTGTCCTACCAACTTGACCTTCCCGAAAACTTAACTCCTTCATTTTCTGTGATTCTTATATTTTGGGCAGACTGTTTGATTTCTCGCCAGCGTAAACAAAACAATAACAAAGTACAAGACAATGAAAATTTTTTTTTTAAATCTTCAAATTTCGACAAGAGTCTTTCTGTTGTTCTACTACACCTGCATATGCATGGATAATGCTATATTCCAGCAATTACAATTTATAATTCAGGTTCTATTAGAGAAACATTGTAAAATGTATACAAACTATATTTTGTCAAAGAATACTTTCATTCATTAATGTTCATAATTCTGCGTTATGAGTTGAAAAGTTATCTGTTCGGCTGTGTCTTGTTAGGAAATAGTTCACTTTATAAGTCAAAATAACTTACGAACCACGGTGAAGAATTTTGTTCATGTGGACTAGTGTGCTGTCCTTTACTCATGAGTGAGCATTTGCAGCCAGAAACGTCTTTAACCCCATTAATCACACTGAAGACCCAACAAGCTTATTAATACAATAAAAGATAAAGCTGGAAAGAGAAAGAATACACAAGATAATGTAATAAATGCATACTCAATACAATGTCATAAATATGCATTGACGGCAATATATGTACATCAGACAACTAATGAATGCTTAAACAAGTCAATAATAAGTGAAAAATGTGTAAACAGATCAATTTGATAAGACAATACAACATTGGATGAGGTGATTTTCAGAAACTAGTTTGTTAGAGACCTGCCTAGGGGTCCCATGAGTGACCACAGAAATTTTCAAAGGGTTATGTTGAATGATTTTTGCAGACTCTTGGTGAATTATAATAAGATTTCCTCAACATCACACACTGCGTTCCTTGTTAGATATTTGTTGGACAAACCTAATTTTGGTACCACGTTTATGTAGCGCCTAGTGACTAATGACCTCACAGTCAGTGGTCTGTGAGGCTTACAAACTGGCTAATGCATTACCGCCAAGTGTTCCAGCATTTCACTTTCATTATTCAGATTTTTCAATATCTTCTCAGATTAATCTTGTAACACTTTTCCTTCAATGATAGTGCAAAAAGTGTTCACAAATGCGTAAATCATCTAATCCTGAGTCTCTCAATCCTTTTACCTGTTGCCTCTTTTTGGTCATTTTTAAAATCTCTGCTCAATTTTCGTCTACTTAGGGGCGATTCGTCTCCATTGGAAATGATTGTATTACATTATCCAACGCCTTTAACCAATTGAATACTCATATCAAGTAGCTTGAGTGAACATCTTCCAAGATGAGCATTGGTTTTCATAATGTCTTATCTTGGCTAAGCCTAATGAATTTCATAATGAATTCTTTACGGTGAGTATTTGGAGTTTCAGGGCGACCTACATGTGCTTGCATAATGAAATAGCATGATTACGGAAACAGAAGTTGATAACAGAAACATCGATAGCTCCCGATTATCTCTTAATTTCACCAACTTGAAACAGGAGATCGCCCTTTCCTTTTTTTAAAAGAAAAATCAGTTTGTATGTGATAGTATATCGCCACGTTTAGCTCAACTTTCGCTTCCTTAGGGGTGATATTGCCCCTACCCCAGTGAGAATACCCTGTAGTGTTGATGGCTTATTCGATCGGCGATTTTTCTTGATGCTATTAGGGCGCGGTCAGCAGTCCGTCTTTTGTCTTATCTTTTTCTCCTCTCCAGTTGTTGAGCGAGCAAGTCAATTCGCCTACGTGGACAGACAAGTTGCTATCTTTCACGATAAGTTGTTAAGTACTGTTTGATTTGCAAATCGAAGAAAGAAAAATGTGACTTGACCCTTTTGCTCAACCCCACTCCAGAGGGGTCGGAAAGGTGCACCCGCTTGCTTACGAGCCTGGAGTCGAACTGCTTCTCAGAAAACTGTCCCTTTACTTGAGGTGATCTCAAGATATTTTACTTTTCCACACACACACACACACACACACACACACACACACACACACATATATATATATATATATATATATATATATATATATATATATATATATATATATATATATATATGGCGAGATATTACTCATCTACGTAACCAATCAAATTACAGGTAACCAACCAGGTGAAAGAGCTTCAAATCTATTTCTGTATTAGGCCATACGGATCACCTCTGAAATGTGCAAACGTGAGCTCGTTATCTTACATGGCCAAAAACCAACTCTTCTCTTTTTCTTTTCTCTTCCCCAACAAAAAAAAACAGTTTCTAGCCTTAACCTTATACACAAATAACTAACACTTTTTCCTACCTAGAAGAATTCATGTATGCTTTTTACATAACAATAGTAGTAAATTCCTTGCTATCCTGAGAAAAGGGGTTCTCTCTTCTCACAACTTCCTTCCATTGTCACGATAACCGTTTTCGAGATTTCATCATGTATATAAAAGGTATAGAAGAAATAAGCGAAGAATATTTGTTGAAAAGCTGGATAAGAGCCCCAAAGAATATAAGTGAGTATCGTAGAAAAGAAATAAATCAGGACAAATTGTACGTGGTAAATCTTTTTAATCGCCAAATTTTTTTTGTTTGGGCGTTTTGTCCGGCTTTGCAGTTCAAGTGGGGGATGTCCTACGCTCGATGGATATATACCTTCGGTAGATTTGCACTCTGCCAAAGGGCTGGTCATATGAACTGGTAAAAATATGGTCGTGGTCTCAGCCTGAATTGAAACCTGCTAGGATCACTAGACAGAATTGAATGGAAACCGGGACTTCGTCATTGGTCGTTCAAACTCCAAAGAGTATAAACGAACACTTCTCTCACAACTAAAAAAATACGATGTAATTTATTTTTAAAACCTCTTTACTCTCCAATTCTTTGAGGGGAAAGATAAGATGACAATATTGATTTGTATTATCAATCACCTCAATTATTGTTATTTAATCAATTGGGAGGGAGGACATTCTAGATCAGGGATTCTCAATCTGGGTTCTGCTGACCCCTAGATGTCCTTAAGGTATCACTGGTCGCCCATGAATTTGATGAGTTAGCAGGCCTTTTAAAAGCGTGGGGTCCTTGAGCTTGTTAAGTAAGCAGCTGGGGACTGTGAGCTTCTTGTGAGCAAAATCTCAAAAGCCAGGGGTCCGTGGGAAAATCCATTTAGATGTAAGAGATCCTCGGTGATGAAAAGTTTAGGAACCTCTGTTCCAGACTGAAAGAGGATTTGGACAGACTGAACCTCCCGGGCATGCTGACAACGTAAGTCATACACCTCTGATGAGCCGCGGCGTATGATTCGGGCAAATACCTATAATAAAAATATGTTAACGGTTGCTTTCGATACCAACTTTTAATGAATATATCTTATGTAATCTATATGATTATTATCATGTTATTAGTCAGACCCTAAAAGGAGGACAAATCAACATTGGGTCGAAGTGTCATCGGACGAGGTACGTCTGGCAGCCCTAGCGGAGGTGGGGGGAGATTCTACGAAAAAATGCTTAACCATCTTTTGACCCCAAACACGACTGACAATACCAATACATAACAAAACATAATATAATAGAAAATGTAAAAACTTCGAATATTCAATCTAATATTTTCCATTGGGCATTTTCAGTTTTAATCTCTAATAATTCTGCAAAGTTTTGACCGGCGGAGTCAGTAAAACTGAACAGTAAAACCATTCATGCAAGTTCTTACGCACCTATGAAACATTTTTATTTAAGAACTTCCGAACTAACTGTGAAGTACAAAAGCGGAGTTACTCATGTTTCAAAGTTCATAGATTACAGGGTCAAATCATGCAACTGGGAAGTGATTCATTGATACTTCTTTCAAGGAAAACTTCGGACGCCACTTATCTCATAATCTCCTCAAAGAAGTCAAAAAGTGGGTCTTAACTAATTCAGGCTAGGTTTTCGAGGAATGTTTCTGTTGTCTATCACTAGGATTTACAGTTTGAATTGATCACGATGGAAACCATTTGGACCAGGGATTTGAAACGCAATTTGAACTGTGCAACTAAAATATTTTCAATTTATTAATTGGTTCATTTATTTATTTTTGAAGAAACAGTAAATGTTGGACTGTGAGAAGTGACCCTTACAAGAACGCATACTCACGAAATGAGTTTTCAAATCTTTTGTCACGGAGATATGGAGAGCTCAAAGCCAGTAAGGTTCGTTTACAATATGCATCACCCTGCACACTACAGGAAGAAATATCAAATCCGAGCAGTTTTTTTTTTGTTCTGAATTTCTGAGAAGATGAATTAGTGCGTCTTATTTCAAAAGACAGATTATTAACAGTAACTAATCTTCCATGTGCAATCCATTTTTTCATTGCAAATTAAGAAAGTTGGGAGGTATTTATTTAGTGACCGTTCATTTTTTATCCAAACTCAGATCGTCTAAACTATCATAATGAATTCGAAATCTGATTTTGTGTAAAAATATTGGAAATTGAAGATTTACAAAAATTCATTTTCAAATACGCAGGATATCATTTTTAACAGTATATAATGTTAAGACGGAATCAATAAAATCAATTTTTCAAATACAATGTGAAATCATTTTTTTTATTCTGATATTTTATATTTTAAAGCACGATTGCAATATAAAATAATATTTTTCATATCAGAAATTAGAAAAAATCTCTGAATACTAAGCTTTCGTCATTTCAACGTTCTTAAATGAACAGCTTTTCACGCAGTTCATTTTCTGTAAAATTCTATAGATTTTTCTTAGAGTAGGATTATACTATTTTCCCAAACTCTCTTCTTAAATATTTGGACGATGAAATAATGTTTTATAAGTTTTGGATTTTCTTCTCGAGTGTCGTTTTTTATTTATAAGTTAATGTAAGTACGACCAAAAATTTTACCGAGACAAAAGTTCATTACATCAATGCTGTTAATAGTGTAAATGTTTACCTCTAATCAATTTCATCTGAGGTTTCATTAAAAAGTGACTGAACTCGTTAACGTAGAAGAGCCTGTTGTTTCAAATGGTGGCTAGGAGATATTTCTATCAGCAAAATTGTTACCTTCATGTGGGAGAAGTCTATCGATACGGACAGAGAAACAAAGAAACAGAGAAAGTCACCCTGTTCATTATATAGATATAAAAATGATTTACATTGCGTTCCTTTCTTGGACAGCAACAATGCTTTACAAAATATACACTCACTCGACTGATTTTACATAATCATGTCGTGACCTATCAAAAAGTGTACAGCTTTGACTTTTCATGGAAAGAGCTGAGATCAGAGGCATTAAAAGAGAAAGCAAGGAAAGTGAAAGAGAGAGGGTGGATGAGTGATTTACATGCGATTATTCAACATCACGAAAAATCTCACAAATAATTCCCAAATTCTTTCCATTGGGTTCAAGAGGCAACACAACAATATTACTTTTGCAATTAGCCTCTCATCATCATGATACGACAGTTGTCCCCCGTTATAACGCGGATGTTAGGGTCCACGAAAGCCAACTATGTTACAACTGAGCTGCGATCAAATTTAGTCATTTTTGAGCAAGATCTAGCCATTTTGAGCTAGATTAATATTTTGGGGTCTACCATCTTCCCGTGTTATAATGTGAACAATCCTGTGAAATCATGTTATAACGGAATGGGGGTGCGTGGTTATATGTTCAGATAGATAAGGGAGCAAGTAACCAATTCCAAAATTCAAAATGAAAAAATGTAGCCATACTGATACGAATTGAAAAAAATTATTTATTGAGTATTATCATTACAGGTATTTCTCGCTTTTCGTGGCTTATTCGCTTTTACAAAAAATAGCGTTCAGCATTTGTCTTACAACGAGCCGTTAATCTCTTTCCTACACTCTAGTCTCCTGTATCTCCCTTACCCAAACTTCCATCAGCTCAGCCTAACATACCACCGTTGCCATTTTGGGTGTTGAAGGATGTTAGAAAAGGGTTTCCATTAATGGTAATTGCTTCTTTGCTTTACGACGTTTTGGTTTACGAAATGTTTCCATAGGAACGCTCTACTTCCAGGTAGTGGAGAAGGCAATCTTTACAATAATGCATTGGAAGGGCGGTCATTTTTGTATGACTATTTTTTTAATGGTTAAATCGGGGAGATTTTATTCCCAGTTAACTGTATACGATTTAAAAGCTCATAAAAGCATAAATGAATATAAATAAAATAAACATCTTTATATGAATATAAAGAATGGTACCTTTAGAGCGAAAATCACGTTATTTGAACGTTTTAGATCTTTAGATTGAGAATAACTATTTGAATGTTAATAACAGACACTATCAGATAAAATATGTTGTATATACTTTTTGGAGTATTTGGAGGAGTTTTGGAGCCATGTACAGTTACCTGGAAACGAAGCCTACTGAATTTTTGCTATTTAACAGCTCATTTTAGCCATCTAAATGGCCGATTCAAAAATGGCTGATCTCCCAATGTGTTATTGCAAAGTTTGCCATGGGGTACCTGTATTATTATTTTAAGCCTCAGATCATTATCTCAGGATATAAACAATACAAACAGAAAATAAATTTCAGGCAAAATGATAATGTTCAACCAGCTTTAGACTTTGACTAAGTACTTGAATTTACTAACCATTTATTACTGTCTATACTTGAAAGTTTTGATAAGCGTAACCATAGTAACTCTTACCATCTTTGAACATTCAATAGTGCATCTCTACAATGATGAACAGAACGCAAATATTTCAATAATACAGAAATTAGGCAATCATATTATTTTGAAACTAGCATATTGTATAGCATAGCCGTAGTAACAGCCCTACTTACCCCCACTTGCATTAAGAGGGGCCTTGAATGACAGAAGGGTCCCAAATGACTAAGGACGTAACTGATCTCTTCATAAAAATAGTCCAGGCAAATTATGTGTTAAATTGGGTATAATTAAAACAATTTCCTCTCCACAATGCATTTCTATGGAGTCTCCAGAACATCATACAAAAGTTTCATGAAATTCTAATGGAAAATCCAAGATTAGAACCAAAAACATGAGGGTAGGTATTCCAGCAAACACCGTCTTTCAGGATATGGAAGCATAGCCTGATTAAGGTGGCGTGACTGAGTGGGCTGCAGTCAGAGGCCCCCAACATTTAGAGCCCCCCCCCCAGAAAAAAATTTTTTTGTGTAATACATATAAACGATTTTTCCCATCAACTACTTTTGGGTTGGCCCTAAATATTTGGGTTCCCCACCTGGCGCCACGGATTTTTTCCGCAATATGGTGATGCATCAGCAGAAACACGGGAAACTCACAAAATACTAACCTTGTACCAATCCCTGGGTTATTATTGAGAAGAAAAGCTGGAGAAAATGTTCCTTCAAATTTTTTCGTAAGCTGTATTAAAGCGGATAAATCTGTCTTTGAAAACTTATTTCACACTAAATGAACCGGCGTTCCACGAGACTTTGCTCAGAAGAGTGTTGAGCGCAAGAAAAAGATTAAAATTTTAAAATTAACTAATGAACTGATTTTAATGAAACTTGCGTTATCTATTCATTTAAGTTCTTTATGAAAAAGATATATTTGATATTGTGAATGTAACATTTCATTTATTTTCACGGAAACTTTTGCTTGTGTAAAGATTTTTTTAAAGTTTACTCAAAAATAATATATTTTCAGTAGACTTAGTTTTGAATTTGCAAAAAAAAGTATCGTATCTTTTTCTCATAAAAATCAATGTAAATAAACACATTTCTATTTGATCAAAACTACGTACGTGGCAAAAATTGCCAATCGTTTTAATTGGACTTTTATGTAGGATCGTATGCGTACTCACAATACGCTAGATTGTTAATTGATTATCGTGCATGAAATCTTTTTTTCTATCCATAAATCTTATGCATGACATATGTCGTAAATACTAAATCTTATTGTGGGTAAATAGTATTTTACAGTAGATGCTTTTATTTTCATGAATCCTAAAGACATCATCGCACTAATTTTAGAAATAAAAATGAGTCAGCTGGTGTTTTTGTAAATGATTAGATAACAAAGGCAATCGAATTGTCTTCTTTTGATTCACAGGCAATTCGGAATCGGTCCATCAGCTTCGAGCGTATGAATTCTTAGTAATCTAACATTCAGGAAATTGATATAGACCCATAGTGTTTATATCAGTGCTTTCTCACACTGGATCAGAAATCGTCAGTTTTAATTCATTTGTTGGAAGAAAATGGCATAAACATTCAGAATTGCCATGGCCAGTCATACAACAACGCTGCAAATATTAATGGGAAGTACAATGGCGCCCAGACTATCATTCACAAGAAGTACAGTGTTGCTTATTATGCGTCAAGCACATCGCTGGGAAAGTGCACCTAAAGGTTATCCTGTAGCAGCCGATTTTAAAAATTTTCTGCAAGGCCTTAATGCCTGGCTTGTTGGATCAACCCATCGTTGGCAGTTACATTGAAAAAGTTAAAAAAAACTAGTTCACCCCTTCAAGAGAGTGAACTGTCTCTGAATTCAGCAGTTCATTTGTTGAAATCTCTCCCCAACTTCGTTAAAAATCAGCGTTCTGAATTTGATTGCTAAGAAGAGAAAGTAAGTCTGTAGCCAAATATTACTAAGACTCTTCGAAACAGCCACTGTTTGATGAGGAGGGTCCAACAACAGAAAGAGAAGTATTTACCCAGTGAAAACTTCCAAAGTTGAGGTTTTTTCTGGTTATAATTGACAAATTATCTTCAGCAACCCAACATCGTTTAGACGCCTACAAGAACGCCCAGGGCAAGTTTGATCTTTTTTCCAATCTAACTGAGTTCAGCAATGATGACATTCAAAGAGAAGTAAATAATTTAATGGAAGAATATCCAAATGATTTCGAAAACAGCTTTCCTACAGATTTAGACCAATTTTCAGAGTTCTTCAAGAGTAGCAATGAACAGGGACAGAAAGAAGCACAATGCACAGCATAAAGAATCGAGTTGAATGTTCTGGTGCTGCTGAATGGGCACACAAAGATTTCCTGATATCCACATCGCATTTATCACTATGATGACATCGAAATGCAACGGGGAGCAACCATTATCAAAGTTGAAAAGAATAAATGATGGAGTTATAAGTTGCATGGGACAACAAAGACTCAGTCTTCAGTCCCCCCCCTCTCTCTCTCTCTCTCTCCCTCTCTAGCAGCTACGATAAATGCTAAACATATGTCTCTGGACTATGCTTATTGTTTCAAGTGAGATACTTTTCTTGTGATCCAAAGCAAAACATTAATACGTCCATATAAGTTAATAACCAACACGACGACATTTTTGCAAATAAAGAAGACATTAAAATGTTTTTATCTATTGTGCAACAGGTTAATGAAAAAAGTTATACTTAACAAGTTTAAATATGTTAAGTATATATAGAAACTATGAATTGCATAAATGTGGTATCATCATTCGTTGTGTTTCAAGTACTACAACTTCGTGCGGAAAAATGTAGAACTTACTTGTCTGTATGGAAGAAGGAATGCCGAATTCAAATCAGTCATTTTTCTATTTGATCAAGCCGATCCTTTTCCTAATAAGCAGACTTAAAAATGTTGATGGCCAACTTAATTTGATTTCATAGCTATTTGCTATTTTTTTTTTTTTTAAATGGCCAAATTTTCGGCTAATTCAAATGATATTTTTAGCAATAATATTAGTTGACAGTGGAACAAATTCAGCCGATTTTAACAAATTACGAAGCAATTCAGTAAAAAGAAAAATCAAGGTGAGGGTCACCCATGTTAGAGCCTGTTCACTCTGATTCCCTAGAAAAGTTACTTTTTCTAAAAAAAAAAACGAAAAATTTCAGGAAGAAACCATGGTCAGAGGAACAGTCAAAGCAAATCAGACTACAGGGAAGATATTTTTTCATAAAACTGATAAACCGAATTTCAAGTAAAACTTATGCTTTGAGTTTATTTTTTAGGTCATATACTAATTCTTTTTTATTAATCTACTTATTTTAATAGAAGTAAATGTACAATTTCTATTGATAATTTTTTATGGTGACTCTTTGGTTAGTTCTGGATGTTTGGGTTGAGGAGTAGGTAGCGCGAAGATGTAGAAGACGAGGGATTTTGCCTACTCGTGGTTTGATGGTGGCGGCAACGTCATTTGAAGGAGAAAGGGAGATGTACGAAGAGAATGCGCCAAGTATGAACTTAGACGTAGAGATGAAACAAAGTAAAAAGGATTTGGATGGACAAATAAGACGTACATTTAATACAGGGACATAAATGAGTAAATGACGAATGAAAATGAACTACTCATAAGGATGACATAAATCTGATTGATCGCGTAAAGAGATGAGAAGAGATAGCGGAAGGTGGGAGCTTTCTTGTCGTTGATAGTACTGGCGTCGGAGTCGAAGCAGATTGTCTGAACTGCTTGTGAATCCGTATGGGTTGGATCGTACAAAGGTATACGTGAAACTGTGTTCGGCGTGCGAACCAGGCTACCAAGTTGTACGTGTGTGGGATTTTCCGTTGGGGGTGGTCTCACCAAACTATACTAAACCAGCCGTGGTTCTGGGTTAGTAAAAGAAGACAACAAGACGGAATCTCGTTTATATGTTTTATATAGAATTTTGATTATCAATATCTCTGGAGACGGGAAATGCCTATTCGCAGTTGAAAAGAGAGGAGGCCGATTATCATCTAAGTCAAAATGACGACTGGTCTCTCATGTCACGAACGGTAGTCTACTGAATGGTAGCAGCGGTTGACGGTTACTAGGGCGGACAGCTGACACGAGAGAGAGCTGGCAACGAGTCTCTTCTCCAGACCCAAATTTTACTCTGCTCGCTTGTTACGAAAATTCTTCCTATTTAAGCCCTTGGTATCGACACTGTATCTCTTGTAATTGACTTCCCTTTCTCTCCTTGTCCTGCCATCTCGACCTTTCCGGAAAAACCCAAAACATTGACCTTCATTCATCTCGCGACGCAGGTCTGTTCAATATCATAAATTAGTCTCCCCCTCTCCCAAGGACTCTGCAAATAACTTTTCTTTCGTAAGCTTTTACTCTCTCTCTCTAGACCCCAAACACTGACCCTTATATCTGGCTTTGTTTTCGAAACCCAGGATCTGACAGATGACACTATATTGAAAAAGTACAGGCAACTCAACCTCCCACGACAAGATCATCGAATCGGGAACAAAACCTTTTTCCAAAAGCATTTGTTTTTGCAACCCAGGATTTGACAGATGACACTAGATTGAGAAATCGCAGATGCCCGCACCCGGAAACACGTAATTCTCAACTTGCTACAGTATCCTCAAAAAACACATGTCACACGTGTACTTGGGTGCTCTTCTCTGACGCTGATAAACACTCGACGGACAGACCACGAAAGATAGAGAACGTGGGGATTTATCCATGAGTATTTCCCGAAGTAGAGAAATTTAGGAAAGAATATCATGACTATCGGATAGTAAAAAGCATTGCCATCTCATTCACGAGAGTGAGAGGTGTATACGCGTTTGGAGCACGTGGTGAAAATACGGTGGTGTAGTTGCGTAGCTGTGTGTATGAGTGATACTTCGACACCGGTGAAGTGAAATGGGCAAGGTAAGTACAGAGATAGGTTACAGTGGAAAAATGGTCAAGATCGGATCGGCTGGGCTATCGGCGAAATGATAACGATCTTAGGGAGAAGGAAAGAGGGAGAGAGAGAAAAGGTAGTCGGCAAGAAGTGCCGGGGCTAGAGGCGTAACCAGCTACGAGTGCTGGCGCCAATGAACATTGGACCATGTGCGTCTAGGGGTTTTATAAGGGCCGTCGGAGGAAGTGACGTTTTCGATAGCTAGCTAAAAGAAGGGTTCGTATTTAATTCCTAACTAAAAGAACAGGGGGCGCTACAATTAGTTCTGGAGTCTTGGAGTATTGTTATGATACTTATCGCACCCTGACATTGACCAGGACACATTTTCCTAGAAACAGTATGACGTAACTTACAAACATTAACAAATCATACGTATTTTAGAAAGTTAGTTTACCCTCATAAAAATAAGTATCATTCTCAATTTTAAATGAAAGGATTGTTTTGTGCCTTCAATTCCAAAAATGTCGAAGAAGAATAAAACTAGGGTGGTTAACTTTCGAAAATAATGTATGTTTGAAAGAAAAATACGTCTGATAGAAAATAGAACATATTTTTGTTCTTTTGGTGGTAACTTTCGATACTTTCTTATTCGACTTCTTTTTAATTGATAGCATAAAACACTCTTTTTTTTCCTTTAAGAATAAAAATACTTGTTCCTCCAAGGGTAAGTAACTTCCGAAAACATGTGCGATTTTTTCACCTTAATGTTTGAATGATGTCATGCAGTGTCAAGGCAAAATTTATGTGTCCATAAAGCGGTCAATCGTATTGTGCAAAAAATATCTTTCATTCATTTCATTTGATAATTGGGCTTTAAATGAGTATAACATTTTTAGCCACAAAGTTGGCCAAAAGAGGAAAAGATTTAGCCGATTTTAACTATTATCTTATTTTAGCCAAAAATCAAATTTGAGCCGGCAACACTGTTATGGGATCTCACTCCTGCCAACATGTCAAAGACCAGCGTGTTAGGGCATGGTCCAAAACTCCCCATGTTTCGCACAATGAAAGTTATACCGGCTGTTCCTGCTGGTTCAACGGTCCCAAAAAGCCCAGCCACATCACTTGCCTCGAGTGGGAGTGACGTACTCCAACAGCGACCATCCAAACATAACTCAAACCTAAAAAACCCTATCAAGAGAACGTTATACATCAGCACCTACAACGTCAGAACACTCAACAGACTCTCACCTAACCCATCCAGAAAACGAAATCACAAACATCAAATGGAATATCATCGGTATTAGCGAAATGAAAAGACCAAGAGAAGAACTAATAGAACTGAAAAGCAAACATCTTCTCTACAACTACGGAAGAGAGAAGGTAAAATAAAGTAGAGTAGGATTTTTCATCAATAAAGACCTTAAAGCCGACGTGGTAGGCTTCAAAGCTGCCTCAGACCGCATGGCCAGCGTCACCATACAACTCTCAAAGAAGTACAAGCTGAAGGTCATCCAAGGCTACGCTCCCACTTCTTAATCAACCAAAGAAGAAATAGACAACTTCTATGATGACTTGAACTCCCTACTGCAAGATACTAAAAAATACCTATATGTTATCATGGGAGATTTCAACATGCAGGTTGGACAAGGAAACGAACACTGCGTTGGCAAGTTTGGATACAAAATACGGAACGAGAGAGGTGAAGATCTTGTAAACTTTGCAACCGCAGACAACTTCAAAATCATGAATACATTCTTCAAAAGGAAACCCAGTAGAAAATGGACCTGGAAGAGCCCCAACCAAGAAACCAAAAACGAAATCGACTACATCCTAACGGACAATAGCGACACCATCAAAGACATTCAAGTTCTAAACCAAGTAAACATAGGAAGCGAGCATAGAATGGTAAGATATAAGTAAATACCAATAGAAAACGCCTAATCGCAACTGCTAAACGTACCAAATGAACTCACCCAATCCTTCAAGCGAGAATTGAAAATCAGATTTAAAGTCCATACCGAAGAGAACGAAACCAACATCAATTAACTCTACAGCAAAATAACTTCTCTAATAGAAGTTGTCAATATGTTTAAATCAAGAAACACACAAGCCATGAGTAACATCTCAGACGAAACCAGGAGATTCATCAAAAAGGGCAGAAACCTCAAGCCACCACCAACAACAGGGGAAAAATAGAGGAGATCGAACAAAACAAAGCAATCAAAGGGCTTTAGATTTCTCAGTATAGGATAGAAACAAATAATTAGCATACTCGAAGAAAAATGAGACATAACAACAGACCAAGACAGAATTGTCGAACGCGCCCAAGAATTCAACCAAGAACTCTTCCCTTCAAGACATAGACTACAAAACATTGAGTAGGATACGCAAGATGCGGACCATTAGTTCGAGGATTTCCCAAAAGTTACAAAAATAAAAAGCCTCTGGACCAGATAGTATCACCATGTGAAGGCCAGCTTTCATCGTTCAGTTCGTCTAGCATTTGTAGGAGGTCCTCGAGGTCCTCTGCAAAAAGGATGTCATCTGCAAATCTAAGCTTACTTAGGTATTCGCTGTCTATTCTGATTCCTTTGTCCTCTCAGTTCAGGTTTTTGAAGATCATCTCGCGACAGGCTGTAAAGAGTTTGAGTAAGCTGGTATCAGCTCCAAAATGGGGTGCAACTTTACGTAACCTGATAAAAGAGCGGCTGAGACGATATACATGTTGCGATACTCTGGTGTATGCCTTGTAGGATAATAGTATCAATGACCTTGGAAATTTCTACTGAGTTAAAGGCCTTCTTGACGTCTATAAATGCTACTGCTAATGGTATTTTGCTGCTTTCTCTTAGTTGATTCATTAAATGGAGACGGTCCATGGTTGAGATGCTTCTTCTGAAGCCAGATTGTTTCCGTGGTTGGTTTTCGTCTAGCGTTTTGGTGATTACTTTGGCGAAAAGTTTGTTTATGCAGTTGAGTTGAGTTGACTTATTGGTCTGTAGTTGTTGGTCTTTTGGATTTCCTTTTTTATGTAACAGCATTATGATTGCAGTTTTTCAATCTTCTGGGGCTTTGTTTTAGGTATAAGTTAAATAAAATGGGTAGTTTCCTAGTGATGAACTTACTAACTTTTTTGAGTAGGCCGATGGTGATACTATCTGGCCTGAGGGCCTTCCCTTTTTTTGTTTATTTGATGGCTTGTTTCACTTCCCATGGCATCACATCTGGGAAGTCCTCGATCTGATTGCTCACATCTTGCACATCTGGTTTGTGGTTTTGTGTTCCTTGTTTGGAAGAAGTAGACTGCTACATCTACCAAGGATAACAAATCTTCATGGAATCCTCAAAATATGGAGAAGAAATCAAGCAAATAATCACTTTGGGATGGCAAGCTTTCGGTAGAGCAAAATCAATCTTTAAGAATGAGAAAATCCCATTAGTCCTGAAAAGAAGAGTATATAACCAATGCATCCTCCTGTTAGTTACCTAATGGAGCTGAACCATGGAACCTAACCAAGAGACTGACCCACAAACTGAGGACCATGCAACATGCACATGAGAGAATCATACTCAACATCACACGAAGAGACCACAAGACAGCACAGTATATTGGAGGAAAAAACAGGAGTCCCAGTCATCATAGAAACTGTTAGGAAACTCAAATGTCAATGAACTGGTCATGTAGCAGGAATGGCAGACAACTGATGGAAATCACAACTCATAACATGGATCCCCAGAGATCAAATGCCGGAACCAAGGCCAGCAGAATATGAGATGGTGAGACAAATTGGACTGGTTCAGAAAATATTAACTCCACGATGCACACAATAGAGAGGTGCGGTGTATCCCAGGGAAGGTCTATGTCCATCAACGGATAATAAAAGAATGATGACAATGATGATGAAGAATCTTCATTTCTTCTGTAATTTGTTGTTTTTTTTGAGAAAAAGTAACTTTTATCGTGGAAGTGCGTTGTGTGCATGATTATTTTGATCCCAGTGTGCTCTTGTAATTAGATTGTAGGTTATATTATGATTTAGATGTATCAACCTTTTTACTTTGTGACAAAACAAAAATTAATAGTTGAATATAATTAATGAACCTGAATTAGAGTTCTTTGAAGGATGGTTTGTATACAGAGCTTTTGCTATGGAAATATCAATCCGATTTTATGTGGGGCTCTATATTGAACAATTTAAGAAGTCTGATTGGGCTGAAAATGGACATATTTGGACAACCCTGGTCAGGAAGTAGTGCCAAGTTTGCTACCAATTGGTCACTTTGTGCACTAACAGATATTTCAAATATTCCCCTTTAATAGATTTTGTCTGGAATTTCCAAAAACTGTTAAGAGGGTTTACAGTACTACTACTATACCAGCTCATGAATGGACTTTGGACCACTTCCAGAAATTTTAATGTAACAGAATTCAACACTGGGATTTATTGCCATACTTGTTCTGTGTTGCAGATGTTTTTCATCAGAAATACAAAAACATTTTTTTCTAAAATTGACAGGATATTTTTGTCATCTATTTCTCTCCAACCAGATGAAAGCTCTTTCTGCAAAGACCCACATTCTTTCCTCCCACTAATTTTTCAATCAACATTGAAAAGCATTTTGTCATTTTCCCCTTCTCACAATTTTCATAGAAGACTCCAGTCACCATCCCAGATGTCTGCAAAAGAAAATGCACTTATGCATTTTGGGAGACATACTGCACACATGGCTGGTAATAAGGATTAAATTGATTAAATGATGTCTCTCAAGCCATTGTTAATAACAATCTCTCTTAAGTCAAAATTCAAGTAGAGAGGGGGGAAAAAGAAAAAAAAATTACCATTAAAGTCATTTTTTCATCTATTTTAGTTTTTGAAATAAATAAATATACATAAAATTAAAGATATTGACAAAATAAATAAAAATTTAAAAAATTAAGACAGAAGTCAATGAACAAAAGGTATCAGAATTTTTTTTCTTTGTTTCATTCATTTTATTCAGCATAGAATTTGAGAAATGAAAGGTTGGCAGCAAACAAATAAAAAATGTTTTTAAAAAATTAAAGATTCAAATAAATTTGTGGAAAGAATTATTGCAAAGCCAAGCCATTAATATTGATAAAAATTTATAAAAAAAAAAAATGTTTGGAGATGGAACCAGAAGACGAAAATGGTGAGAGTCTACTTTGTATAGTTATCTATAGTTGGGTCCAAATTCAGTAGTCATTTTCATGGTGTTTGTATAACAAATACAATTTAAGTTAGAATTCTGTCTTCCAAAGAACAAATATGCAGGTTGGATGATTAAAACAATAATTTCTGTTATCTCTGACAGTGGGAAGAAATAGTAATGCTATAATAAATAAATAAATAGAACATTTCATTCCAATGTTGAGATCATGAAAATTGATTATAGTTTTGTTTTATGAAAAAGATGTTGCCAAGGGACTGGATTTGAAGATTTTTTTCCCCAAACTAATTTTTATCATCATTTCAGACATCAGTACACTTCAGTGAGAATAACTAAAAATATGGATAAAGATTAAGATGATTTTCAAAGCCTACAATACAGTTTTCATGTAAATAACTTATTTTTTGGGTTGATTATTTTTATTTTTGCTGTCATTATTTGATTAAAAAAAAGTAGATGATGATATAGAAGAAATGCAAGAAAAATACTAAAAGGGAAAAAAACTTGCCTATAATTTTGGCACAGATATCTTCAATTTGAAAAAGAACTTCTAAGTGAGTATTTGCTCCAAATTTTGCATTGTTTTTTTGGGGAAAAAAAAACACACACACCGAACAAAAAACTGTTGGGTAACAAAGAAAAGAAAAAAAAAAAGTAAATGAAATAAAATTCAACACCAGATTTATGGGAATGCCATAGATATGTAGCATTTTCTATTTTTTCAGGTCACATTTATGAAGACATTTTATTTTCAACAATTAGTTTTGAGCAAAGAAATTTCCATGAAGATAGAGACCTCCCTAGACCAAAATAAATATAATTTCATTTTTTTTATTTTTATAAGTTGATGCAACCAAATCATAGAACATTATTTTACTATAACTGATTGTTTCTGCATTGTACCTTGTACATAAGCATAGGATATGAACACAGCAACAAAGTTTCCAGCGGGAGCCAACATCGAAGGTATCCAAACCAAATGGTGTATGTGAGCGTATGTTTGAGCACAGTTACCAGTGTGATTTTTGCTCATAATTCCACACATGTATTATGATTTCCTCTTAGAACTGACTGCTTCATACTAATCTTTGACAATTATCTTAATTGCTCATCATCACAACAACTCAGACCATCAGTCTACAGGAGTGAGTAAACAGTGTGAACCAGAAATAAAGAATAAGTTCTCAGTCCAGCTCAATCGGAATACGCAGTCAGGCTTCCCAAGGTAGAAAGGATGCAAGTTCAAGCCTCACCTTATTATTCTTTCCAATTTGTACTGTTTAGTCACTGGTATAGTCTGACTGGCTGAGTAGTTGCAATAAAAAGCAACTAAAATCAAGGTGACAGAAATACTAGTCAAAAATGAATGATATTGAGTTTCATCTGATGAAAATTCAAAATAATACAACTGCATCATAATTTTTAGTTTAGCTGAAAATGATAAGACAAAAAGGAGTTTAATGGTGTGGTACATCTGGTAGAAAAGTCGATTCTTTAATTGGCCGCATCAAAATAAAAAAAACTATTTGGATTCAGGCCAAACCTTGAGCAATTTATTCCCACCTCCATACCAAATGCAACTAGAATTTTTGTGCATTTGTAAAATCGATATTGCTGAATCAGAATATCTAGTCTGTGAATGATATTCTCCACAGTTTGGAAAAAAAACAAAAAAAAAACAAAAAACAACAACAAGCAAATATATAAATGTAATAAGTAGAGTTAAGGATCTAAATTCAAATAAATTCTGGAATGACTAATTTCACAAATACCACACTATACAAGCTAATAATATTATACATATGAAATGGGGGCCAGTTTAGCATTGCAATGAAATAATATATAATGGCAAACAGATATTTTTTTTAAACAGAAAAATTTTATAAACTTGATAGCTTTTGCCACCTTATACTGCAAAAACCAATAAAAATATTTCAGTGATTTATATTTTTTGTAAATGTAATTTGAAGTATCTAGTTTCGTACCAGATTGGTTTTTAGAGAATAAAAAATATATAAAGCAATCAAATGAGGATTTAATAATTGCATTCTTTTTTTCATATGAGCACCAAAAAGCCAAACAAGATAGTTTATAATTTCTGTCAAGCAGCAAGATATGTTTTAAAAAAGTTTTTAGTCATAATGCCAGTCATGTATAGAGAGACACCATATTCCTCTAAAGAAATCTGAGAATTCCCCAAGAAACAGAACAGTTATCACCCCCCCCCTTTTTTCAAAGGTACTCTACATACACAGATCAGGGTGTAGAATGACCAATTGTCTAAATGTTCATATTTATTGAATTAGTCCTATACTAGAAATGCGGGTTGGTGGAACAGTTACCAGCATGGAAAATGGAATTGGCAAACCAAGTTCAAGTTTCTGTGCACGTTGCTTACTTTCACTTTGCATTAATGCCCATGGGAAAGGCATAAATCCACTTTTCCCTCCAGCTATGGGTAAATAGCACTGCAGCTGTAGCCCTTTACCTCTGTAAGACAGAATAATCTCCTAGACTGACAGAAAACAAACAGAGTAGAGCCCCTAAAGTAGACAGGTGGTAAACATTTCAGCAACTCAGCTGAAAAAGCTGCCAGTTGTGACATCTTGTACCACTGGAAAACAACCTTGGTGGCTGAGAGAGTGGGATCTGTGCAATGACCTTCCCACTTTTACAAGGTCAACCAACACACACTCTTGATGGCGAAATTGAATTTGTGAGACAAGCAGAGATAAGTATTCACAGTCTGTAGATATAGAATAATGGTGCACAAAGAAGCCATACAACTTCCTTGACCTGGCATTGAATCATTGAAATGCATTTTCAAAAATAAATTAAGCCATTTTTGAGATCATCAAAACAGATAAATTTCTCCAAGTAAAGAAAAAAAAATTTTTTTTTAAAATGAATCATTGAACAATAAAGAAATATTCTCATTTCAGACAGGAACAAAATGCTTTGCATCATGTGACAACCTCAAGTTATTCGATCAAGAAAGCCTAGAATAGGCAATCTTCATCTTTGCTTCCTGCTCCCATGAAGGAAATTCTTTTTGTGGACTCTTTAAATAGAATAATGATAAACCTCAAAAAGACATTATGCTTCTGAATGATTTCAAAATTAATATCCAAAATACAAGGTCATCTATAAAATACATGCCTTTTACAATGTAAATAAACAGTATCTCTAAAGATTTTATACAAAATTACCATTTAAGTCTCCAAAATGAAATGAAATCAAAATTAAGACTATAGTTTCATTAACATAGCTAACATGACTAGTATTGAACTTTTAAACACAAGATTCAACTTGAGAAAGGAACCATAATAATGTTCTTTTTAAAAAGAGTTATTTCTTCAAAGTCAGTGGCCTCTTTACTGTATTTAGAGGTAAATACTTGATGGAATTTGATAAACCATGGTTATTAAAATGAAAAAACCTGATGCTACACTTCATCAAATAGCATACATGCTTCAAACAATCACAATATAAGCAAATGATAAGATTTTACCACATTTAAAAAGGTGGCTGAATAATATTTTTTCAAGGAGGTTCTCCAACTTTAATTTTGAGTGGAAAAGGAAATTGTCATTGTAGTACTGAAAAATAAGGAATGTAGGTGAAATGGATGAAAACAGAAAATTGAAAAAAATAATTACGTAAAAGTTGAAACAAACAAAAGCAGATTAGGGAGAGAGTATTCGAATAGAGATTAAGGAAAAAACAAGAAAATGTTCCATCTAATGTACATTGGGAAGTGAAATTATTTTGTGTAATTTTATTTAGTGTACTTTTATTTCTGTTTTTAGCCTTTTATTTGTCTGATAAGATTCATCTTTTAATTTTTTGTTATGTGTACTTGATTTGTGAAATATGGACGCATAACAATTCCTTTTCCCACTGAAAATGAAAATAAGAGAATAAAATAAAATATATAATCATGATGAGAATAATAATAAAAATAATTGCCATCATACAGTGGAACAAATGAGAGAATAGCTGTTTTATTTAAATATTTTGGTAGGCAATGAATGATTTGGTATTACAGTTAGATAGCAAAAAGCAGGAGTGTGTTACCTTGGGAAAATATTGTGTGGAGAGGGGCAGTGAACTCTGAAAAAGGAATCGGTGAGTGGGTCTGAAAGAGAGATTGAGGTGGGATGGAGAAGGAAAGATATGAGGAAGATGGAAGTGTCGGAGAAGACAAGAAATGAGAAAAAATATAGGACTTTTGTGCAATGGTCAATATTTTTTTTTTCTCAGCAGAATAGGGTTGGATACTCTCTTTCATGAGAGCTTGTATCTGTCACATTGGTTATAATCTAACAGAATGGAACAACAACGACAACAATATACGTATTCACATTGTCCACTGACAATGTCTAATATTTCACTCACTGTAAAAATGACATTTTACTTACACACAAACATACATACATACATACAAACATTTATACAGGTATATATTTATTTATACATTTTTGGATGAAAGACGAATCAATAAATGTATTCCTTTGTCCTAAAGATAAAACTTTAAAAATTTTCTAGATTGCTCCTCTTCTTGTTGCAATTCACTATGAGATAAGCCAATTTTGATAATAATCTGAGCATGGGAATTTTCAATCTAAAAAAAACAAAAAAAAAACAAAACAAAAAAAACAAGGTCCAAGGACAATCAATCAGTTTTCAATACTATAACTAACAACAAAAAAATGTCCTACTTGATTTTCAATTTCAGATGCCTCTGTGAACTATGTTCTAATTTGTACTGGGTGATTATAAATTATCAGGAATGTGATGATTTTGTTACCATCTAATGATAGCAGAATATGTTTTCATGATAATATCACTTTAAAAATACCAAAATTTATCAACAAAATGCCTACAGAAGGTAATATTAAAAACTTGATTATTAGGTTTTTAGATGAAAGAAAAATTAATATCTCATCAAACCTCATCTTACATTAGTAAATACACAGATATGATCTAAAATCTCAATTTTTTTTTCACTTCAAATTTTTCGCTGATTGCCCACCTCTCTTAAACTTTTTTATTTTGTGGAAATAATCAATCTTGCAACTCATTCTGACTTTGAACAATAGAAATTTTCATTATATTTTTATGCAGGTAACATACAGATACATTTAAACACAAATTTTCATTTTTATCAAACCTGCAATATTGCGTACTAAGTGCAGATTATTGTGTGCAAGATCAATTTTACTATTCACACCTCATGTAATATTACCAAGATCAGCTTGAAAAAATAAAATGCTAGATCTTGAAAAGGTTTTGCGTAGCATTTATCTGTGACAAAATCTTTAATGATCATAAATAAAAATGATTTTTTTTTATAAATATGCAAGAGTTTTTACCTTTTCTCCTTTTCCAATTTGGAGAAATTGTAAACTTTTTTTATGTTTCCTAGAAATATCAAGTCCTAAGTGATTTTTAAAAATAGAATTACTTCATGGTTTACAAAACATTAAGTTCTTTAAACATTTTCTACCCTCCAATACTGTTAAAGAAACTAAGTTCAGCGTTATATATATATATATATATATATATATATATATATATATATATATATATATATATATTACACACAGGGTGTCTGCAAAGAAGGCAACATTCAAAAGGGAAATGACTCTTTAAAAGAAAGTTTTGAGTTATCTCCCTTAAATTTACAGTCAGCTGATTGCCTGAGAATACTGTTAAACGTAACAGTAAATCCACAGGTTGTAAATCTAGAAGAAATAATTACACAAGACTAATGTCTGCTCTTAAATTCTGGGTCCATTATTGCCTTACAGCTATAATGAATCTGCAGAAATCTAAAATTTTTTTTTTTCTTTAAATACAGCAATGGAAACTCAGTTAAAACAAGACATTACAATACAAATATTCTTAGCTAATCTGACATGTTTCGAATTTTAAAATTGTGAAGAGAAAGTGAAAAAAATCAGTTTTAGTTCACCTAACATAATTTCCAAAACAAACAAAATCAAATAAATATATATCAATAATTATGTGCTTCAGCTTTCTCTAGTATTTCTTCTGATAAAAAAATGAATGTATATAAATTTTTTCTTTATAATTCGTTACTTCTTTCATGATTTTGGAGCATTCATAAAGTAATGAAGTTGTGATTTCAAGTTAATTAATCCAATCATCTGAAAGAGTTGAAAATCTTGTTTGCTTGATTGCACATATGTAAATGGTATGGACTTGGAAACACATCCTCCAATAAAAAAAGACTATATAAGAGAAATTAATAAAATAAAACCTATTTATGGTTTTTATTACATTATTTAAGGAACACACAAGCAATACTGTGATCTGTTGCTTCTAGGCAAACATAAAATATTCAAAGATTTGTCTTTTGAAATATACTAGCATACAATCTCTCCAGGAGAAAAAAATGATATGTGTGATTTATTACCAAAATTCTTAGTTTGAATAACAAAAAATAAACAAACACAATATTGTTCTATCTGAATTTGTAATGCAAAGATCTATGACACATTGGTCACTCAGACAAACACTTAGTCAAATGAAGCCCCATAAAATACATTTGTACACATTTTCACACGACACTGAAGGTCCATGTATTCAACGCATCCTTGACTGTTTTGTGTATTTTTTTTCCACATTATCTTTTGTTATAGCATCCTGAGAAACTCCAATTTCCTTACCACACTTAATAGTTTATATATATCTGACTAAATTCCTTTGGCTTTCATTTGTCAAACATTTCACTGATTCATCGCATATTTTAATCTTGCATTCTTCTTGTTTCAAAAACTATAACAATAACAAGAGAAATAGACGAAAACTATCCTTCAATTACTTCCTAATGAAATCTCATTTCATAGTTTAAAGAAAAATCAATGTGTCAGAACCAATACTATAAAAAGCAGGCATGGGCAACCTTTTTGATCTGACGGGCCGCATAAGACATTTTCCATCTTTATTCAGGCCACACATTCACTTCAAAAATGTACATCAGATAACAGAAAGTATATTTAATTTCTATTTTTGACAAAAATATGAATTACGATTATTATATAGGCCTACTGTTGCCCATATAAACATTTGGATATACAAGATGCTGCGTCAAGGATAAAACATTGCAGCCATCAACCAATAGATGAATGACAGAGCAATGGAACATGCAAATTGAGCAACAATTTATAAGTTGAATATAACATTATTGTTCTCATTGATTTTCAATGTAAAAATGGTAATTAAAAAATTAATCTACATTAACAGGCTGAAGATTTTACAAACATTTCTATATCTAAAAGAGAGAACTATTAATGTAAGCCATTTTTTTTTTTACCTCACCACATATTTTTTCGAATTTTCAGCAGTATTAATGCCTTTTCCAAATCATTGAAATATATTTTTAAAAATGTAAAGGATTAGAAATTTTCTAATTTTTTACAACCAACCATTACTAATCCGACACTAACATCAGCTTGTGTAATTTCATCCCTTAGATCTTTATTTAATTTTTTTTCTCTTTAATAATCAACTTGTACTGATTTACAGGAAATTTTTAAGAATTTTAATTATGTTTTCAAACTCGGGTGTTGATTTCTATATGTGTTCATTTTGTTCATACCTACCGCTAAGTGCATTCTATGCTAACCCCTCTGTGATCCAGCACCCTACCCAATGCTGCCAGATTAGTGATGGTTGACTGAACTAGTTTGGAAATATCATCAATGCTGCCTCAAGTTTTTTCGTTATATGAAATTACATGCTGCATTGTCAGTGGCCATGTGATGAAGCCTGGTCTTATTTTTCATAAGCAGAAACCAAGAGCTCTTAAAATGTGCAACAAGAAAAATATACCTACATACTGGATGCGAAATACAAAAACTTGACCATAAAAACCTTCTTTCTGAACAAGTTCCACAAGATAAAAAATACTTTGAGGAAAAGGGGTCATTCATTTGAAGTTCTCCCAGGGTCAGACAATGCTTTGAGACACGCAGAGGTGATATTTGTAATCCATAATAATATTTATTCTAAACTCTGAAGAGGAGGAACAGCCCCTCCAAGAGAAGATTGACTTGGAGAATCTAGCAAAGGCAATGCATAATGCAAATGTCTTGCTGACTTTAAAGAATAAGATGACTTTGTTTTTTGGCAATGAAGGTGAAGGAAAGACTCAATGATATATCAACATTATACACAGCCATGAGTTCAACCAAAAGAAGCAACAGCTTCCAATTGCAATGTATTTTGAACCCCCCCCCCCCAAAAAAAACGAACTTCAGCTATATGTGACCCCAAACTGGAACTATAAATGTTAGCCTTGCTTTAACTCCAGTCTCTGTGATCTCTACTATTGACAGAATACTGAAGTAAGTACTCTGATGAATGCAAAAAATCTAAGAATACTAAGTGCTGTATGCAGCAACAAGATTCTTCTGTGGCCATTTCAGCTGATGTTCTGTCACCATTTAACAGAACATCTCACCAAGTTGGGACCAAACAGTGAAGCTGGTCCTATCTCATGCACATGCTGCTCCATGGAGGGCACATGACAATGTACTCTCCTAGGAGCCATATGTATGTATGCTTAGATTAGATATGCATATTATGGGTACTCAGGGCAAAATATTAGCTTAATACAATTTTCCCTTCTAATAGAAACCTACAAAAGAGAGGCACAGGTGCCAACAAAATCATCAAGAGATTGCTCCAGATACACACAAAGGCTTGTGCAAGATACCAGTGGCTGACTAATATGTTTAGAACAAAAAGTATTTAAAATAAAAATTTAAACTTATACAACAGCAGCACCATAGTAATCTAATATTTGAGAACTAACCAATTTGCACATGATTAAATGTGATACATAAGTGAAGTCTAGGAAAAAAAAATTGAAATGTTACAACATTAATAGTTACTTTGTCCTTGTGAATATATAAATAAAATGAATATATATATATATATATATATATAATATTAAATAAATGACTAAAAAAATCTTTCACATGAAAATAAAATTACTCAATATCTGTGATATCTCAGTCATATACTATAACAGAGGTTCCCAACCTGAGCCACATGTAACCCCTGGAGTACATTTGCTTTTCTCAAGGGGCAAATAGGGATCCAAGATCTCTGCACAACCTCCTTACAAAACAACTAATAAATGCTATCAACTAGGCAAACTCTCCTCTTTTTTCTTCCATGATGCAAAGCTGCACATAAACCTTATTCAAGGCCACCTTACTTTACCATGAATCCAAGACTGACATATACAAAGAATTAATCTCAGACTATCTTATGGAGCTGGAAGAGGAACTTGAAAGGATATTTCCCAAACCTTTCGATAACAATTAATCGGAGCTTTTATTAAGATCAATATAATTTATCAATTTCTGATCCTTAATTTTTAAGGGTACATGGAAATCTGTCATAATGCCTAAGGGGTACAAAGCAACCAAAATGTTGGGAAGCCCCAAATCATAATAGAGTTGGAATTAGGCACGAAATAAGAGACCCCAAAAAAAGAAAAGAAAATTTTTTTAAATAAGATGTCTCAACAAATAGATGCTTAAAAACACTTCAAGGCTCATGAGATCTTTAACCCTGGTAAAATCTTCTAATTTTGTTCTAATACATCTTGCCCTGAATTCTTCCAGAAGGATTTAAACTTTGAATGGAGTGTCTGCAAGAATTATGATGATACAAACAATCATTTAACTCTCCAATTCATTAAGGAATGTTACAAAGGGAAATAACTCTTGATTGAAATTATCCCCCTTTGACTATTTTAAGAATTAAAAAAATAGATAAAAATAAATAAAAAAATCAAATAAAAAAAAAATTCTATTCAATTCACAGAAGAATTCCATTATTTTTTTCGTTCTATTCCGTGGACAGTTCCACTGTCAATTACGAGTCCATGAATTCAAGAATTATTGAAGGAAATATAAATGACTAATGCTCTCAAAATCTACTGAATGTTATTTATAAAAATACAAAATAATGGAGAAATTGCAGTAAATCTTCATGAGTAGTATGATGTAGTGATATGCTTTCAAAGTAGAGGTATTTTGAAATCCTTAGGCCAATGTAAGTGACATTTTTTTAAGAAAGTCATAGAATGTTTCCAAAAAGATGTACAAATATTCTGTTAACAACCTAGGTTTATTTTCTTAAATGTTCCATGAAAAATTATGTATACAATATTACAGGCTTCATTTTCAAATGAGGCATTATCACAAACATTCAAAATTTTTCTTGAAGTGCGTGAACATTTTTTGAGAACCGGAAGAGAGAAAAATAAATCACAAACTTGAAATTTTTTGCCCAAAATTAGAAAAATGATAATTTATGAATAATTAATCTTTTATAATAGCCTATTCCTATAGATTAAAATCATATTATACAATATATAAGCACACACCTTTACAGTGTAACAAAATAGTCAAGGATTGAATTCTTACTAAAGTGTCAAGAAAAAATATTGGTAGTTTAGTAAGAAATTTCATCACCTCAACTTAATTTTTTTTTTTAATTCGGTCTTTTAGGGTTACTTAGTAATAAGCAATTTAGTGAGTTCTGGTCTACAAGTCCCTTACTCTTACTATTGAATTACGAGTCAAGTAATACTTGGCCAAAAGGTAGTTATTTTGTTTGAATTATCACATAGCTGTAAAAACACTACAGTTAAGCTAAAAAAAAAATCTTGAAATATTTTTGAGCTTTGTATACTAACATTCATTGCTCAAAATACCCAGTTGGGAAAATGCCGACTTCATCTATCTGCAGTGAAACAAGAAAACAGCCATAGACTATAAATTCAGATCTCCACTGGTGTAAGGAAAAATTTCTTCTCAGCAAAGTAGCAAAGGCATAGAATAGTCAAAATGAAAAGATGTCACATCTGAGAATATTAATATTTTTTTTTTAAAATCTCAATTCTGATTGCGGCCATACCAAATTTAACTACTGATTTTCTCATAAGTTCAAATCTAACCCCAACTAAACTGAAGCTGGCTTAATGATGCAATTAATTGCTGTCAAAAAAGTTTATTTCAAGTACATTCAAGTATATAAAAGCTATACCTTATCTCAGAATAAACAGGAATCTTTTATTCATTTCCACAAATAAACTTGCATGCTATCTTCCCATAAGATAAGATAAGCTAAATGTTTATCCTGTGTAAAATGTTTCAGGTTTGAGATATATTTGATATTTATTCTATTCTTAAACACTTTGTAAAGATGAGAGAGAAGGAAGAAAGTTTGGAGTACAAAGAAAAAAAAAAAAGAAAAAGAAAGCAAGAATGATTATATATGCCAGTATATCAATGGTATCATTAAAAGGGGATTCGAGGTTGCCAGAATTCCCGCCTTTTTGGAACCTCTGACCTAGGCCAGAGTGATTGTAAAAGCCTGGACTGTATTCCCATTCACAGCCCACAAACCACTTATTTGGTATGTCACTTGCAGTGATCTTTTGCAAACAGCAACCTGAACTCATTGGCCATCGAGCCAGGTACTGTCGTCGAAAGGCCAAAGAGCAGATGAGGCCAAAGCATTGCTGACTGACAGGTATGAAGCTAAATATGGACAGTTATGGGACTTGCAGTGAGCAATGGTTCTCCAAATACTGTAGTAAACCATTTGTCTTATAGTTCAGCATATACAACATAAGATTTAGGGAATTATGATAGAAAAAAAAATTTTTTCAAAGTAAATGTAAAAGTAAAAAAAAATATAAAATGGCATGGATGAAGTTCTCCCTACCTCTGAAAAATCTATAAGAAATGAGTGGCCAGAAAAAAAGAGATAATTAAGGCCATCAACAGAGGTTTTTTTTCTAACAAAACATTGTGCAAAGGCAGGAATTAAGGCATAGTGGATTTGCACTGGAAGAGACATCATGAGGTAACCCTATCAGACTAGCAACCCTGACCTTGTACAGACTAATGAGGAAGAGATGCAGCCTTGCTTAAAAAACATGATACAAGAGTGACCAGGTAACCTTATCAGGCTGGTAACCCTGACCTTGTACAGATTAAGAAGAAAAGGTACAACCTTGCTTGATAAACGTGATACACGTGTGACCGACAGCATCCAGTGGATAAGCACAGTAGATTAGAGTTCAAGGAGAGTATTAACGTTATGTCTTTTTTAAAATTTAGGGCACTGATCTTTGAGCAAGAGAGTTAGATATAAAGATAAGATTTTTTTATCGAAGTCTGTTGTCTTTTGTGAATTTGTAGTAGGTAAATCAATTACAAATTCAACAGGAATAATCTGATTGAGCCAATAGTTATAAGACAGGTCGGGTTGGTCACTCAATAAAGCCGTCACATGACTATCATCTTTTGGCAGCATACTGTGTTGGGGGTGATAGATAAAAAAATTTGGAAGAAGAGGTGATCAATGAATAAGATACTTCTCTCACCCTCTGCTAGGTGGTGATCATAAGAAAAGTCAGAATTTTCAGAAAACAAGCGCCAACACTGCCAGACACAGAATAAGGGACCAATTTAGCATGAACTTACATTGTAAAGAGCCCCCTTAAACCCAGGGTGGGGTTAAACACGAAGAGTAAATGTTTAAATTTTCAACCCTTTAACTCCATTGGTATGGCCTGTATGCATGATATACACATAACCAGACCAATTCAAAAACTGAAGGAACCTGTATAGATGTTAAATATATAGATGTTGACTGTTCTGAATACTTGATAAAGATGTAAAAACTAAGGTTCAAGCTAAAAAGCCTTTCACTTCACATCACAAAACACATAAAATTTACCAAATGAATAAAACAATAATGAAATATAGTTAAAATATTGGGTTGAGCCCTAGACTTTGGGTAAATGTTTTATGCCACAGATCAAATCTAGTTATGAGTTTAATATTGTTGACAAGAGAAAATTTTGAGTAAAAATCTCACTTCCACCATGATGTTACCTTCTACCTCTTGTAAAAAGAGAACCTTTTTGTGGGAATGGAGGTTGCAGTCATTATAAACAGAAGTGAGAGTGAAGTTTGTTCATGAGGAATACATTAGTGAACTGGAGTTACAGTTCAAGTAACCAGAAGTTCTTTGTTACTTTGTGCGACCAGAGAGCAATAAAGACGCAAATATATACAACAATCAGCCAGTCAGGATTAGGACAATTTAACATAGGCAACAATAAAAACCAGTTACAAAATCTTTCGACATTTTTTAGCATTTGCAACATTTTCTTTTGCAAGAGTAATAATTTTTTTCTAAGAACTAATATCCAAAGTTAGAAAAATAAAGAAAATAATAATGCTCATCTGTCATAAAATCAAAAGTTACAAGCGCAATGAATATTGTAGAAGTGTCCAAACAATACATCTCTATCTTTTCAATGAAATAAATTCAAACATGAATGGTCATTTTTAACTCAGAAAATTACATGATTTCCCATCGGATTAGTCATAAAGATGTTATTTCTTGATAAAGATTTAAAATGCAAGTAGTATGAGCAAGTATCCTGTACTGAAATCATCCTTATACAAGACAACTAGTCAAGAACCCAAGAGGTATCAATTTTTCTCCATATATATCTACAGAAAATCATAAAATTCTATACAATGAAAAAAAATCTTTCAGCTATATTTAATTTCAAGCTTCAACACATTTCAAAAGCATAAGGGAACCACTACAATCATGAGTTCCAACAAATACTCACATCTTCTGATTTTATGAAGAAAGACATTTTTTTTTCATATGAAATCCTCAAATGCAGGTCATAAATTTAGAGGTTCCATACTTGATGTTGGGTAGGTGGGGCCTATTACAATACAATCATTAAAGAGAACAAAACAGATTCCACACAACCTACCAATCAATCAGTCACATACTAAAAATTCTTCCATAACTAGTTCATTTTTCTTTGCTATATGAATAACACTGGCAAAACTTAATGGTGCAATAATCAGTTGAAGTAATAAACTGTTGTTGTCCCCACAAAAAAACTATTTCAAATGTTTTTCCAATTTCTGAGCATTACAGGTAACATTTCAACTATAATTTAATAAATAAAAAATCAGGAATGCTTGAGCAACTTTGATATATTTTATGATGGAATGTGCAGAACAAGATAACAACTGTTTAAAAAGCAGATAAAAACTAAAAATGTAATGTACCATGTGATAACTAAATAGAGCACAGGCTTCAATCCAACCGGGCCTAAATCTCTGTTGTAGGCTTAGTGAGAATAACCCATTTAATTTGCTATACTTGGAATAAAACTGGGTAAATCTCACAAGAAAGTCTCCCCCCCAACTATACTGTTCTTGTCAACAATCATGTTTCGCAGATATACTGCATTGCTGGTGAGCTTGTGTTTTAAGTGCTTTGATTTTTTTCAAAATCTCTAATTCTGTTGAAGGCTGTCCAACCAACCTTTTTATTTTGTAAGTTGACAAGAAAAAGAATAGCAAAGCCTAGCAGTCATTACAGTAGCAATGGAATGAAGCGGTCTCAACCTATCACTCTGTGAACATGTACAGAATGAATGCATAAGAAATGTTACTGATTCTAAGATGTTAATCTTGTAAGTCAACTGCAATAGCTAAGATGGGTTGGCTACATAATACAAATGTTAGACAACAAATGGACATCATAAATAGCAGTTTGGCCTCCAAGAGAACAGAAATGGAAGAGAATAAGACCCTTAATGAGATGGAATCAACATAAGCAATGGAAAGAACTGGAAAAATGTGCCTGAAAACAGAAGCAAATGGTTCAGGATGATCAGTGCACAAACCGAGGGACCAATTGGATGAAGAGTGAAAGACACTGTTCTTGACTTTGCATGCCATAATACAAACCTTGAGCAAGCTTCTTGTTTCTCACCTCAATCAGACTACTATGTTTGAAAATTAACAACATCAAAGCACATGTATTGTATATAAAAGCTGCTTCCTTTATGTTAACCAAAAAGGCAACTACCTAGGTATTGTGATTCTTGTATCTAATGGTCTTGTTTAATACTGCAATTATTTTCCATTGTTCATTAGTTTAAATTATGCGTCAACGATAATCAAGCTCCTGAAGTATTGAATGAAAGTTCAAGTTTCATCCAAAGCTATTCAAAATTTTGCAGCAAGAAGATATATTGGTGAAATGCATTGGGATAAAAAGCAATACAAAAAGATAAAGAAACTAATCAGAATTAATCATAAAAATACATGTAATAATCAAAATACTTAATCTCAGAATCACAAATAATATAGAACACAGCATTAGTACTACAACTAAATAGTCAACAATACAATATGGAATAAAGTTAGAAAAAGAAGACAGCAGCAGAAAGACAAGAGACAGGAAGCTGGCCTAATCGTAACAGCTTTGGTAGCCTTATTGCTTAAGGCATCGTCTATGAAAGACGAGTTCGCAAGGTATGGGATGTTAGCCCTGTCCAAATCTCCTGTATTCTAAATTCCCACAGTTTAACTCGACAGCCAAAGAATGAATCAGCTAAAAATATGATGATAAAAAGCAACAAAGTATCTCAGTTGTTTATATAAAAAGATGTATTCTCATTGGTTGATTACTATCTCATCAATATTAACAAGATGGAAATTGAGTTGTTATTAACCACACCATTTTTAGAAAGGACCGGAATGTCAGTTTCTGGTAAGAATAAAACCTATTTGATTTTTATTCTTGAGATTCAATAACCAGATATAATGAGATCCAGAAATTTAGCTGAGGTTTTAGCTAAGTTGAAACAATCCAATGAGAAAGAGGGAGTAAAGAGAAAGAAAATAGCCTTGCTTTGTAATTCATGAAAGATGAAGAGTACCAAGAGTGTATTGAAAACAATATTACAAGTAACAACAGCAAAACAAACAACACCTAGAGGTCTCAGTCAATAACAATAAGAAGGGTTACTACAAGGGTGTAAAAGCACATTATCTAAATAATTTTACTGAAATTAGATAAAGCCTCTGCCTCTTGGAGTGCAAATGGCCGGTGACTAAGTCCCGGTTTCTGTTGAATGCATCAGGTTAGTGATCCGTGCAAGTCTCAAGTCTGGTCGAGACCATGATTTTATACCTACAAGTTTTTATGACAACCTCCTTGACAGGATGTAAGTCCACTGAAGGGATACCTCCACCCTAGTCACACAACTTAGAGTGTACTCAATTAGTTGTTGAGTGCGCAAAGAAATTTGTTCTAATGGGAAGTTTTCTACAATCTTCACTGTGTGTAAGGCAGATGCACTAACCATTACACTATACGAGCAGACATATTACTGAAGTATTTTTCTATAATTTCTTTTTATAGAACTCAAAGAGAGAGAAATATCTAAAATCATGGAGTAAAAGAAACAGCAATTAAGAACTACGGAAGAATGAGTGCTAAGAAAGCAAAGGATACTGCAAAGAGATGTTAGATCAACATAATCAGCAGAATTTAAAGAAAATGCTCCATGGAATTTCATATACATTGTTTTCTTAACAATAGAATAAACCCAAGTTGTGCATTAGATTCCTTCAAAACATTCAGAAACTGACCAATCAAAAGTATACCATCTTTATTTGAGTGGAAAGCAAAATTAAAAACATTAAATGAACACGAGTTTATGAATAATGATAATACTAACAATGTTGATTAAATTAAGAAACATCAAGATTTTCTTTCAGCTTAGAAGTATCACAGTTCACACAGAATACTAGAACCAACGAGGTATTTGAAAATGGCACACAGGTCAGAACAAATGTTCATACAAACATTTAATGACAATTCCAAAAGATAACTGAATGATAAAAATAATAAAGAAAGAAGAAAAAGGTCTGGTTTTTTTCAACTATATTCCAAATTGTTTTGGATAGATTATTTTTCCAATATAAAAAGAATTTTTCTTTTTTTTTTTGTTTTAAATCATTTAAACATTTATAAATTTCAACTGGAAAATTCCATGATATTTAAGTCTATTAGATTTAGTAAGCTCAAGTATAGGATCCACAAAACAAACATCACAGTTTACTTGGACTACAATGATCTGCAGATAAATGGCAGACAAACAAAATGACTCCAAATATCGAATTTTTTTTTGTTTTTTAAATCTATAAGTGCTCTTAAAAAAAGAATAAAGTCATTGTGGAACGTGGATAGCTGGTAGATTCTTTCTTTGGTAACAAATATAATACATATTTATATGTATGTTATATAAGGGGAAGATATGTTAGAATATATATATTTATAAGTATAGTAAAACTCCTCTATAATATGTATTTTTAAAAAAGTTTTTTTTTTCTCAAAAGAGGCACATGAATCAAATCAGTCAGACTTATTAGTTTTTATGGTCCATAAAAAACCAATATGGAAACTAATTGAAATTACTTAAACACTCACACACACAGGGGATGCAATTTTAGCTGGAATAAAAAATGTGTTCCTTCAGATTTATGTGATTCTTAAATTCAATAGGATACTATTTGTCAGTTCCTTCAGAATAACATCCTCACCATTTTGAAGAGTATAAATGTCTTTCGATGTAACAGGAACATTTCAATGGTTAGAGTATTAGACTGGAGGCAGTGGGTTTACGGATCTATTCATTTTGAATAAATGAGATGAGAAAACTGAGCCCTTTAAGCAAAAATAAACACGATTGTTATATACCTCCGAATAGCATTAATTTGGAAAAAAAAAAGACTGCCTTGACATGTGATAAAATCATATACTAACAAATAATTGCAGATACCTTATCAAACAACAATTTTAAACCATAATAGCCAAAGAAGTTCTTTTAAGAATATGAAAGAAATTCTTTACACCTTATCCAGATTCAAGTTGGATATTTTCCAAATGAAGACCCAGAAAATTGAAACAGGAAAAGAAACTGCAATTGATTAATATTTATGCTAGGAGTTGCTTCCCAAGTATAATGTTTAAAGAAGTAAATTTGACATGAATTTCTCATGTAATAGCTTATTCTTCAAGTACATTTTTAGAATAATTCAAAATTATAGCAATGCTCACATGTGTGTGAATGAGAGAAACAGAATGGTTTCCATAGCCACAACCAGCCATTCAAAGAAAGCAAAACTGAACATCAAACATTACCGAATGTTGACTTGGATGATTGAAGTCTAAAGAAAGATAACTTTTAAAAAGAAAAAAAGAAAAAAACAACAAAAAGCTTCAAAGAAATGTGATGATTCCATCATTCTATTTTTTCATCCATTGAACAAGAGGACTTCAATCATTCCCAAGAAGTGGGCACAGTGCCACACACAAATTATGTCCAGTGATCAGATTTTGGGCACAGGCACTTCTAGACAAGAATCATCAATAAAAGTAATAATTATAAATTCAACTGAATAACTGGAAGAGCTAAAAAACATTCTTTGCAAGTAAGACAGATGGATGAATAATGTTAAAGATATTTTGAAAAATTTCCATTGCTAGTCTATAAAGGGAAAACTAAAGATAAGGTTGTTTATCTGAAGGAAATGAACAATTAGTGTTTAAAAATATCCTCATTTTTGAGACGCGTTTTTATAGTTTGTAGAATTTTTCAAAAATTCGTTTACAGCACTATTCAAGATTAGGGAAGGATTACCTGATATACAGGAGTGGAAACACCCATTAATTTGTAATAAACCAAGTATCCTTACACAGGACAAGTGCATATGGCCAACACACAGTCAAACAGTAATATTAATTACATTATTTACATATGTGTGTTAAAAGTAATAAACTTCTATGTATATCATCATATGTCAGAGTGAGTGGGGAAAAATAAAATCTGCTCTTGGATTTTATAAGATAAACTTTTGTTAGTTTTTTCATAGATAATTCAATTAAAAAATATTTCACAATATTACTTTAAATATCCACTTACTTTATGAATAGTAATTTTCAAAAATCATCTACTTCAATTTTGAATTAAGAAATGATTAACAAATAATTAATAAATTGAATTAAAAAAATAATTTTAAAATATCACTTAAATAATTGTTAAAAAGTTCCCTCATTTCACTACCCTTGTTTGGGATGTACTATCATCATCAAATGAAGTAACATTTTAACTATCAACTGACTTTTATCAATATATTCTACAAGGATTACTTAAAAATCCTGAAAAACCTTCAAAAGTAAATTCAAAGTAGCAATATTATCTTCATTTTATTTTTTTATTCGATGAAGCATTGTCAACTATTCTGATCTGTGCTGTTTACTTACTGTCATAATTCAACAGCCTGAATAAGTTGTGATAAAAAGCAACTAAATATCAAGATGAGAGAAAATACTAATAAAAAAATTATCAATAATAAATTCAAGGTACTTTGACCAAATTCCCTTATCAGTCACAGGACTTACAATGTTTTTATAAAGCCTATCAGAAAAAAAATCTTTCCAAATGTTTATATACATAAACTAAACTCCACATCCTTTAAAAGCAGAATAATTATTAATGAAAAATTAATTTCAGATTCATTTAAGTACACGAGCACAGTTTGAATTGATTCCTTTGAGTTAAGGAAATACCCTATCTTCGGTTTATTGTAATGCTAAATAAAGAATAAAGATATGGAATCAGTTGTGTAGCTATGATTGCGTGATTTTAATATCAAGAAAACATGTTATGACGTATAAAAACTTCTTATACTCTTAATTCCTTAACTTGAATTTTTCCATCATTATGAAATAGAACAAAAAATGCTTAAAATATACTTTTAGAATTTTCTTCTCCCCTTAAAAACTTCAAATCAATCCTTTAAAATATACAAACACTCACAACAGTTACAACTTATCACATAACTCCATACTGACCTTTATCCAGATCTATTCAGATTGACTCAATGACACCTAAGCAGTAGACTTACAGTCATGGAATCATAATTTAGTAATAGGAAGGGTTGGGTTGGAGAGGTTAGACTAGATTGAACCAGAAAAATAGAGACTGGAAACCAATCCAAAGCCATCCACATAATACTGAAACATCTTCTCTACCCAAAAGGACATACACACAGGTGGGCCACCATCATTCTGGGTGAGCAAAGGAAGAGAAATCCATTAAGATGACACCAGGAGATGATTCAGACTCAACAATCACAAGCATTCATATCCAAGGGTACAGAACCGGATGTATCAAGTATGGTCACAGAACAAACACATGGAGATCTAAAAGCAACACCAGGAAATGATCTAAAGTTGTCAACAAACAATTGCACATCTTAATCTTAACAATTCAGATCTTCCAGCGATAAATCTGTGACCACAAAATCCTCGCTCTGAGTCTGGATTGAGGGTAGAGGAAGTGTTCCAAGCATTAAGGGAAACAATCAAAGCACTCACAAAATGAGGCCTTGGGCTTGCATAGTTTTGAGAACGCGCAGAGCTTTTTTGGCAGCGGCACTTTTCGCAATACGATAATTTCGCCCCACTCCATGGTACACACCCTTGCCTGCCACCTTAACTGTTACGCGGATCTTGCCATTTACAGTTCGTTCTGGTTTCCTGAAAAACAGAGGAGGAAAAAAAAATGTCATTATGAATGAATTACAAAAGTATTTTTTTAACGATCATGAAGTATTGATGGAAATCTTTTTCAATTAAAATTGATTGACTAGTATATGGTTTAAAATTTAAACATACAAGATTTTGTTAGTATATAAAACATATAACCCTCGCCCCCTTATTTCAGCAGGGAATATTAAGATTAAAAAAAAGGAATTTCCCTGAATTCCTCTCATTTATAACCAGCGTTCCAACTCCAAGTTCTCAGGGCTGGACAACAAAAGTCAAAGTTACTTCCCAAGCCACTTTTTTTGGAAAATATATGCCAATAAATATAGTAGTTGTAAGTACTCGATATGTCAGAGTAAGACTAGTAAATAAATATATAATTCTTACATAAGTATATAACTGGTAAGATGAATGAAGATGCAGAGTTTTTACAAGTGAAAAACACTATAAAGAATATCTTACTCAAATTTCGCCGTTTCTGGTTCCATTTCCAGTAGCTCCCGAACTGGTGATTTAGGAATGCTCTTCAAATATTTATCTAAAATTTAAAGCAAAAAATAATGAATTTTTGAGAATATTTGAAAGATTGATTTTATTTCAAACTAAATGACATTTTTTCTTTCGTGCTTTCACATTAAAAGTGGGGAACAGCAAGATGATACTTCACAGAAGAATGATTATGAACATCAAAGAGACTACTTGGATATCCATCCTACAGACAGGTTACTTGGTCAGTTTTCAGTAAATTTTTTTTTCTTCATCCAAATAAATCAACATATGATTTAGTTTCATTTTTTTTGCAACATGAAATATTTTGCGATAATAAATATACAGATTCAAAAGTAAAAGCCCAAAATGAAAAAATAACAAAATTAACTTTAAATCAACATATGATTAAGTTCTTTCTCAATATGAAATATAAACAGGTCTGGTTAATCATGATAAAAGGACATGGCTAACATCTTTTGGCTGCATGCCTTGTTGGAGGTGATCAACTAACCATCGTAGAAAGTTTACATTTGCTAGCTATATTAACTAGCACACAAGGTAGAGCAGTGTAGAATTTGAAGTTTTTTTGATCAGCAGTTCTCGAGAAATCTAATAAAAACAAATAAAATGTTAAAAATCATAGATCTTTCTTCAATTTTTTATAAATTATCTCCCTTGACTACCGCTTTTTAGATATCATCTAAATTTAGATATAAAATATCTAAATTGGCAATACTGACGAGAAGTAACCAAAATACTTTGAAGGTGTACTTTCATATGACAGATGGGAAATCATTTTAGATGACAATTATGGCAGGTTGCTCTGCACACTATAAATTTCAAACATACATCTTTGGAACAAACACTGCCCGAGTATAGTTTAATTCCTAATTTTTAATTTACAAAGAAAATATTAGGTTGTACTGAGCATAATTCTTACCTATCTGAGGTTTCATTATACGATAATAGACTTTCCATACAACATCCAAAGACATGCCACTATCAAGATATATTGCACCAGCAACGGACTCAAAAATGTCTCCTAAAGCTTTTGGAATTTCCATCTCAACCACTTCTTCTCCAGAATTTTCATCTTCTTCTTCCTGAAATATATTTTGTACAATCTTCTTTGTTAGAGAAAGATAGGAGGAAAAAAAAAAGAATGAATTCTTAAAAATTTTAAACTAGAAGAAAAGTGAAACACTTTCAAAGTTCTTCCAATCAAGCTCCAAAGCAATGAAGATATGCAAAACATAAAAAGCACATAATATCCAGTGAGTATTTAGGTATTTACTAAGCTTAGCTTAGACTGGCATAAAATATAAAACAAGTTTGAGGCATCTGGTAAAGTACAAATTAATCAGAGCAGTAATGATCTAAAAGAGTAACTCATTCACCATTATTCCAAAGCAAGTCACCCTTCAAAGTGAAGATTTAATATGAAATTTATCCCAAGAAAGGCTGAGTATACAAATGGAAAAAATAACAAAAGGGTTTATATCATTATGTACACTTTCAGCTTATTAGTCACATTTTAAAAGGTTACATTTCCATGCAGTAAGCTAAAACAGCTTCTGAAAGATAAAAAAAAACTCTTCTTAGAAATAAAAGGTCTAACCTCTTCATCTAAATCAATTTCATCTTCCTTCTCTTTCTGCCGAGCCACAAACCTTTCAATGACATTGAAGAGTTCAGGAGAAATAGCCTTGAAGAATTTGTGAAAGTTCCATTTAACAGCAAGAGCTGCAAAAATGTTGTTGTTGACAAGAGCTGAGCGTAGGTCAGTCAGTACCCCAGGTGAGTAGCGCTGAGAATCTTCATAAAGATGCCTTGTTATCACATAATCCAAGATAGCATCACCCAGAAATTCCAAGCTATTTTAAATGAAAACAATACATAGGTAAATATTTATTCGACTTTATAAGTTACTGTGCTATACAGTAGACAAATCATTTGGGGGAAAGGGGTTATCGTTAAAGCTGAAAATTTGTTATAATCAATGGTTGCCCCCTCATTAGGTAAATATAAAGTAAGTTCAGTAGTTCCCTGCACTTATCATTTGGATAACCCATCAGCAGTTTGGTTGTCTTTGAATTTTGTTTAGAAATATTGAAAAATTGCAGAATCAATAAAATAATTTTTTTTTTCCAAAATACCCAGAGATATTATTTTTTTTAATTCTTATATTTTTATGTCGTTAGAAATTCAAACACTAATTTACATCACTTCAATGTTTCCAAATTACATCATTAAAGTTCTGAAAAATCTGTTTTTATAGATTTTCTCATAGAAAGCTTTTATCAAATTTTTTGTTCCATTTTTTTTCCTAATAATGACAAAGATTTTGATGATAGAACAATCTTTTATACAAGTTCGATGCTTTTTTTTTATCTTGTGTCAAATTCCAAAAAAAGTCTTTGGCCATAGTTATACAAGAAGCAATTAAAATGTCACATTTTTTAAAACTTTTTTCAACTCAGTAACAGCAATTCAGTTTGTTTTTTTGGTTTTTTTTCTCTTGAGTATTCATCATTGGTTCGGGACAATTGAGCAAACAATATGATAAAGTCAAAACTGAAAAAATATATAAAATAGTGTTTTTTTTTCATAATGATAGACACTATGAAGTTTTTTTGCTCATTTTTAAAGAACGCTCATGCAAACTGGTGCCATTTTTAGGTGGTAATCAATACCCCTTTGTGACGGGATGAAACAGATATATCCCTCAATCGTAAGCATTAATCATAGAAAACAAACACAGCAACTTCAGCAAAAAACATGGCAAAAAACGAGAAAAAAATAAAGTAGATTTGTATCAAAAATATATTGAGGCATTCAAATTCAACCTTTTTTTGCCACGGTCAGCCTATTTCCATAACTAAGTGGAAAATAACCATATAGCTTTCTCAATCTGAAGTATTTGCTTTGAAGCAACAGTATTACAAAGCATACACTTCTTACATTGTATTTGTTTGGATGAAGCAAATCCTACTCACCGCTGGTAACAATCTGTCACTGTGTTGTAATGGTAAGAGGCATGAGTGAAGGCCTGCAGCAGGTAGGAACGATCTCGAAACTGGTACCCAATTTCCTTTTCAAACGTTTTGTAGCCATCAAGTAAATGTTCAAGAACTTCTTTAGCATTTGATATGTGAGTTAACAGAGGAGACACCGGACTTTCCAGTTCTTCAAGCTGATGTTCAGTTACAATCTGAAATTTATTATATTGTTCAACAAGGAATTAATTATTGATATTGCTTTAAGCTTGACTAATGTACTGTTTGTTGAATTTGACATAATGAATCAATATTTTTCCAATAGAAACTCAGTAAGCTATTTATAGAAATTGAAATCTTTTGTGCGAGCCTTAATTCCTTCTGTGGGTTTGCTGCAAACCTTATGTGCACATACAGAGCTTTGGAAGTAACTATGGTTGTTAGATTTTGGATTAAAAAATTTACAAGCAGAGATTTCTCACAGTAAACTTCAATATATTGACTGGAACCATTTCCAATAATTCAAGAGCAATTGACAAAAAGCAAAAATGCTAAATAAAGGAGTTCCATTTAAATAGAATATATAATAATAGAATAATATGATAATATTGAAAACATCAAACAAAACCAAACTATCATCCCTGAAATTTTATGGTAAGCATTTCATTTTAACATCATAGCTTCCTTCAAAATGATCAAACGATATAAATAGGTATGCAGATCAGCTTGAAATAATGCATTCAAACTCCTCGAAACAGGAATCATACAATGAAACAAACATAAATCATCATATGCAAAGTTTTTCATCTTAATTTTAGCTACTTTCTATATAAACAACTCACAGATCATTGTTCTCTGGTTTTCAGTAAGTAATATGGATCGGAAATAAAGAGTAAGTCTCAAGTGAGACTTGGATTTGCATCCCTTTTCTTTAGGAATGCCTGTCTTCACGTGACAGCTGTCTTACTGATCAGGCCATGGAGATCGTTCTGCTTTAAATCCAACTATTTAGTTATTCCTTATTTCACATACATTACAATATTTGCTTCTGTAGAAAGATGGCTTGAAAGTTGCAATAAAAAGCAACCAAAATTAAAATGAAAGCAATATTAGAAGAAAAACATTAATAATAATTGATAATGCTCCATCTAAGAAATTGAACAAAAGAAAAAAAAAAATAATAATATCACCACCTTCATTTTAGCATAGAGATAAGCTTATTGACATCCTCATATGGAATTTAGATACAGCATAAAACTTAACAGAAAACTCCTAATTCATCAGTTTGCAAAGGCACTGGATGAATTTTTTAACAGAATAAAATCAAATTATTTTAATTAAAATTTAGACAAAGGAGAGGAAAAGTAGTAACATCTTTATACCGAAATGAAAACATCTTAGATTACAATAGTAAAAATTATCCAAACACACAATTATCTAAAATGCCTTTTATGTGCAAGGGTTCTGGGAATTAATTTTTTTTTAAATTAAAAAATAAAAAAATTCAAAGAGGATTAAAAAATCTTTCAAGACAGAAAAGCATAAAAAAAATCCAGGGATGAAAGGCAAAAAAATATACTTACATCATCATTTCTATTTCTGTCACCCAAGATATGTTTTTGTGGGAGAACCTTGAGACCAAGCCAAGACATAAATAACAAAGCGGCCCTCTTGCCACAGCAAGTCAGGTAACACCCAATGAGGGCCTCCACACAATCGGCGACACTTTTATCTGGAATGCTGTGGATAGTCTGCAAACTGTATGGTATCAATGGTTTTTCATTTGGTGAGTTTCCATTACCATTGACACCATCCTGTTCCTGTGATTGTTTCAACTCTTCCAATTCTTGATTGAACTTCCATTGTTCCAAATTTGCTTTGCGAACATGACTGGGAATATTATCATCAAAGTCTTCAATAAAGCCCAATGATGAATCATCATTTGACTTGGATGGAGACTCAAAAGAATTATGAGTTGAGCTCTTTGATTCTTCACCTTTTTGAAAGTAGTCACCTCCATCTAAAATGTCTCCATTTAATCGGCCACTGAAGGATCGACTTTCAAATTTGCCATTGCTGGAAGAGATGTGTACCTTGTGCACAGGGCCTCGTCTCCGCTCTTCATTGATAACGTAACCTGGAGGTAGCCAGTTTTCATAAGGTTCGAATTTGGCCGACACCATTCGCTCAGGGAGCCCTTTTTTGCGACCAAGACGATATAGATTATAATTGCTCACCTGTTTGCTTCGTAAGTAACTTAGCTTGCCTTCATGAATGCCTGGGTACTGACAGTAAAGGTAAACGGTTATGGCATATTTCAGAAAGGAATCCCCGATTGTCTCTAGTCGTTCAAGACTGAAAAAGTCATTGGCGTTTGACATTGTGAGTGCTTGTAGAATGACACATGGACTTGGGCCAATAAAGCTACTCAACTCAATGTCAGTGTCCAAGAGCAGAGGAGGGCAGCAGGGTTGTGGTAGGGGTGATGAGGGCAGCAAAGATAGTTCTGTCTTATTTTCCTGAGATGAAGCATAGCTGTAAATAGAGTTTGCATTGGTTTTGTCGGCAATAATACCGTAGTCGGTGATTTTGCTTGTATCTAGCTGCGCTGATTCGCCACAGAAGGATGTCACATTTTGAAAGACATCGGCATCACGTTTTTGGGTGGGAGATATATCACAGTTAGCATTGTTGTCGGTGGTGGACAAGGGAGGGACGTTTTTGCCAGGTTCACTCACTGCCATCTCTTCAGAGGAGAATGGTGACTGAACTGGGGTATTTTGGCTACAGCTATTGTTGTTCTCAATGGTGGAAGGTGTGGGTGGATCTAGTTTCATATTGGTGCTAGCCTTATGATCAGGAAGAGAAATAGTAGAGGTCAGAGATGCCATTTTCTTGATGGTATGATCCTCAGAGTGAGAGATGGTTTCCGAGGAAGAAAGGTCAGAGCCAGACTCTAGGGCTTCAACCTCTTCATCTGATGACAATGATGAAGACTGACAATGTTGACTATTAGAATGATCTTGAAGCTGGTTCTCACGTGAAGGTGATGAATGTTGTGTAGATGAAATATTGGTATTGGCCACTGGTGGTGGTGATGATGATAAATGACGGGAGGGTGAAGATGCGGGAGATGATGACAATGAAGATGATAATGAAGATGAAGATTCTGGCATGATTGATGTGGCAGTGTGAGTGAGCTGGAATTCAGGATCAACAGCAGAATGGACTATTCCAGATTCATTGTCACAATTTTCAATCACAGTTGACTGCAAGAGGTTGTCAGATGTGGAAGCCTCAGTGACAGGAGCAGCAGTCCTTCCAGCAGATTCTACATTGGTCTTATTTAAGCAGAGGTTGCCATTCATCTCAGCAGGGTACAGGGTGGTTTCATTAGAACTCATTATTGGAGCTTTGCTAGTTTCTAAGGGGGAATGGGGAGAAGATGTTTGACCAGAGTTGGCCTCAGGTGGTGGAGATGAGGATAATGGATTATTCTTGACAGTCACGGAGGGTGCAGATTTGTCTGGTTTTGTTTTATCACAGTTTCCATTCAAATTTTTTTTCCTACACTTTTCACCATCTTCATCTTCAGTAATTTCCACGATCTTGCATTTTGATCTCACCTGTTCGACAGGAGCAGGAAACTTTCGCTTTTCTTTCACAGTTTGCGTACTTTCCCATTTGGAAATGGTCTGTGCTTGCCTTTCTTTCCTGATTTGCTCATCGACCGCACTGAAGGTACTTCCTTTTGGATATGTAGAGTTGCTGCATATGAGACGAATGTCAAGTGATTCCAGGTCTTTCATCAAACTCTCATTCTGGAACTGGATATTAGATGGAGAATCAGAGGCAACAAAGGGAGTTTCATTAGGAACTCCTAAATCCCTCGGAATGTCAAAAGTTATCTTAAAATCCTCCTTTCTGGCTTCTGGTATTTTGCCAGAACCCTGAAGATTTGGAAATTTTGACTTTGCAAATGACTTATTTTCCTTTGGTGGGGGATCAACTGATGAGGAATTCTGTGCCCAATTTTCCTGGTTTTTCAGATTTACCAAATTCTTCTCTTGTGATGACTCCTTCCCCTTATCTGATTTAGTAGGCTTCCAAAGGGAAACATCATTATCAGCAGTGATTTTCTGATTATCTGGTGAGGGCTTAGACAGGTTATTGTTATTTGCAGGAGTTTTAGGAGATTTAGATGGAGATTTGGAACATGGTAGTGGCGTGTTGTTAGTGGTGGTTTTAGATGATTTGGTCTTCGTTTTTTCTACAGACACATTCTTGCTATCAACTTCTTTCGTATTCTTTAAGTCTTTATGAAGCTTTTCAGTATTTTCACAGTCAATTTTGGGCACAGCCTGAGAACTTGATTCTTTTTTTTCTACATCATGCAATGTCTTTTCTTCCTCCACAGAAGATTTGGGGGAATCTTGTTGACAATTGGTGTTTATTACAGGAACTGATTCTGTTGACAGACTTTCATCGTTGTTGATTGGTTTTGGAGACTTTGCTTCATTCTCATTCCTGTTGTCAATTATTTTTTCAGGATTAGTCTCAAACCCAAAATCTAGTTTTGGAAACTGAAAGCCTTTTGGAATATCAATAACACCAATTTTTGTTCCCTGGGCAATCTTCACCCGAATTTCTTCTGCAATCAGAAGGTAGTTGATACGATAAAGAATAGCAGGTAAGCACACTGCTTTACGCCACAGGGAGGCTGGAAAGATATGCACAACGCAGAGTTCTGGAATCAAGATCTGTTTCTGCTGAAGATTCTCACGCCGAGCTTTCTTTGTCTCAGCACTACTGGTTGGAAGTGCAATTCCTTTTTGGTTCATATACCGTGGTGTCAGCAGATTTAGCCTAGCTGAAGTGTGGTCCACATCCAGCAGAGGCTGTTCTAAATTGGTGATATGCAAGCCGTATTTCTTTGAGTAATATTCATTGAATGTTCGGTAGAGCTCAGGTGACGGGAATGGACTGTTGGGGTTCAAGTCATGCTTTATCTCAGCTACATAGAAGTGCTGTGGTTGGTCCATGTTGCGATAAGAAGGCATCACAACAGCATCTTCAAAATCTTCAGTACAAAACTTGAATTTTTCTCTCTTTGGGTCATAAATATCTGGATGTTTCCTGCTGAAGGATGACTGTACTTCATCAACGAAATTCCAGTTGATTTGGTTCACATGGTTTTCATCTGAAAAGCAACATGAAAAATGAAAAGAAAGAATCAATGAAATATTAAGCAAGCATAAACTACAAAACTTTTGACAATGAAATTGATATAAAATAGTGATTACTTCTCTTAAAAGAGTGTTTCCATTCAAATTTTGGTTTTTAATAATGTGATTCTTTTTGATTATCATATCATCCGAAATCAGAACTGCTTAAATGCTTACAAATTCCTGGCATAGATTTGTTTTATTTTCTCTAAACTGATTACAAAAAACCTTCATAATAGCATGAACAACATTATTTAGGCTTGACATTATTAAATGTTACAAAATAACTGATTTTTTTCAATAATATCCATTAGTGACCAAAAACTGATGCCCAGTGTTGAAGTGCTTGCATTTGGTTTCGTAGGCTGTGGTTCAATCCACCGCCAAATCAAACCAAATAGTACTCAATGCCTCACTACAAAGCAAAAGGAAAGACTAAGATTGAGGAGCCTCTCCAAGAGACAAAGAGATTACAGTCAAACCGTTAAACAATGTGGAGCCTGGTAAGAACCAAGATGAATGACCATATGAGATGCTGTAAAGAGAGCAAAGCCTTGACAGGCCTGGAAAGCTGGAAGTGTGTCTTACTAATAATTGCCTGTGTGTATTTAACCTTCCAAAACCCTTAATGAGGGTATAAGCAGATAACGAAGATGTATGATATCCATTAGTGATGGTTACACTTATTACCAAAGGGTACCTTCTGTAATTAGGGGACATATATATTCATGCCTTTCACACAGGCATTAGTGCAAAATGAATGCAAACAAAATTGGCTAGAAAAATCAAACTTTTCAACAAAATGGAATTCACATTATTTTTAATAACAAAATTAAATGGTATATTTCAAAATACAAATATTTTCCTAATCAGAAAAATATCCTACATATTTTTGAGATGCACCAAAATTTCATAAAGATACAAAAGACATAAAAACAAAGCCATTACAAATATCATCAAAAGAAAAGTGTTCTCTGTCAGCAACTTCATAAAAATACAGGTTTCAAATCTCAAATTTTAATTCTTTCTGAGGTGCTGAAGAAGACAAACTGATTTTAGTCCAGTGTAAAGATTTCTTGCCCCACTGTGACCATTTTAGCATCAGTAAAATCTGTAATATATTTGGAATAAAAATATCAAATTTCACAAATAATAATCATTTTTTAAAAGTAATAGACTATAATACATCAAAATTTCTTACCTTCAATAAGTGGCACAATAAGGTAGCCCACTTTAGCCTCCTCTGGCATGAAGTCAATTGGATCCTTTTCTAAACGCAGAACAGTACTGAAGACAAATCGGTGAAAAGCAGTCAACATCCTCATTTGGGACTCAGTAATAAACAAGTCTGGTTGAACGATATTCACTGACACAGTAACTTCTCCTGATCTAGTATAGACAGGGAAACGAGGGACCTGTAAAAATGAATAATATGAAAGAAATGACGACATTTCTAACAATACCTGTCAGGAATGAGACCTGTTCTAGTAAAGAGAAAAAAATCAGAACCTGAGAAAATTCTTAAAATCTGAAAGATAATATATAACATATAATACATATTAATACACATCATAGAAAATATAACATACAATATACAGCTAATACTTTTTAGTTTAGCCACATAGCAAATAATAGCGGTTAGGGGTATAATAGGACCTCTAAAAAGAATGTAGCATTTCATAACTTGATTCGTTTGATTAGATATATGATGTTTTTCACAACATTAAAAAGCTCATAAACAAATGGATTTCATGAATGATTATATTAACTAAGAAATCATTTGTTATTAAAAAAAAAAAACATACTATAACGAACAAGAAAAAAAATATGTTGTGGTGAAAGAAATGCTTATTCCATAATGAAAAATTTGCTTAACAAAGCGATCATTAATTCAATGATTAATATCAATCAGTATTATATATATGTATAAATATAGGGATGTACTATTCAAGTCAAATCTTCATTAAAATTGTGTAATATCCGGACATGTTTTGGAGCACAACTCCATCATCAACAGTTATGTGTGTGTAGTTTTTTCAGATATCATCCAAGTCATCCTGTGAGATGTTGTAAATGGTTGGAGTATGTATTACCATTCCTATGTATTTCTGATTCTGATTATCAACTTACCAGTGTTTTTTAAGAATCAGCAGGTCCAGGTTGTAGGCAACAATGGAAACCTATCTCTGTACAGCTTATATCATGCAGTATGGGAATATAGGTAAATCTGGGGTACATATACATAAAATGTAATGTTCGTATGTCTGTTTGTACTCTTATAACTTGAAAACAATGCATCCTAAACAAGAAATAAAATTATAATAGAATTAAGCATATCTTAATCTAAGAGCATAAAGTCAAATTTTAGGTCAAATTTAGAAAAAAATTTAATTGTAATAGAATTTTTCATCCAAAAACTATTCAGTCAACAGCCTATAACCAGTAGTCAGTCAAAAATAGGTTATGTGTTGAGGGAGTAACCCATGCAAAAATACTATGCATTCAATGGCTGTAACTATCCTCCAGTCCTCAGGGGTGGCGGTGAGACCTTCCCCAGGAGCTAGCTGAAAATTGCTTGATATGGTTTCCAGCAGATTCATTTATAAATTCCTAGTAAAAAAAAGAAATGTGGTGAGCTTAAAGTTTTCAGAAAGATACATCATGACAAAGCTAAATCACGAAAAAAATTACTTTCTTTCCAAAGGAAATGAATCGACCTTTGTGATATTTTAATCAAAAATAAAATAATTTTTAGCTTTATTAAGATAGACTGAACTGCTGCTAGATTAAACAATCTTTCTGAACCTCTTTAATTAAGAACAAATAAAGCTACACGCACACACACTGATGGTTTGATGGATATTGTACCAGTCTTTCAATTCACTGAGATCAAGTTTGATGCCGTGTGCTCTATTGATATTGACACAAACATATTTTCATTCTTGATTAGAAACTGAAGATTTTGCACAGCAACTTTAGATAACAATAAAGATTCCTTTCTATTCTACCTTTGCAATGGTAATATGACCACCTACCACAAAAATCACATAAGACCCTATGAAATTTACCAATACGATCCCGAGAAAGATTTTTAAAGAATTGATTTTTAAAACCTACAATACGTTTCATAGGGAGGGTCTGATTTACGATATAAATTCATGCTAAGATAAACATACTTTTTGAGCCCACTTTTTCAGTTAAATCCACTATGTGCTGATGAAAGACTGCTTAATTGCAGAGTGAGTGGGGACTTTTGAATCATTCATAGGAAGGCACTAGGAATAAGACGGATGATGACAGTTTATTTTCTGTTGAGGGGTGTGTATGTACATTTAACATT